>CM053769.1:574964739-575006968 GCA_028658325.1 Potorous gilbertii | reverse complement strand
AAAACCAAGAATCACCTATCCAGCAAAACTGAGTATAATACTTCAGGGGAAAAAATGTTACTTTTCAATGAAATAGAGGACTTTCAAGCATTCTTGATGAAAAGACCAGAGCTGAAAAGAAAATTTGACTTTCAAACACATGATTGAAGAGAAGCATGAAAAGGTGCTATAGTGGATAGAGTGCTGGACCTCAAGTCAGGAAGACGAATTTGAATTCAGTCTGTGATGAAAATATCATGATCCCTCGGCAAGTAGCTTAACAGGACTACCTTATCTTCCTCATCTGTAAAATAAGGATAATTAATAGCACCTGTATTGTAGGGTTCCTGTGGGGATAAAATGAAACCATCTTTCCAAATCACATTGAAAACCTTAAAACACCAATATATATATAATATATACATATATATATAAAGATATAAAGATGCTATGGCATTTGGAACATTTAATTTTAATATTTATATTGGTTTGTTGCTATGGTCCCATTCAGCATAATGTTACTTCCTTGTTTATCCCTTATTTTAAATTGTAAGTTTTTGTTTTTCCTTTGTCTGGTAGCATAATTTCAACTTCTGTTTTTTTGGATTCATCTGATACATGATTATCTTTTTTCCTAGCCCATCATTTTTAATCTGTATGTGGCTTTGCTTTTTAGGTATATTTCATGTAAGCAACAGATTGTGGAGTTTTGTTTTCTTTTCTAATCTGTCACTCTTTTGATATTGGATTGTTTAATTCATTTACATTTAAAGTTAGGAGAATTAGATCTATATTTACCTCCATCTGTGTCTAGTATTACATTTTCCTGAATTAAGATTTTTTTGGGTTCTTTTCTTCTTCATTTTTAAAAACAGTGCATTTTCCCTGTAATTTTCTATTTTGTTTTGCTTCGCTTTACTTACCCTACATTAGGGCAAGCAAGCTCCCACAGACTCTCTTCCCCTTACCTTCACCTCCTACCTTTCCCTTTTGCTTTCTTATTCCTTAGTTTTGGAGTTTTATTTAGCATTGATTTCATTTAAGTAACTAATCCCCCCTTCCCCATTTCTATTTCTATTTCTTTGTTAGGTTTTTTCTGCTCTTTTTTCTAAAGGAGATTTTTTTTACCTTATTATCTTCATTAATTCATTTCCCTTTATGGCTATTTTAAACTTTTGTCTTTGGATTGTGGTCTTTATACTTGTTCATTCCTTCTTTGGTCTCTTTGTGTTCCTCGGGGCATGGAAGCTTCTAAAGAATCCTTCTGGATGCTTTGGCTATTCCCCAAAACTCTGGAGTTTTTTCTCCTGAAGTAGCATTGCTGTCTGTGGAGGCACACACCGTCTCAGAGGAATTTATCTCTGCCTACCAAATTCCATCAGATGGAACCCATTGTAAGGTCCTCATCTCTCATTCCAGTATATGAAGTTCTCCACAAGAATGTTCTTCAGTGGTTCCCCCCACGACCAACCACTAAGTAGAGGTGTCCCTCCCCTTCACCCCCCATTCTTTCCTCCTGCTTTAATCTCTGCATTTGCAATTTCACCCTTCTGCTCTTCTATATTTTCTTCTATTCTAATAGTTTCTATTCTTCCTAAGAGACTGTAAGAGTGACTTTCCCTTTGTTGGATATCATTGACTTGACTAAACTATATCACACAATCCCTATTCTCTCCTATCTCCTCCTCTCTCTGCTTTCATACACTCTCCCATTCTATAGTTTAGGTCTCCAAAATACAATGAATCACCTTTAGGAAGCGGGGGTAAGGTTTAGTCCATAGTGTTTCAAGCCTTTGTAACTTTTCTTATTTCTTTATGTCCCAACTCTTGATCTGGAGCCATCCAATCAATTTCCCTGCTGCTGATGAAGCAGTTCTTTCCTGTATTCATTGTCTTCACACCACCAGTCTGTGACAATAAACAGCATTCCTCTACTCCACTCACCTCTTGCTAAGGGGCAGGAGGTACAGGAAAGATGGAGTTCTCTGCCTGATGAAACAGGGCAAAGCCAGAAAAACTAGTTTAGAGGAGAGTCTGGGGCTCAGGTGAATATGGACCTGCACTAGGCCTTAAGAAAAGGGGACTGGCCTTCTACTGGGCTGAGACAACTTTAAGGTCTAGGGGAACCATTCTCAAAAGTAGAGTGATTCCACCATCAAAGAGATCAAGAGAAATATAATTTAGCATAAGGAGACAAATCACCAAGAAAGAGTTATATATACAAAATATTTTATAAGTATATGTATACAAGACATTTGGAAGTGCTATATAAATACTAGCTATTATTATTCACCCTCTTTTCTCCAGGTTCATGGCAAGGACACAACCGTGAACTTGGAAGCTAACATTAAAAGGTACCTTCATGACAGCACTTCCCCTACGAGTTCATTACATCCATGACTGTCAGATTCTATTTGACTCATTTTTTTGTATAGGATATCAAATGGCAGAATTGGAATTTAATTCTCCAAACTTTATCTGGTGTCTCATACCTATAGTACGTCTTCTAATCTTCCTCACTTACCATTCAAAGTTAACTGTAACATGGCCTCAACCTACCTCATCTGTCATTAGTGCCTTATACAAATTCTCTCTTCTCATGCCTAACTGGTATAGTCACCATACCAGAATAATACCTTATGATCCAACACACACACACACACACACACACACACATGCACACGCACATGCACACACACACACACACACACACGCACAAATTTTTTTCCAGTCCTATCTAGAATCTTCTACCACCTCTTCTTTGTGTAAGTGTCACCTATCCTTTGAAGGCTAGACAAAATCCTATCTTCTTCATGCCTATTCACATAACTTACCAATCCAACCCATAGTCATCTCTTATTTATTCTAAGCCACTGACATTTTGTACCTTGCTCAGGCTTTCACTTTATTCTTGAGGCTTTAATTCTTTCTGTATGGAGATTTATCTACCCTAACAGACTGTAAGTACCAGCAGGACAGGTACTACATCTTTTTATTAGCCATCACAAGGCTTAGGAAATGCCTAGGAGAGGCAGAGTATGTGATCGATAAATATTTGTTGAATGAATGAACCGCTCATCAATTATCATGTAGATGATGATCAAGTAAAAAGTCATCTTAGAGGCAGCCTATTAAAAAAGATAGGGGACTCAGATGAAGACAGAAGATTTAGGTCTAAATCCTGGCTCAGCGACTTACTAGATGTGTGACCTTAAGCAAGATGCTTGATCCCCTGGGGTTTTCTCATCCATAAAATGAGGTTAGACAAGATGGTCTCTGAGGTCCTTCCTAGCTCTAAATCAACAATTCTGTGAACTTTGTATCATTAGGATCTTTTCTTTTTTGCCTCAATGTGTCTTATCCTCCCAAGTAGACTGACTCCTCTTGGAGGTGTGTCTCTTACTTGTCACTTCCCGACAACAGTCCATCCATGCCTTCTTAGGACCATATTCCGTAAATTTGCCATAGGGCCTCCATCCAGTGTTCTAGGTCTCTTAACATGGAATGGGTACCTGCCTTATTTTATTCATTATTAGTATCATCAGTGGTAGTAGTGGTTGTAGTTGTCATTGCATTGATATCTACACTTGTACAGGTCTTTAAGATTTTCAAAGCATTTTTTATACATTACCTTTTTATACGTTTTTTATACATATACCATCCTTACAATTATAATGTGAAGTTCTATTATTGTCTACATTCTACAGACAACAAAATAAAGAGAAATTAATTGACTTGCAGTGCCTTGCCTCTCTCTGCCTATAATTCAATTCATTTCAAAAAGTATTTGTTAAGCATTTACTGTGTGCTGAGTACTGAGAATAAAAGACAAAAATATACCAATGATGATAGCTCATATTTAGAGAATGCCGCAAGTTTTGTATAGAGCTTTACATGTATGACCTCATTAGGTATATACAGTGTATGTATGTACATTAGTACGTACGGTCTGTGAGGTAGATTCCAGTATTGTTTCTGTTCTACAGATGAAAAGTTATTGAGGCTAAGGGAGGTTAAATGTACAAGGTTATATTGTTGTTCAGTCATTTCAAATGTGCCTGACACCATTTGAGGTTTTCTTGCCAAACATACTGAAGCAGCTCTTGCCATTTCCTTTTCTAGCTCATTTTGCAAGTGAGGAAACTGAGGCAAACCAGGTTAAGTGATCCAGAGTCACACAGCTGGTAAGTGTGTAAGGGTGGATTTGAACTCAAGTCTTCCTGACTCCAAGCTCTATCCACTGTGGCACCTATTTGTCCTGTACAAGGTTCCACAGTTATTAAGTGTCTGAGGCTCTGATCCTAAGTTTTCCTGTCTCCATTTCCAGTGTTCTATCCCCTACCTCATGGCTTCCCTGATGGTACGAAGTTGTGTCTTGGGCAAAGTAAAAATGTTACATGCTACTCTCTATCCATGATGTCACACCTCACTGTACCTCAAGTCAGGAAGTCCCAGAACCCTGCCTCATATCCTTCCTGGCTGGGTGATCTAGACAAGTCATTTAACTTCTCTATGCCTACAAAATGGAGAAGTTGCAAGAAATGCTCCCCTACAATGTCCATGAGATCCCATGATCCTATGGCCCTAAGACTTTTGTCACCAGGACTAGAACCTGCCATTCAGGAGCTTCAATACACTAATGACTGTAACTTTTACAGTTCCTATAAACAGAGATATTAAAGACTGTGAACTACTTTGTTGACAGTAACCTGAAGAACACTAAGGTTTTATATCAGAGAAGAAGGCCTGGGTTGTTTGTTTCTTAGGAGAAGGGTTATTCTTTTTTTTTTCTCTTTACCCAAATTATCTAGCTAACTATTTCTACACTTTCACATAAGACTTCTAAGGAAATGGATTTTTAAAATGGTGCCTGTGGCTTGAATTATCCAGATAACTGTCCCAATTCTCCACTTCCCATTGATGTGCAGAACTATTCTCAGACCTTCTCTCATGCCCCTGAAACCCAGTCTGCTGCTGGATAAAAAGCAACAGATTTCCTGACCAACCAATCAGCCACACTTACCTGCTCCCATGGGAGGGAAAGGGAAGAAGATCTTCTTCTTTTGTACCATGACATCTACAAAGCCACAAGGGACTTCTAACAGGATGGAAGACAATTATCCACCTGGAGAATCGCCAGAGATGAGGCTGGTATCTCTTGTGAAAAATACCATGGGAGATTTAATGACCACATATGGTCAAGAGGGCCTCAGTTTCTTACCTGCTCTAATAACAAGACACCAGCAGGAAGGTCAAAGCAGGTCACTGGGCCCAGAAACAGAAGGAACTATTATATGTTATTCATCCAAGCCTAACAACATAGATGGCTCTGTGCAAAATGGAGATGTGACCTGAGCCACAATTTTATGGTTCAGAATGTAAGGTCGCACTGCCTGCATAAGTTCTCAATTGAGAAGGAAATTTAATTGATTCCTTCCCTTTTCCAGGAAATGAAAATTTTGAAGTCCAAGAGTCCTGGGCACTTTGCAGTACCCTTAGCAGGGTTAGATACTGACCTCCACAAAGCTAGCTGGGTAAATTTCCATTAAGGTATTTAATCTAGAGGTCACTGGCAAATGATCCCTTTTCCTCCTAGGTTTCTGATGAAAGTCACTGTTTGCTGTGTAACCAAACTGTCCAGCTGCAACTATGCCTTTGATATCTGTAAACTAACATAGTTAATGTGGTAGTCTGAACAAACATTCAATTCAATTCAATCAAATGACAAGCACTGTGTTAAACCTGGGGTTCCAAAGAAAAAGTGATATAGTCTCTGCCTTCAAGGAAATCACTGTCCAAATGGGGAGATACTCTTAAAAATATATAATATACATGTGTATAATGTATATACACATACATTTTATACGTTATACATAATATTTGTAATTAATTCAGCACACACACATTAAGTAGCCTCAAGTTTACAGAGACAAAAAAACAAAGAAGAAATAGTCTCTGACCTCAGGGAATACACATTCTACTGGAAGATGTATCTTAGTGTGGGACACCAACGGACTCCTGCCTAAGGGCTCTTCTGGACCCTCCTAACGTGGAGTGATTATCAATAGTAACTGTTGCTGTTTCTCTCCCAGTCTGACGTCTTTCTTTCTCTTGGCCTCGTTAAAGGGGCCCTGGCTACTTCTTAAACAGGCGTGTTCAATGAATAGGTGTTGCCTCACCCTAGTGAGTACCTGCAAAGACCTTAGCCTAATGAGCTCAAGGTCTTCCAGTGCATCCTGGGTCATCTCCAGTCATCCTGATGAAGTCTGGTCACTGGATTCAGATGGCTCTGGAGGAGAAGTGAGGCTGGTGACCTGCACAGCCCTCCCTCACTCCAAATAAAGTTCAAGTCATGTCATCATTTCTCTGATGGCATGGTCTTCTTTGGCAACAAAGGATAAACACAATCCTAGTGTAATTTATATACAAATAAATACAAATTTTATATATATGTTCGTGTGTTTGCATGCTATCTATACAAAAAAGTAATATAATTTCAAAAGGGAGAGAAGGAATAACTAGAAGGATTCCCAAAAAGACCTCTTGAAGGAAATGATGCCTGCCTACTTGAATTCTTCTTTAAAGGAAGCTAGAGATTGTATGAGGCAGAGATGAGAAGAGGGGGCATTCCAGGCATGAAAAGCTAGAGGATGAGAGACAGAGACAGAGACTGAAAGAGAGAGAGACAGAGACAGAGACAGGCAAAGAGAGAATATAGGAACAAGAGAGAGGAGGAAGGAATGACTTGCAATTAGAGTCAAAATGTAGGTGGGAACCAGATTGTGAAGGGCTTTAAATATTAGGCTGAGGAATTTGCATTTGATCAATAGAAAGTCCATCTAGATATTTGGGGAGTGGAGGGAGTGAGGAGACAAGATAATATGGTCAAATCTGTGTCTTAAAATCAGCTTGGCCATTGTGTGGAATACAGATAGGAAAGGGGAGGAATTTCAGATAAGATGATCCATTAAAAGGCTATTGCAGTGAGCCACAGGAGAGATTCTGAACCTGTTTGTTGTAGAGACTACTTGAGTAAAAGACAACAGGATTTGTGCAGGGGTCTCACAGAATCTAGAACTTTGTACTTACTCTCCTATCACAGTTTCAAATTATAACTTGTTAATGAAATCTACTGACAGATAAATGGAGAGACCACTGGAATTGGAATCAGGAAGTCCTGAGTTCAGATCCTGCCTCAGATACTTACCAGTGTTATAGCCTGGCCGAGGCATTTGATTTCTATCACTTTTAGTTTCTTCTGCCGTAAATGTAGGCAATAGTAATAGCATCTATCTCATTCAAGGCTGTTGGAAGGATCAATTAAGGTAACATACGTAAAGTTCCCTCCTCTGAAAGTGTTGAATCCTATATGAATATTTGCTATTTTCTATATTGGAGAAGTAGATTTAATTATCTGGTATGTTTTATATTTGCCCTACTAGATCATAAAATTCTATGAGGGCAGGGAATATGCCCCAGATTTCTTTATATACCCTTTAGGGATGAGCACAGTAATGTCTTGTGAAACTTCTAGTAGAGGGCTTAATATATAGATGCTCAGGAAATATTTGTTAAACGAATCAGTTACAAGGTTCTTTAATTTCTCATTACTATAAGGACCTTTGGTCAACTTCACTTATAGGCAATGCTTGTGATTTAATAGAGCTGTTATTAACAAATCTTTGGCAAGGATTGAACTCTTGAAATGTTGAACCTTGCTTTTAAAAATAAATTAGAAAGTATTGGTGAAGATCTAAAATTTCACCAGCATGGGTATTCCCTTCCTGCATTGAGAGAAAGTCTTCATGAGTTGCTCTGGCCAAAAAAATCATCATTTTGTGGCCTACTTTCAGGTGATAACCCTCTCCATACTTAACCTAAGCTGGTTCCCAGAGAATAGGCCGAGAGTCTATCCCCAGGCCTCAGTACAAAGCCTTTTGTGGTGGACTGGACTTGTCAGAGCATCCTTAAGTACAAGGTGACCTCTGTAGCATGATAAGGTATCAGAATAAGACTTGTATCAGGAATTAGAGGAGATTGCTGGATAGAAAAAGTCCTACATAAAAGTAAAATATGCATAGCTTGCTCTCTTTATTTACATATTTATTTCTATAGTAGCAGCACTACACACAACCTGCACATCAGTTATTTTGCCTTTTCCATGCCTGACTGTATTCATGTTATTTCAAAATTAAAAATAAAAATCTTCACTGACAGTGCAGCATAATAAACAGAAGAATCAAATTCTCCAATTAAAAATATATTTCCTCCAGGAAGACTAAGACAGTGTTCTTTTTTGCTTCTTGAAGAAATCATTCAATCAATCAACAAATACTATAATTATTTATATGGAAGAGAGTATACCAAATGATGTAGAAAATGCATAGAAATACTCAACATGATCCCTGCCCTCAAGGAGCTTAAGATTTAGCCAGGAAGGCAAGGCATAAATGCAGTTAAACAGCTCGAGTGAGCAGTATAGGAGATGTCACAAGATGGTACGTAATTTATTGCCAAATGAATGACAGAGATAATGAGCAGATATAGTGTGGAGAATGAGCACAGTGGGCAGCATTCATATAAGAAAGCATTCTACAGCAAAAGTGATCTGAGCTGGATCCTGAAAACGGGGTAGGAGTTGGACAGATACAAAAGAATGGGAGTGCTTCCAGCAAAAAGCATTGAGGTAGGATAGTATTAAAAGATTCCACCTATGTACATACAAGAGAATTGAAATAATCCTTCTCTCTCTGTGTATGTATATTTTTCTATCTCTTTCTCTTTGTGTGTGTGTGTGTGTGTGTGTGTGTCTCTGTCTCTCACTGTGCCTCTGTCTCTTTCTCTGTCTCTCTCTGTCTCTCTCTTTCTTTCACACACACACACACATAAAACTATTCTTCCTGGTATGCCTAGATAACTAAAATAAAATTTATTTTGATGATGGTTTTTGGATAATGGACTCCTTTCTGCATCTCACTTTATATATCTAGTTACCAGTTAAGTGAATATGTATGCTATACCTTAAGCAAAGGATGAAATTTTCTTTAATTTTTTCTTTTCTTAAGAAGATAATTTATATTGATAATGGAACACGATCATGTGAAATTAAATACTGGATATTATGAGATTTTGAATAGACATAAAGATATATGTATTGCAATCAAAATATTTTACATATATCCTTTTTTCCATCCATATAGCTATCTCCATCCCTGTAGCTCCCCATCCCAGAAAGTTAAATGCAGGCTCATGACTGTTAAAGTACATCATCTAGTCTATCATAGCTCTGAGCCCCCATTCCATGGAGTCTCATCAGACCAAGGCAAATGATATATAAATTCAATACAAAATAAATTACAGCAAAATAGAAAGAATATAACAAGGAATTTAATTAGGTAGCAAGTATACTCCTTAACCATACCTGACTAGTTTTTCCTCCCATACCACCAAGGAAGATTGAGTCTAATGCCCATTCAGTCTCCTCTATCCTCAAAAAAGTAGGACAAAGTCTATTTAAATTTAGAGTAAGACATTATAGTGTGTGCTAGATAAGCACTCTCCATTAAGTAACCCCCCCACCTTGATCTTATCAGCGGTACAGGTATTGAATATTGTCTCCTTAGCATCTGGTGCTGTTTAATTTTGGTCTACAAGTCTCTCATTGCACATTCACGCTTTTAACCCTCCAGTCTTGACCTTGGAGTACACATCATTTCCCTCAGCATTGTACAGGTATTGCTCTCAGTACTTTTTCACCTCTCCCTCTTCATGCAATCAATAAACATGTATTAAACACCTACTATGTGCTAGGTACCATACTAAGTTCTGCGGCACTGGACTACCACTATTGTATTTCTGCACTTTCATTTCTCATCTCCAGAAGTACTCTTCCTGGTCATCCACTGATGCCAGAGCTCAGAACATAACTGCCATTTTTCCTCAATTATTGCCACTCTCTGCACCTTGCCCGTAGTAATTTCCCAGAGTGATTTCTCTTTAAATTCTCTTGCAAGCTAAAAGCGTGACAATTCAATCAGAGTACCACATTAGGTGACATAATGCAGCAAAATTTATAAAACCTTGTGGGAGATACAAACTAAAGGGAAAATGGAGTCTAGACAGAAACATACACTCAGTAGTGTGCTGGCAAATGTTTAACAACTGACTCTCTGGGTAGAAAATTACAAACTGATGTTGTTGTGTTCATCCTTCATTGGCAAAAAAAGACCATGCCATCAGACAAATGATGACATGACTTGCATTTGACTTTGTTTTGAGTGAGGGAGGGCTGTGCAGGTCACCAGCCTCACTTCTCCTCCAGAGCCATCTGAGTCCAGTGACCAGATATTCATCAGGATGACTGGAGATGACCCAGGATGCAATGGGGGACAATCAACAAAGCAATAAATAAACTCCTGGTTTGTAGCATTTGCTGATTTCTGAAGTATAAATGCTCACACTGAACACTTAAAAATGGGCTCTGATGAACCCAGACAAACTGGTCTAAGCACATCCCTGCATAAACTCCTAATATACGGATCATAGAATAATAGAATCTCAGAGCTGAGAAAGGACCTCAGAGATGATCTGGTACAACCTATACCAGAGTAAGAATTTTCCCACAATATCCCAAGCAAGAAGACCTTAAGTGAGAGAGAAATCAAGTAACTGAAGTTCTGTGTACATGGAGTGGGGAATGGAGCCTAGGGTCCCTGAATCCAATACTGTTTTAAAGGCAAAGGAAGCATTTCTATTTACCTGTGGCCTCCAGATGAGCACAGGAGCTCTGGGAGTAGCTACACTTTCCAGACCACTGGTTCTGATTCCAGGCTAGCTCTCACAGTTAGCATCCAGGAAAGTAAATCCTATGAAGGAGCCAGCCCTCCCTATCAACTGCCACCCACGGGTAACGCAAGGCAGCCTAGGTGAAGCAAGTAGGCATCCTCCTAGGGAGATGGAAGGTAGTATGTGCCAGTTAAATCAAACTACCACAGCTACCTTGACCACTGTCACCCCTCAAAATGGAGGTAGCCCTTTGGGTGCAGCAGTCTTTCCAGCAGACTGACTGAAGCCATTACCCTGGGAAGCAACCCCTATGGAGATACAACCTGACAACTACTCCTTTGGATGTTATAGCCCTCTCCTTTGAATTCCTAGATAGGAAAGTTCTTGCCAACAAAATCCTTGGTGCTGTCAAATGGTTAAATATCAGAGCCGAATGGTATTTTATTAGTGGAAATGACATTAAAGAAGACAAATTACTATCATCTGCTTTGCCTCAGCACTCTAAGGATCATGGGAACTTCAAGCTGTAACTTTCCCTATATGTGTTGTCTTCATCATTAGAGCATAAGCTCCTTGAGAGAAGGGATTGGCTTACTTTTCCATGTGGGTTCTCTGGATTTTAGCACAGTGCTTTGCACATAGTAAGTGATTAATAATTGCGGGGGTTTTCCCCATTCGCTCAGCATTCATTCCACTAGTCTTTGACTGGGATGGGAGCCACTATTTATGCATCTGAATTTTTGTTTCAGCTTTTTACATAGTTTTAGAATAGATGAGTTTCCTGATAGTGTTAGACTAGAGACTCTAAATTTCACTTCCAGCTCTAAATTTCTCATATAAAATGGACTTTTTTTAGGGTTGGGAGCTTGCTATGAAATTTTCAGGGAAGTAATAACTCACAAAGATGTAAATATATAATAGTTTTTGCAGCATCTTCCTTCTTACCACCCTGTTGGATATGAAGTCGGAATACTTTTATCCCCATTTTAGAACTGAAGAAACTAAAATTCATAGCAAGTCAAAACCATGCATCCAGATTGCAGATCTAAGACATATTCTGCTAGTGAACATCAATTCTTTCTAGTGAACATCACACCTCATTTCTGGAGTGAGGTCTCTAGTAGAGGTTCTTAGGTATCTTGTGCTTGACCCTATATTATTTAACACTTTTTTCTATCAATGACTTTGATCAATAGTTCTTAAAATATCTGATTTCAGGACCTTTTCATGTTCTTAAAAATCATTGAAAACTACAAAATGCTTTTGTTTGTCAGAATTATGTTTATCAATTTTTACAGTATTAGAAGTAAAAAATATCTAAGTATATTGTGGACATTGTGGACCCCTTGAATCATGAACACCTCCTAGAGGTTCCTGGACCATGCTTTCAGGACCACTGATTTAGGTAAAGATAAGGAGGGCATAATTGTGTGTTCGACCTTCGTAGCTGAAGAAGACCATGCCATCACAGAATAGTGACATGACTGCACTTGACTTTGTTTTGAGGGAGGGAGGGCTGTGCAGGTCACCAGCCTCACTTCTCCTCCAGAGCCATCTGAATCCAGTGACCAGGTATATTCATCAGGATGACTGGAGATACCCCAAGATGAGACACCTGGGGTTAAGTGACTTGCCCAAGGTCACACATCTAGTGAGTGTCAAGTGTCTGAAGTGAGATTTGACCTCAGGTTCTCCTGACTCCTGCACTAGTGCACTATCCACTGTACCACCTAGCTGCCCTGGAGGGCATAATTATTAAATTTGCAAATGACACAAAACCAATATGAACATATAACATACTAGGTGACAAAGTCAGGATCCAAAAAGATTTCCATAGGATAGGACATGGGACTAAGAAAAATAAGATGAATTTTAATAGGGATGAATGTAATATCATACAACTCTGTTCAAAAAGTTAATTTCATATATATGACATGAATCATTTATTAAGCATTTGTAAATAAATCCACATTTATTAAGTTCATGCTATATGTCAGATATATATAAATAGGAAGCACCATGGATAGAGCATCAGCCTTGGAATCAGGAAGGCAAGAGTTCAAATACAGTCCCAGGCACTTACTACCTGTGTGACCCTGAGCAAGTCACTTAACCCTATTTGCCTCAGGTCCTCATCTGTAAAATGAGCTGGAAAAAAAATGATAAACCACTCCACCATCTTTGCCAAGAAAATCCCAAATGGGGTCATAAAGAGTCAGACACGGCTGAAATGACTCAACCACAATAATTACAACAAATGTGTCAGATACTGTACTCCAGGAAGTGTGGTTAGATAACAATTCATCTCTTCCAAATCTATGGTTTTAGTGGACTATAAGCTCAATATAAGTTGACAGTATGATATGGCAGCCAAAAAAGTACTTTGATTGCAATCTTGGACTACATTGAGAAGCACTGTGTCCAGAAAGAAGGAGGTGAAAGTTCAATTGTACTACATTATAGGAAGGATGTTGATAAACTGGAAAGCTCCCAGAGGATGGCAAGCAGGAAGGTCAAGGGTCTTGAGATCATGCCATTTGTGGATTGGCTGAAGGAACAACTGGGGACGTTTAGCCTAGAGGAGATTTGAGTGGAATATAGTATCAGTCTTCAAGTCTTGGAAGGGTAATCATGAGGAAAAGGGAGTCATCTTGTTCTGCTTGATCACAGAGAGAAGTATTAGGGTCACTAGGTCACAGATGCAGAGTCACACTCTTGGGCTTGATGTAAGGAAAAACTTCCTAACCATGAAAGTTATTCCGAAGTGTTATGGGTTGTCTCAGGAAGTAATAGCTTCCCTTTTATTGAATATAAGACTGATATTGATATGACTGGAGGACCACATATCAAGGATGTTGTAGATATATCATTCTTGCTACTTGTGTATTAGACTAAATAACATTGGCTATTGCTTCCAACTTGGAGATTCTGTTATGGTGTTCCCAGATAGAAAGTGACACAAACAAATATATGGAAATATACATAATATTAAAGAAATATTGAAGACAAAAAAATATATTTTTGCTACTATGTCACCTTAACTATATTATGGTAATTACTTCCATCCCTCTTTTACCCCCCCCCCCTCTCTCACACTCTTTCTCTCTCTCTTTCTCCTAAATATTCTTGCTCCTTTGTTAAAATGCTAATTGCAAACAATTATATTCCCCTGGATTGTAATTTAAAGGCAACAGTGAGTTGTCTGGAACTTAACCAAACTTCCATCAGTTGGCAGCTGGATGTATTCGGAGAGATGTTAGTTGAAGTGCTTTTCCCATTCCACTCCCAAATTCATGTTTGCAAGCTTCTTTGGTAAATTCTAATAAATTCCTCAGTGTGTACTGAGAAACGGTGAAAACTTTCCATCAAGTCTGTCAGAATGCAGCAGATATGCCTTATCAGTTTTATTGTACTGAAACCTCTTTCTCCAAGGTTCCTAATGACTTCCTTATGGACAGAAACCAACAGGCTTCACCCTCCTGGATCCCTCTCCAATATGTGACTCTGCTGACCAATATCTGTCTTTCTATTTCCTCTTCCTTGGCTTCTAGAAGATTGTACTCCCATGGAAAGCCTTCCTCCTCTGTGATAGCAATTTCTCTTTCACTGACCTCATCATTCTACTGTCCTTAAAAAATGGGTGTCCTCATAAAGTTCATTCCTTAGCCCTTTTCCTTTTTTTCTCTACATTTTCTCACTTAGTAATTTTCATTCATTCCCTGGCTTCAGTTGTCATATTTATGCAAATGACTGCCAAATTTATATATTTACCCATGATGTAGTTTATGTGAGATGAAGAGCAGGACCAAACTAGTGTGATTGTAGCAGGAGTTGAAGGAGCTTCCATAATTCATTTCTAACTACTTACTAGTGGAGCTGTAGCTTGGGCAGAGTGAGTAGAGACCTCTCCCCAGGAGTCAAAATTTAGAGGTCCTTGCTTTTCTTAATCAGATAGAAATAATAGATGGTCAGGCAAGTAGCCAGCATCTAAGGGGCATGTTTCTTACCCCTGGAATTCTTCCAGCATGCCATCCCCCCACTTTGTGCTCCTCTGCAGTGTCTTTTCACATACCTTTGCATGTAGCCAATACCCACCCTGTTTCTTTTTGTTGCCCTGGGCCATTATCCCTGAAGGTTTTGCACTCTTCTCCAAAGTCTCAGTGATCTCACTGCCAGAGTCTATTGATGATGCATTCTTACCACTTGACCACTAATTCATCTTTCCCCACCACTTAGCTCTCCTCCACTCTTTTCTGAGAGTTTGGGCATCATATTATTAGCTAGCATTTATATAGTACTTAAAAGTTTGCAAACTATATATGCATGTATGTGTATACATGCATGTCTGTGTATATATGTATGTATATGTACACACATACACACATATGTATATGTGTGGCTTATGTACATATCAAGTTGAAAAAGCCCTTCATCAAAAATGGACCATCCTTCTCTCAATGTGACTGCACCTAAGTGAATAATGCAGATGAAAGTGGAGAGGTGTTATTCATTCAACTCATTTTGAGACATAAATTAGGAAATCTATACATACATACATACATGCATATATATACACACGCACACATATATACATATATATACACACATGTACACTATATACATACATTGACACACTATACACACACACACAGATATATATATATATATATATATATATATATATATATATATATATGTGTCAGGGCCCTGTACCCAAGTCACCTATGACACAGTAAAGGTGAATGGCAGCCCAAGTATTGGCCCCAAGTCTCTCTCACACCCCAAGTATGCTTCTCTCCAGTTGGCCCTTCCATTGATATAAATTAACAATTTCTCTTACTTAGCATCTTAGAGACTTACAACCATCAACTCTTGTAGAGTTGTCTGGTACACAAAGTTATGAGGTGGGTTACCTGTGGCCACACTTCTACTGTGCATCAAAACTAACACTTAGAACTAGGTCTTCTTGCCCCTAAGGCAAATCCTTTCCCTGATATACCATGCTACTCATTAATTGATTTTTTTTATCTTCCCACTGCCAAATTCACTTGTCCCTTCTTCAGCTAGACAAGAGGTAGACAGCGTGCTGGAAGTTAGGAGGACCTAAGCTCAAATTCCACCTCATGCACTAACTGGGCATGTGACTGACTTAACTTCTCTCAGACTCAGTTTCCTCATGTGTAAAATGGAGAGAATAATAGTACGCACTTCATGTGGTTGAGATAACGTATGTAAAGGGTTTTGCAAACCTTAATGAGCTATATAAATCCTAGCTATTCTACTTCTAAATTTTCCATTTTTGTCAATGTCACCACTATTCTTCCAGTCACTCAGGCTAAAAAATGATAGAATCTTCTTTGACTTTTCCTTCTCCTCTCCCATATCAATCATCAGTTTACCTCCATACCATATCTTACATCATCCTTCCTCCCTCTAACTCCTGATACAACAAGCCCACTTTGGACCTGCTTTATGTCTCGCATAAAGTTTCATTCTGTGTTCTTTCTGAAGCCTCTCTAAACTTCAGCTTGTTCATCTTTCAGATTCTTCCCTATCTTCTCATTCCTCCTCTCCTCAAAAACTTCTAATGGCTCCCCATTACCTACCGAAAAAAACATAAATGCCTTACCCTAGCATTCAAATTCTATCACAAGCTGGCTCCAGCTTAGCTTTCCAGTCTTATCCCATGTCATTCCCTTTGTGTTCCCTTCAAACTGCATCACTCATTGCCCTCATTTCTTCTCTTTTGTTTCTCTTCACAATGTCCCTCATGCCTGGAATAGACTCCCCTTCATTCCTACCATCTCTGCCATTTCAAATTCTTATCTTCCTTCCAAGAATCACTCAGATATTACTGCCTTCAAGGAACTTTTTTCCCCTACCCTTGAAATGAAAATGACCTTGTTCTCACATTTTTTCGTAGCACTTTTTCTAAACCTCACCTCCAGACTTATCATGTTCTTCCTTCAGTCATAGTATATTTAAGAACTAGTGGATACATGAGGGTAGACAGAGGAGTAGAGAAGAGCTCAGTTAATGGTTACTACCTTCCCCAAAATGAAACTGCCTGGAGCTGATCTTTGATGTCAACCAAATAATGCTGGCTAAAGAGATTCCATTCTCCTTCCTCCATATTGTTTTCCTGATTTAAGACTATGAAGATTCCCCCTGGCCCTTTATTTCTTATTTATAAATTCCAACCACCCTTTCTTTCCAGTCACCTAGAACTGGGATTTCTTCATTTGTTTAATTTCTGGCTTTGAACTTTGGACTGTGCTTGCCTTTTTCATCTGTTGACTCCCTGTCTTGGGTTTTATGTTTGAATCATGCTGCCTTGTATACCCCCCCAGACTTGTTGACTCTTACAGTCTGAGCCACAGTGTGTTAATTGCTCGCTAACCTCCTGCTAAACTCTGGCTCGTGTTTGTCTTTCTGTGGCCCAGTCAACAGGAAAAGATGATCATTTGTGCACATGTCTTATCTTCATATTAGATTATATACTCCTTGAGGGTAGATTCTGTCTTATTTCATCTTTATTTTGCTAGCAACTAGCATAGTGCCTTCCACATAGTAAATGCTGAATAAATGTTTATTGGGTTAAACTGGATTGGATTGGATGGAATTGGATTGGACTGAATCAAAGTGGAGCACTAAGAGCCTGAGCCAATATGCCTGGTTAGTAGGTACTTTTGCCAGTGTAAAGATTTCAGGAACGATCCACAAAGCAAAACAAAGAATAGTGCAAGATAAGTGGAGATGGGTCAAAAGAATTACTGATAAATTTGATGGGTTCCCCAATCAACTTGATGAAATTACAGGGCATGAGCTAAGGGGTCAAATCCTTGCTAGGTACATAGTAACTCTCTTATAAAAGTGTTCTCATTCATTCCCTATGGAATGTATGTATACTCACTGGTGCCATGCTGACTGCTGACTGAGTTTCAGAGACTGGGACTATGTCTGGATGACTGCCTGAATGAGAGTGGGCTGCCTTTCCCATTATCAGTAAAATCAAACTGGTTAGTTTCTCTCTTTTCAGAGTTCTCTCTGTGCCATTTTCCTTTGTCCCTTCTACTGGATGGGGGCTGGATGGAATATCACCATTCCCTAACCCCAGGAGTTGATGATGGTAACTTGTAACAGAAATTCGTGGCAATTATAGACTTGTATTTGCACTCAGAGTGAGAAAAGAGATCATCAGACTGAAGTTCCTCAAACTTAGTGGATATCAATAAATAAGGCACTGAAATGTTTCATGCAAAGCACATAGCAGTTCATGATATGGCCATTCCCTCCCCTGTCCAGCTCAATAGTGGTGTTTTAAATTTGGGACTTGCTTCAAGGGTTAGTCATAAGGTCAAGGACAGTATTGGCACCAGACATTCTCAACAGAGAATTCCTGACCAAAAAATAAAAAAAAGAAAGAAACCCATAGACTGATGCAAAAATATATTAAAGTCTCAATAAATCCATTAACTTCTTGAACAAAAGGAGAGAAAAATCCCCTCTCCCATTCCTTGCTGCACTCTAGAAGGCAATGAGGAGAAAAAGGCCTAAAGGAAGCATGAATAACTCACTTGCTCAATTTTATAGACTGAATAGTTGATTCTTAGTCAGCCAATCAGCAAAAGGCAACCCTATTCTTTGAAACCCAATTAGAAATTCATGCTAGTAGATATGCTCATATTCCCTAAACACATGACTGCTTTTTCCAGAGATGTAGACTCTGTCATTTCATGGAGTTATTTGAGGGAACTCATAAAACTGACCAATGCCTCCCCCAATCTCTTGCCCCTTACTATAACATAATTGTGGGGAGTATTTGCTCCCCTTCTTGGCAAGTAGTGCAAGTGTTAAGTTGGGATATTAGGGGTTCTATTGCCTCTAAAACCATTTTATTTCACTAAAGCATAATTGCAAGTGACAATTCTATTTTAATTCATTATTCAACATTTACATAAGCTTAGACTTCGTTTGGTATATGTAATAGCTAGCAAGTCCAATTTCTTGTATGAAAACCAAGAATCCAAACACAAGGTAATTACTCTAAGGAGGGAAAAAACCACCCTTGGTTAAACAGTGCCATTCTAAATATTGACATTGTATGCTTTCCATTCCACATTAACTGTTTGATATGGGAGTGATTTCTCACTGGGTGGGTGGGTGGATTAGATAACCTCTAAGGTGCTTTCCAACACTAAAATTCTAGTTTCTATCAATTCCCAAGGTCACAAAATGGGAAACAGTAACTGGGAAGAAAAATTGCTGAAGATGGCAGAAATTGTTGGATCTAATATAACAGCATGAAAGTTGAAAGTCTAACAAAAATGGACACAGATACTTAAACACATAAAAAGTGAAGTGGTCAAAATAGGAAAAGAAAAAAGAAGACCTAAACCCTCATTACAATTCTTCTCCCAGATATACAAGCAATTCTAAAATTACCGTGGTGTCTTATATTGCTAGCAAACCAATCCTATGGGATCCTTTGCCCTGGGTGATATTTTTCATCAAGATAGTTGAGGAACCAGCTACCACAACCTATGCTATGACTAATAGGATAAAATTCTGCCTGAGTCGTGGAACTAATTGAAAATTTCTAGTATCGTTGAGGAACTGCAGCTTCTACTCCTAGTGGGTTCTTGAGGGTAAAATAATTGCCACCATCTATGAATGTTAATTTCCAGGTGGCTGTGTTCCATCCCAAAGTGAAACAGACTCTCTTAGAAGGTGGTGTCTTCCCTTCACCAAAGGTCTTCAAATTTAGGTTAGATTAATACTTGTCAGAAATGTCATAGAAGGAATTACTGTTGGATATGCGTTGGATTCAGTAACTTCCAGGCCCCTTAGAACTCAAAAATTCTGTGATTCTGTGTTAGCATAGCAAAATAGAAACTAAAGGGATGTTTCATTTCTTTATTCCCCTACATAGGAAGAATAAGAGTATGTAAGCTGAGAGTTGGTATATATTACTTATAATTAGCAGACCAAGAAGGAAAGAGTATGTCTGGGCCATATTCTGAATGAGATCCAAGCTGAGATCCAATCAGGTAAACAGAAAGCCAGATCAAGGCCAAAGTCAGGAATTCAAGAAAACAACTAATCCAAGGAGCTAGGTGTAAAAAAACAAAGTTCAAAGTCAGAAGTAGGTGGACATACAGCAAATTCAGGAAAATGCCTTGAGACAGAGTTAAGTCAGAGCACTAACTGACAGTTTTTTATTATTCAAGGAGTCAGACTGAGACAGTTTCAGGGAAGCTAGGTACACAAACACTACCCCTCCACTCCTCATATATTCCTAAAGCTAGAGATTGTTACTTAATGAGATAGCACTGATGCTATACTTCCCTATATGTCACAAGGGCAGAGGACACAGTTGCAGTCAGTTGGGTAGGGTCTTAGATACAAGCCCAAAGACTTTCCTGTGTTAGATTGAGAAGGGAACAGGAATAATGTGCCATTATAGATAGAGTTTAGGAATGCAGAAGAGAATGAACCAATGATCCGTGGTCCCACGATCCTGCCAGAGGCAGAAAGAACTACCAATGATGAAAGCAAGGTCAAAACCAGGGGTACACAACAAAGGGCACATGGTGCCAATTAAGAGCTAAGGTTCAGGTCTTCATGCTAATGGGTTCAGTATTGAGAGATAGGAGACTGAGATAGAAAAAAATTTGTGGAAGTCATTTGTTGTATTCATTCACTGCATAGGTACATGAAAATTTGATATCTAGCTGAGCCCTCCATATATGAATTTCCCAACCTGCCCAAATCTCTATCAGTTGTAGTAACTCCTTGTACCTTCATGAACTTCCTCAGATTGAATGAATTTATGAGGGATGAACACCACTTATGCCAACCCCTTATCACTCACATTTCCATCAGTTTTTCATGTCAGTTCCATCATTCTCATTCCATTTCATTCTCATCATTAAATTCAATGGGGCCATTCACCATTAAATCCTTAGAACAATGGACAGGTAAAAGGCCACCAACAATTCTGGAATATCATGCAAGTTGCATGATAGGATCTATGTTCTCTTTGGAGCTATAGCTCTCCTGGTCTACCTGGTTCTAGTTTGCTAGTGTCTCTGTATATCCAAGATCTCTCAAGCTACATGTTTTCTTCCTTTCTATTCATTATTAGTAGATAAGGACCTGGTAGATAAAGTTCAGGGTGGTCACAAGAACTAATGGAAAACAGGAAGTGTACCAAGGAGGGTAATCCTGGATGGTTGCATGTGAAATTCATTAGCTCTTTGATCAGGAAGAGTCCTTTCACCTTGTCTACCAGTTTCTGGAGATTTATTATGGTGCATTTTTCAGACAACCATCGAAACCTCATATTCTATATGTCTCCCAGGTATGTGATAGAAGTCATACTCCCCTTTAAAAGCAATTTTGTCTGTAACCAAAAAGCATTATAAGTCAACCTGGCCAACCTTCCTAGTAGATATTGATAGGAGGAATGGACATAAAGACAGGAAGAGGAAGAATGGGGGATGGAAACCATAATTTGCATAAAAGGACATATTTCAGATAGACAAATGAACTACACTGTAAAGACAGAATCCCATTGTGGACAGTAGACTAACCATTGAAAGTTGAGTTTATGTTCTCTGTTTGTCTATTGGTCTGGGTTTGATAGGCAATGGAAAAATGAATCTTTCCTAAAGGAGTCATGAATACAGTATAGAATACAGTACAATACAGTACAAAAATAAGAAAAAAACTGGGAACCCTGATCAGAGTAAAAAGAGAAGGAAAAACTCGGGAGCCAAAAACCTCCTTTCAGGAAAAAGTGACTTTGAAGTGGGAGGAAGTACAACAGAGAGGAAGAGGTAAGCCATCTTGGTCAATTCAAATCAGCACTGCTACCTATACAACCTCAGACAAGAATTTAACCTCTCAGAATCTCAGATCTCTCATTGGTGAAATGATGGAGTGGGATTAGATGGCCTCTAATATCCCTTCCAGCTCTAAGTGTATGATTTTCTGATCCTGCATTCTCCAGTAGAAGACAATCATCATATCACAGGGATTGGAGTAGGACCATAGCCAAAAACATCATCACCCCTACCAGGAGGTAGAGAGGAATCAATAAGGAATTGCAATAAATCTTCCAGCTTCCACAAAAGGATACTTAATCTAAATAAATATCTCACAGGTGTGTTGTAGTGGTACTACCTGGAATGCACTCACTCCTCACCTGTGCTCTTCAAATGCCCTCCATGCTTCACAATTCAGTGCAGATACCACTTTCTACACAAAGCCTTCCCTCATCCCTAGAGTGTGCTTCTCATTCTCCAAATTACTTCTTATATAATTTGTATGTATTTTATATATACTTCTAGTAGTGCATGCTATTTCTCCTAATAGAATATAAGCTCCTAGAAGTCAGGAATTGCTTTGTTTTTGTCTTTGTGTCCCCAGTGGCTAACTTGATGCTTGGCACACAGTAGGTGCTTAGTAAATGTTTATCAATTGATTGATTGAGTAGAGTGAAAATTCAGGCAGACATTTTGTCAAATGAAAGAAGGGAATGGAAAAGAGTCTTCTAGACCCAACCTGGCCTGGATGAATACAGCTGTTTCATTTGGCTCATCTAACATCCCTGCAGTCTTTCAAAGATTCATTGGCTCTGTTTTTCAGGATCTTCTGGACTGGAGAATGCTGGTTTGTCTTGACAATGTCCTTATCTACTCCCAGGCTCTTGTTCAGCATGCCGAATTGATTTGAGCTGTCTTCTGGTGCTTATGCCAATAACAACTATTTGCCAAGTTGGAGAAGTGCCAATCTGAGAAAAATAGGAAATATCTGAGACACATGATAGGTTGGTGGGAAGAAGTACTTCCATACTGGAATTCTTTTCCAGTATTTTTCAAGAAATTTATGTGTTTCTAAATCTCAACTCCCAAGAAAAATAAGACAATGATATTATAATTCTCCTGTGATGATTAAAGATTAACAATCAACATACAGATATTATTTATTCAAAGGAATCCAATGATGTCAGGTTAAAAGAAAGAGCAGGAAAAACTGACACATGGAGTCAGCAGTTAAGTTTGACATTAGGAGAGGAGTAAGTAGGAGAGAATTGGTCAAAATCTCATCAGTCAGTCTTGCTTGCAGCTATTGCCATGTGATAGTATGATTGTGGCCCTGTTTTCTGCTAATAGTGAGTCATCATTGCAAATGAAATAAATGCATACACATAGTGTACTTTATACATACGCATGAGTTTGTTTCCAAGAACTTATGCCTTGAAAGTAAACTAAGTCCTAAAATTGACAAATCTGACAACTAATTCTGTGTAGTACTGTAAACCTTGCTAAGAGATTTTAATCTTACCTCATTCAAATACTATCTAATAATGTTCATGAGCATTTTCCAGTATTTGCATATATATTCCATATGGCACATTCCCTATAGACCAAAGTGCTTTTAAATATTACTAAACCTAGTATTTCTTGTTTATTAAGCAAACTTTTAGATATTTATAATAATGAGGAAAGAGCATAAAGAATGTCAGAAACCTTTTAAGAATAAAAAAGGAATCAGTCAGCTTATTGCCAGATGTTCTAAATCGTTGTCACAATAAATTAGCTAATAGTAGTAATAAACCATTTACTGTTACATTTTTTTCTTTGAAGAAAAGCTATCACAGAAAAATTATTCACTTTGTATTGTTATGGCATTCATTATTTTAATACTCATTGATAAAATGTAATGAAAAAATACAGAATAATCTGATTCTCAAGAATTCCTGTGAATTCTGATTTTGTGTTCCTGAATGCAAAAAATGGCTCTCTGTCGAAGAAGACTATGCCATCAGAGAAATAATGACGTGACTTGCACTTGACTTTGTTTTGAGTGAGGGAGGGCTGTGCGGGTCACCAGCCTCACTTCTCCTCCAGAGCCATCTCAATTCAGTGACCAGATATTCATCAGGATGACTGGAGATGACCCAGGATGAGGCAATTGGGGTTAAGTGACTTGCCTAAGGTCACACAGTTAGTGAGTGTCAAGTCAGGAATTTGAAAACACTAGTAGGGAGAAAAAATAAGGGGAAGTCCGTGCTACAGTAAGAAATGGATGGACAGTGAAAGACCTGCCATAGTTCCACAGTTTGTCAGAATATTTACTACTACTTCATCCCCGGGTTTTATTTCTGGCAATGTCTCTTTGAGACCCACTGAACCGAAGTAAAGCATTCCACGCTGGAGTTAGAGGAGAGTCAATAAACTCAAGCGGTGTTTTAAATCAGCCCCCACCTTAACTTTAGACCATTCATCATAGAGATCCATGAATTCTATATCACAGTGGTGGTTGCATACCCTAGCTCATTCCCTGGGCCAGGAATGAGCTTCTCCTCCAAACTGAGGAGCTATACTATATGAGAGAAAGATGTACTTATGGTCAAAGTGTATTTAGGTAGAGAGGTGGGAATCTGATTATACTGTCATTATTTTTGCTGAATCATTTTTCTTTGTGACCCCATTAGGGGCTTTCTTAGCAAAGATACTAGTGTGATTTGCCATTTCCTTCTCCAGCTCATTTTACAAATGAGGGAATGGACACAAACAGGGTAAAATGACTTGCCCAGGGTCACACAGCTAGTAAATGTCTGAGGCAGATTTGAACTCAAGACTATGAGTCTTCCTGACTCCAGGTCTGGAGCTCTATCCACTGTGCCACCTAGCTGCCTGTCATTATCCTTTTAACTATTAAAAACACAGCTTATTAGCTAAATTGCTACAAAAAAATCACTGGATATTATTTTTATTAGATCTAAATCTAATATCTTTCTGTATCACCTTCTCATATATGAATCAAATTATACCCAGGGCTTTCCTCTATTATCATTCTCCATTCCCAACACTCAATCCAATTTGATAAACATCTCTTATCTAGCCAGTTCGTCACTTAGGTTAAATACAATGAACATCATGGAATTAAGGGTTTTATAATCACAGTAGAGCTGCAACTTCTCAGTCCTTTTCGTGATATATACCAGGTCCCGAGAGGGCAGCTAGGTGGTGCAGTGGATAGAGCACCAATGCAGGAGTCAGGAGGACCTGAGTTCAAATCTCACCTCAGACACTTGACACTCACTAGCTGTGTGACCTTAGGCAAGTCATTTAACCCCAACTGCCTCATCCTGGGTCATCTCCAGTCATCCTGATGAATATCTGGATTCAGATGGCTCTGGAGGAGAAATGAGACTGGTGACCTGCACAGCCCTCCCTCACTCAAAACGAAGTCAAGTGCAAGTCATGTCATTATTTCTCTGATGGCACGGTCTTCTTCGGCAACGAAGGACGAACACACAACACTAGGTCCCTAATGAGAGAAATGGATAGCTAGATGAACATCTTCTGATGAGTCTTCTTTCAGAAAATCTTTCAGAACCATGGTTCTTTAGCCTGGTCAGCACATAGATCTGACTGTCCAGAAGTGGTGTTCTCAAGACCAGGTAAAGGGAAGTAGAGGAAAGGGAAGGGAAGAAATATGCACTAAATACCTATTATACATTGTGCTAAGCACTCACAACAATCTTGGAGGTAGGTACTACTATTAACCCTATTTTACAGATGAGAAAACTGAGGCAAACTGAGGGTTAACGACTTGCCCAGGGTCAGCAGTGTCTGAGCTAGGATTTGAACTAAAATCTTCCAAACTCCAGACCCAGCTCTTTATGTATTGCACCACCTATGTGCCTATGGCACATCATAAGACTATTGAGGCAGTAATATGTCTTCCTTGACTGTGGGAGATTATGTACCCCACTTTCAGATGGGAGGGAGTTCTGACAGTCCCTCCCTCCCACCCTTGCTTGGTGCTATTTTGGCTCTTTACAATATATGTGTTGGCTTCAAGTTATACTTCCAGTAGTATATAGAATAGAATGTTATCTTCTTTGAATTCCCCACAAGGTTTAGATTATGCAAATATAGCCCAAAGGCCCCCAAAACCACTGCCTTAATCCACTGGAGAAGAAAATAGCAAACTACTCCAGTATTTTTGCCAAGAAAACCTCATGGACAGTATGGTGCGTGTGATCATGAAATCTGATACAAATGAAAAACAATCCATACATAAGGACCCTTATAGACCATGTAATGTTATCAATGTTTTATTGTATTTTTATTTATTTCATTACATTTTTCACAGTTACTGGTTTCGGCCCATTCTGGAGTGCTGCAGGTTGCAACCTGAGCAGTGTGTTAGACACCGGGAAGATACAGGACGGCAGCAATCCTTATTATCACTACGTGAGGACTAAATGTGTAATATTTTCCAAAGCTTCAGAGTTTGCCAAAGCTGGGACCTGCAGCCTCTAGAGTTGGGAAATTCAATTTTAAGGGTCAAGAGCAGATGGGCTTCTGGAAGGACTCAGTCAAGTGTTATTCAAGGTTAGATTGTGTTGGTTTGGGTCTGGTGGGGAGCTTTGCAATGGGAGCTGATGGGGCCAGTTATCTCTGGCCCTATTCCTTGTTTGTGGGTAGTGCATTGGAGGTGAAGCTTGGCCAGGCACTAGCAACACCTCAGCTGCATAAGCTTCCCCATGTTCAGCACTGCGCTACTGGCAGTGGGGAGAGAGGCTGCTGGAGGGACTTTAGTAGCTTCAGGCACTACTGAAGGCAAGACTCTATGCTGGCAAAATTGATTGAATAAGACAGGTACATACCGTGACAAATCCTAACATCAGGTCCTGAAGGAGATGGCCTATTATACTATGGCCCCTTATGCCTGCCAGGGCTAGTGAATGTAGTACCTGGCACGTCCGAACATAGCATAGAATAATGGAAAGAATTCTGGATTTGGGATCAAGAGACCTGGGTTTGAATCACTCTTTGAATACTCATTCGCTTTTACCACAGGCATACCATATCATCTTGCTGACCCTCGGTCTACTCATCTGCAAAATGGGGACAAAACATATGTTATCTACCTCTCACAGATTCATCTTTAATCTAAAACCTTCTGGAGATTTTGGAAGAATTCCTCTGAATTACTCAATGAGGAACTCTTGCTTATGAGATAAAGGGTAACCTAGCAAGTGTCCTGTGCTGACATGACACCAGAAAAGCTGCTTGATTCAAGCTCTGGAGTGCTAGCAAAGCTCTGTAAAAAATCTGACTTGTTCCAGAGACCCCATGAGGGTCACAGACTGCTTGGTGAGCCAGTCAAGATTTACTATGTGGCCAGTAAGTAAAGCACTTCCAGAACTATTCATTTATTTTCTGAAAAGTCTATTGCCTCAGGGCCTCCCTGAACATAGCTAGTCCTTTTATGGCCTGGCCCAACTGTCACTAGAACACCTTCAAAGTTTCCAGATAGTGGGTTTTGTGGTTTAGTCGTGTCTGACTCTTCATGACCCACTGTGAGTTTTCTTGGCAAAGATACTGGAGTTTTTTACCATTTCCTTCTCCAACTCATTTTACAGATGAGGAAACTGAAGCAAACAGGGTTAACTAACTTGCCCAGGGTCACCCAACCAGTAAGTGTCTGAGGTCACATTTGAACTCAGGTCCTTCTGACTCTGGTCTACTGCTCTATCCACTACCCTACCTAACTGCCTTTAGTGAGTCTACAAGTCAGTTAAGTAGTTCTTTCTATTGTATGAAGTTGAGAGGTTGTTGTGTTTTTTGTTTTTTTTTTTAAATTTGGCATGAGATAGGAACGTGGAATCTCAACTCTACCCCTTCCTGGAGAAGGAAGGAAGACTGAGGAAATGCAGCAAGCACACCTTGGCAGGGAAGACAGGTGTAAGGCTATGATCCAAGCTGAGATTTGAAAGAGTAAGCAGAATATCGCCAGGCTAAGGCCAATGACAGACATTCACAGAGGCAAATGATTCAGAGGATTAAACGGGAAGTCATAAATTGAGTCCGAGAGTTAGAAAAATCAAAGCTTGGTGTCAAAAGAACACCATGAAGGAAAAACCCTGACTGATAGTTGGTCTCATACAAGGAATCAGTTAAAGATGCCACTTTTAATAAATAGCACGTTAGTCATACCTGCTTCTTACTTAGGTCCTGTTATATATGGAGTATACTCACGGTTTCATATACAACCCATATTTTATGACTTGGTGCAAAGAAATGTTTGTTTGCTGTTGATTTTCTCATTCTTTATGAGGCAGAATAGCTGTGAGCCATGGTATTCAGAGTTGGAAGTGGATTTGAATCACATAGTAAAACTTACTGTATCTAAAAGTGCATCCAAAGTGATTTAGCTAGCATCCTGTTGGACAGCACCATGCCTGAGACTTGAACCCACTGGATCTTCTGATCTCCAGATTAGCAATCTTTCCATTATGCCACATTGCCTCCTAAGTGGATTTTCTGTCAGATTTCTATAAACTGGATAAATAGGTTGCCTTAGTTTCCCAACATCAGTGGAAACCACATGAAGTTTAAAATCAGAGTCTGAATCTCAGCTCTCTGCTTTACTATTTTCTTGGCAAGTTACTTCAACTTTCAGTTTTCTCAATTTTAAAAGGAAAGAATCAGACCAAGTGATCTCTAAGATCCCTCCTATATCTACAACTCTTGATGTTATGAACATATGTTGAGTACTTCTTCTATGCTGGTATGGACTGGAGTCAGTTCAAACAGGCCCACAAAAGTCAACTGTTAAATATTCCGTGTATTTGTTGCTCTTGGGTCATTGTTTAGCATCTGGCTCTTCCTGACCTCATTTGACAAAGATACTAGAATGGTTTGCCACTTCCTTCTTCAGCTCATTTTATAGATGAGGAAACTGAGACAAACAGAGTTAAGCAACTTGCCCAAGTTTGCATAGCTAGTAAGTGTCAGAGGCTGGATTTAAACTCAAGATGAGTCTTCTTGATTCCAAACCTGGTACTCTTATCCACTGCACCACCTAGCTGCATTTAGAACCCAGAAATTGGCAAATGCTACAAATCAGAACTTGATTTATCATGTGGTTAATTATCTAGAAAAGGAAGTGATGAAGAAAATGTTAATACAGATTAAACTTGAGCATGTTTCAAATTTTCAGGGAGCTACTTGTTAAACATTTATCATCACACTGCTGCCTACATACCTCTGAGCTCTGTTGTAAGACTACCCTACTTTACCTTAGGGCTATATTTTTATGTCATTGTGTGGTCTTCAAGTGTAATGTCACTGATGATTCCTTGTTATAGTCATGTACATGCTAGTATAAAAAAATCACCTTATGTTCCTACTACTTGTCCTAATGATTCATGTGGGTTCCTAAAATCTATTTGAGTAGATCATCTATTCAAAATTGTTACTCATGAGCTTCCTAAGCCATATTCAGCCTGGATTAGCTAGAATTAAATATGTGACATTGTAGTGATTCAAAAGGGCATTTACTTAAAAACCCAGAATGCTCAGAATGTGATACAGACAAACACGGCAATATTGGTACTATCATGTTAATTTTTAATTTTCTGTTAAAAGGAACAAACCAGATGCAGTAGACTTATGGTCTCATGTATCATACCCATTTCCTGGTCTTCTTTGTGTATGCTTGCTGATAATTTTCTAATTCATATTATTTCTTTGAACCACTGAATACAAATTAAATAATAAAGAATTAAAATAAGTGCAAACACTCTACAACCTGTTTCTCAAAACTCGTAAGCCTCCAGTTCCCAAAAAGTGAGAATTCGTTGGTCCCTGCTCCTCATGTTTTATCAACACAGCATTATAAGCTGAAGAATATGAAGAGTATTCATGTTGTGCTGGAGGGGGAAAAGCCTCATATCTCTAAGGAAACGGTGAATTTCCAACACTTATTCTCAGCATGGATATAGTGGATCCCCGAAATCTTACAGTCATTGTTTTTTGCATGAAATTAATGAAACCTCAGTATCTAAAAGGTGCTTCTTCTCCAATATCTGCAGGTTCTACTAGCAGCACCAGCAAGGGAAAGCCTCTTTCTGCAATGAGATAGTATAAGAAAAACTCTCATTTTCCTTCTCCTCTCTCCTATCTCTTTTTCTTCTCTTCCAGAGCTCCATTTCCTTTGGACAATCCAAAACTGTGTTGCAACTATCCATGGGTATAAAGGATAATCTTTTTAGAAGCTGTTACATCCTCCCTTCCCCTCCCCCCAGTAGTGTAGTCCCTGCAAATTTGACAGAGTATGCAGGTATATAAACAGACATTATGAACATTTTTTAAATTGCCATCTTCAAAAAGAAACATTGCATTGTGACCGAGTGCAAGAATTGGAGTCAGAAAGAAATGTTCAAATCTTACCTCTAACATTTCTTAGCTACAGGTTCCTAGGCAAATGCCTTACTTTGTGCTGTGAGTGTCTTCCTAAGAATTATCAACTAAACCATGGATAGGTTGCAGTTTGCATTGGTGGAAGAACTAATGAAACCACAGATTCTCTTAATATTTACATAATTGTCATATAACATAACTATGGACAAGTATCCCAAATATACACATCCTCATGCAATAATTTCACCTATCATCCATAGTAGCTTGGTATGCAGCATAATAGGAGTCATCTATAGAAATATTTAATAAAGTACATAAAGTAGTAGTACATGTAACAGGACTGCAAATAATAGAGCTTATGTAAGTCACAGGCAATACATAATATCACAGGTAAAAGTTACATAGCAAATATGTATTACATACATTCTATTAATCAGCATTATCTGACTCCCATGCAGATCAATTTTCCCATTATGCTGGATTGTCAGAAGTCATCTTGACCTCTGACCAGTCAGTCCTGGCACATCTACCTACAATCATTGGTGTGCCTGTAAAACTACCAGGTCCACATGCCTGCATCTCAAGTCTGAGTTCATGGATGATCTAAGTCGACTCCCAGTGAATCAGGCATGGGTTTTTGGCTAAAGACTTGCCCCAAAACATAGGAGTTATAGGTAGCAGAGAAAGAAGGAGAACTCACATCACCTGACTCTGAGTACAATTCAGAATTCAGTCACTACACTGTGTTGCTTCTCTTTACCTGTAAAGTTAGTTTTAGAAGTGGAAATCAAATTAGTTCAGCATTCTGGTTCCTACATGAGTCCCAAATTCTTTACTATTACACCATCTTCTTTAAAGGCTTGAAAAGATCAAGAAGAATATGCCAAGGGACCCATTCAGGAAAATCAAGGTTTCAGGGAAGTCCTCCACCATGGAAGGCAGAGAGAGGAACTCACTCCATCCAATGAAGGAAGAATGTAGATGACTACTGGTAACCTCTCTTCTGATGAAGACTTCCCTGTAGTATAGGGGAAAGCATATTGGATTTAGAGAGGGAAGACAAATTCAAATCACAATTCTACCTATGTGACCTTGAGGAAGTCATTTCATCTCTGAAATTTTTGTAAAATCAAGTGGTATGACTAGATGACATATATATTATCATGATTCTGCTGGCCCCATACATTTTATTGTCATTTGAATTCCTCCGGTACATGGGCTATGAACCGTAGAATTTAGCACTTAATTTGAGATACTTTCTTATATTCTCTTACTGTTTCATGTATATCAGTCTGATCTTCCCAAACAGACTTTACACTCCCTGATGTCAGGAGCCATGGCTCATTACTTAGTTGTATGACCTTGGGCATGCCCTTAGTCACTAGTCCTCTTTTAGAAAGAAGGACGAACAAAAGAACAAGCTCTCATCTCTCTCTCCAATCCCTTCTCCAACCATTTAGAAGGTAAGCAACATGATAATCCATTTTACATGTGAAGTCATGTAAAACATACTTCTGTATTAGCCATGCTGCCAAAAAATAAGAAAAATAAAGTAAAACAATATACTTCAATCTATACCTGAGTTCCTCAGTTCTCTATGTGTCAGTGGATGCCATTTTTTAGCATCCTTTTGTATCGTCCTAGATTGTCATATTGCTCAGAGTAACCAAGTCCTTACAGTTGATCATCATTAAAATACCGTTTGTTACTGTGTACAATGTTCTCCTGGTTCTACTCACTTCACTTTGCATCAGTTCATATGTCTTCCAGGTTTTTCTGAACACAACCATCTCGTCATTTTTTAGAGCAAAATAGCATTCTGTCACAATAGCTCAAATGACTTTTTTGTTAGGATTGTCAACCTCTGATATTTCTTTTAGTGAGTTATTAGTCAATCTTACATTATTATTTACCTTTTTATCTATGTATGTGCCATCTCCCAATAGTATGTTTCATGAATAAAAGGAGCTGTCAGACCCAGAACTTCTCCTACAAGGCATAACTTGGTGATGGGTACATGGTAGGTACAAAATGAACACTTAATGATTAATTGATGACCAACCATCATGTCTAAGGTGAGCATATAGTAGGTGGTAGACATTTTGTCATAACAGGTTAACATTAGGAATCAGGGAAAACTTCACATGGATCTTGCCACTTTTGCTATAAAACACTATGTGCTGTTTCTTATGTCTATGAGACTAGCACTATATATACGCTATGTATAGAGTTCAATGCCAAATACAATGAGCATTTATTAATTACCCACCACATGCAAGACACTGTGCTAGGTACTAGGAATACAGAGACAAACTCAAAAAATAGTAACTGGCTTCAAGGAGATTACCTTCTGCCAGATTGGGGAGAGATAAGGAACAAAAGAAAAACATGAAAACTGATAAGAAAATATAAAATAATTGATAGCTGATGCATGTGGATTCATTGCTTATTTATTGATAATCATTTTTGTCACACTAAAATATAACGAAATGCTTGGATTAAAAAAGAAAATATGAAAGTAGAAGGAGGAATGAGAAAATTCTCTCAAACCATTTAGTCCTTCTAAAAATCCCCTTTCATTGATTTCAATAGCTATCAGTGTTTGGGAAACTAATGATAAATACATTCATATTTTGAAGGAACTTAAGGGAGAGGAAGGAAATTTGGTAATAAGAAGACCGTATCTCGAGCTGCTCATCTGCCATGGGACTCTGTTTACATCTTAAATTACTCAAATGAAATGTAAAAACAGCTCACTGCATCTTAAAGTGCTCATTACTTTAATTCAAATAGCACAGAGTTCCCCTCAAAATAAATGAGTTTGTCCATCTGTTTATTTTCCTCAGCTAGATTGATTTTGTGCTTTTCTCAAGATGCTGAAAAACCATTCCAAAACAGCTGATGCAGCCAAGTAGGGAAGTCCACAGCCCACATCATGACTTGCCTGTAGGAGCTAGTCAGCTCCAAGAAGAGAACGGGAGTGGTATTGTGACTCTGGTCACTTGTAGTGGTAAAATAATAAAAAAATTTTTGTGTCTAAAGGGAATTCTGTGACCATCTTTCCAAACCCATGCCTGAAAAGGAATTCTTCACTATAATGTATTCAGCAAGTGATCCTCCAATCTCTACTCAAAGACCTCCAGAACTCGGTACATCAGAGGCCACCCTTTATACTATTCAATGATTTTAATTACAACAACGGAGCAGAGTTGGTTACAAGGATAGGTAGTCAACATATTAGGCTTGCTTTTTTTAATGCTGGGTCCCACCAGTAAGTGAGATGGGTAGCTATCTATACAGTATCAGTTGAGGTGTACAAGACTTTACTTGTCTCCACAAGTTTTGGGTTCCCTGTCTGTCTAATCTGAAGTTACCCTTTTGGATTAGACAACAGAGGCAGAGCGCTTGAAGGTTACTGTTAAAATGAAAAAAGAAAAGGATGAATCTGTCTCCCAGTTGTCATATCCATGAACAAAGATTAATCAGGTTGACGAGTTTTCATTTAAAAACAAGAGTGCAACCTAGCGGACAACGTGAGTGGGGCAGGCATGGGGGAAGATGATAGAAAAAATTCAGAAACAAGGTGCTATCCACTGGGGCAGCTTGGATGGAATGAAAATTTAGAGGTAAGGAGGGTATTCCACAATGCCCTGACTTGGCTGCTGTCAAAGGAAGAATAGCACTGAAAAAGAAACTAAGGAGGATACTGTAATATTAGGTACATTAATGAGAGTTAAAGATTTTCCCCACCCATTAATGGGCCTGCCCACCTAGAGAGGCTTGATTAGGAGAGATTTGTTTTGTAGGAAGGCCCATACCTTTTTTCAATTTCTATTGAAGCACTGGTTCTCTAGGGTTGTAACATCCTCTGCCTCTGAAACACATGTATATATATTCTGAGGTGAGGTTTTGTTTTGGGGATTACTCATTGGAAGTGTTTTCTTGGCCAGATGAGATTCTGGGTAGCCGCTGAAGAACCCCCCAGCTTTGAAAACTCAGATGTTTGTGCTTCTTTCTCTGGTAACTACATATATATGTGATGATTATTCAGTTGGATCTGTCGGTCTGTGGTGTATGTATTGCTTATGGTCAGACGGTTAGAAGCCCTATCTTTATTTCTCTGTTTGTATTTTCTCTGAAGATCAAGGTGTTGACTTTTTCCCCTGAATTAAGTGAATGATATATGTGCTTGATTTATGTAGATCGTTAACTCCTCAAAAGTTGCTTTCCTTTCAGAAAAGCACATCTAAGTACATGTACAGCAAGCTCTCTTGTGTATGCTGGGATCTTCGCTGTTACAGATACCAAGGATGAACTTGACTGAGGTTACAATTTGTGAAGTGCTGACTCTACCAAGCTCATATGAAAATCTCAAAAAGACCAGCAGAAAAATCCACAGCCTGCATCATCACTTTCTTCTAGGAACTAGTCAACTCCAGTAAAGAACAGGAGTGAAAACACCAGAGTTCCATGACCATGTATTCAATTAATACCTTTTGTGAATTCTCTAGACTTTTCAAATAAGACTCATTCATAGATAGATAGACTTTTCTAGTAATGTAAAAAAAATAAAATAAAATTTAAATTAAGCACTTTCTCTTCTGAAAATCAGAAAATTTCCATATGTCAGATACTTTCCAGCTTTAACTTTCTAAGGCTCTGTGGAAATCAAACAAGTGCCAAAGTATTGAGAATAATGTGAAAGTTCCCCATGAATTCTAATAATAAAATGTAATATTAAAAATTAACCCACAGTAATATGAGTAAACAAATAAAAGCAATGTTGAGTGTTTAGTTAAACAGAAAATGATGTAGCTTTGTTCTGACTAGGAAATAATCGTTCAATAAGAATTCTGTCTAGGGGAGCTAAACAAACATAAAATAGAATCTCAGTTTCCTAAATAGATTTTTCTATATTTTACAAATAGTAATCTGTATTCTTAGTGTTGTACTTATAAATTCACTTGTTTATTGCTCTTGTTTAAAAGTTAGAGAGGATTTTCCTGCTAGATATTCAGCCTGATAAGACTTTTACATGATGAGGCTCCTGTATTCACTGGAATATATAAATTAGGTGATTTTAAACAGAAATTGTCAATTATTCAGCTTTGTTACTTAAAATCTGCAAGCTAAGAACTCAGAACACCGAGAACAAGAGGTTTTTACACATGAAACAGTCAAATTAGATGTTACAGTATTATTATTGCTTTACTTTTATAGGAGATTCACATTGATGGGTCTTTACTTTTATTAACTAAAGCTATACATACATTCAGTTATTTATCCTTTGTCTCTATCAACTTCAGTTTCCTCATCTGTAAAATGGAGGTATTAATACAATTTCTGTCTAGCTTACCAGGGTTATTGTCTTCAAATGAGTTCCATGAAAATAACATAGGTGAAAGTTCTTTGAAAATCACTGGCCAAATGGAAGCTATTTTCACCTCTCCACCTACACTTGTAGTCAGGGATCTTGTCTCCTGAATCTTTGCAAGCTATTACCTAGCACAGCATGTACAGTCAGACGATGACGATGATGAGGACAAAAGCAAAATAAGAGATTGAGTAAGAAAGTCATTTTTAGAGGTTGTGAGGAACAAACATGATTGAAATTAATGTGTTATATATGTTGTTAATATGCAGTCGCAGGGCTTGTCACCAAGCCATTCTTCCTTGAGACAGAGGGAAAAAACTCAGCCAAAACAATTACATAGACTTGGACTAAGATTCTAAAAAGGAATTCCCCCTGTTGTTCAGTCATAGACTGTGTTTTGACTTTGGAACAGTACCAGCCTTGGTCAACTCTGGCTCACAGAGCTGCAAGAAGGAAAAGGTAACTAAGACTTTGCCATAGAGTAATGAATTCAGAGGGCATCTAATTTAGAGGGCATTGATAACATTTGAAATATTTTAGGAAGTATAAACAAAGCTTAATATCTAGTTAGCATGGCTAATTAAAGTAGTGAATTATCAGATGCCAACTGGGATGAACTTTTATCCCCTCAACTTGATTTTCCTTCCCTTCAGCAAGAAGATGCTTTCTGCCACTTGCTCGAGGTGCAATTTGTGGTACTTAGTCCCAACTAAATATTTCTAGTTATGCTATGGCACTGCTCTTAACCTTAATAATAGGAGAACAACAAGGAAACTCAACTACATCAGTATTGTTATGTCCTCTCAATTCAAGAGATTTCTTCACCTTACTTTCACCACACTCAGTTTCTGATTATCATTCCATATATGTTAGTCTAATCAATGATGCACCAGTTCTCTTAATACTAATACCCCTAAATTCTCTGAGTAGTGAAAACTCCTAGGAAAAGTACTTTTCAGACACACTACAAATAAATTCAGCTATTCCCCATAGCCCCAGTGTCTCAGCAATAGGCTGAAGAATCTTTCACATGTAAAGCATACCACCCACCCTCTCTTCCATTTCTAGCTGCCACAGTCCTTCAGTCTCTCTAATATACTAGTAATTACTTTATAGATGTGTGCTAATTATGCTAGTGTTGCATTGGGACACACACTGTATTAGTAAGCACAAGATCTTTGGATTCTATACAACCTCTGCCATTATTTATTTGACTTTGGGAAAATCAGATAGAGTGAGCATTATTAAGCATTTACTATGGGATAGGCACTATGTTAAGCACTAGGGATACAAATATAAAAAAGCAAGATAGCTCTTACCACTAAGGAGTTTAAGTTTTAATGAGGAAAAATGTCACATAAAGGGAAGCTGGGAAATGTAGGGTGTGTGTGGCAGAGGAGGGGGGAGGGGTCAGGTTTGGTGATGTGGTTTGGAGCTGGTGATTGGAAAGACTGAGACCAAGTTTGGGCTAGATAATGCATAATGTCAACAATAAGAGGCCATGGTGGTTCCAAGTGAAGTATCTGAGGTTCTAGTAGGGAGAAGATGGGAATGATGACTGGGATATAGGCCACTCATCTTGGAACTGGTGTCCAAAATGGGCATTCTGGGCCTGAATTGCCTCATCTATAAAATACAATGTTAATGCCTTGGCTGCATAAAGATCAATCTATTCAAATTTCTCCTAAGACTAACATCCCCAAAATACTTACATAGAGTCTTTGATTCTATACTAATGGTGCACTTTATTGGAAAATAGCATGGAAAAATAGATGAACTGGAGCTACATGATCTGTGTCCACACCCCATCATTGATCCTGACAAGGGCTAGGAACTGAAGATACAAAGACAAAAAATTAAGTATTCTCTGACTTCAAGGAGGTCCTATTGGAGGAGACAACCTGTATATATACAAGTATATGTTGATAAATACAAAATTAGTACAAGGTAATTTGGCGAGGAGAGGCACTAGCAACTGAGAACACCAGGAAAGTCTTCATGTAGAAGGTGGTACTGTTATAATTAGTCTTGGAAGCATTGAAGGAGTACATTCTTGGCATGAGGAATAGCCAATATGAAAATGGGAAAATGGAGTGTTATATATGGCTAAAGGCCAATTTAGCTGAAGTATGGAGTACAGAAGGTAGAACAATTTAAATTAGACCAGAAAACCAGGTTCTGAAGGACTTTAAAACCTTAAATTCTCATTTTCTCTTAGAACCAATAGAGAGCCACCAAAGTTTACAGAGTAAGGGAGTGCCATGGTCAGAACTATACTTAAGAAAGATCCCTCTGACAGATGGTAGAGATTGAATTGGGGTGGGAGGAGACTTGAGGTAGAGACCAAAAGTAGAAGGCCACTGAGGTGGTCCAGACAAGAAGTAATGAGAATCTGAATTAAGGCATTGACTATGGGAGTGGAGTAAAAGGGACAGAGATGAGAGGATTTGTGGAGGTAAAACATCAAGATTTGGCAACTGATGAGAAGGAGGGATGGGGAATCACAGTAAAAGATTAAGAGCTCTATAGAAAGGAACTCAATGTCCTAACCTCTTTGTTTTATAGGTGAGGAAACTGGGACTGGGAGAGGTTAAGTGACTTCTTCAGGGTCACACAACTAGGAAGCATATTAGGAAAGACTGAAACCCTGGTCTTCCTAACTCCAAGTTCAGTACCCTATCCACTACAAGTTTATGAACCTGAGAACCTGGAAGGTTGGTGATGTCCTTAATATAAATAAGGAAGTTCAAAAGAGGAGTGTGTTTTCTGAGAAAGATGTTGGGATCTGTGGTGGATGTGTTGTGCTTGAGATATGTATTTGGTATATAATAGGATTCTATAATAAGGGACTGGTCTATGGAGGAAGAAGAAAAGATATGGTCCATATCAGGTGTGGGGAACCTGCAACCTTGAGGCCACATGTGGCACTCTAGGTCCTCAAGTGTGGCCATTTGACTGAATCCAAACTTTACAGAACAAATACCCTTAATAAAATGATTTGTTCTGTCAAAGTTAGACTCAGTCAAAAGGCTGCACCCAAGGACCTAGAAAGTTACCTATGTCCTCAAGGCTGCAGGTTCTCCAACTTTGTTCCATACCCTCAAGTAACTTATTCTCTATTTAGAAAGAAAACTTATATTAAAGTACCTGACAACCCAAGGTTGTGCATTCTGTGAAAAGTAGCTAAATGGATATATAAGGAATTGATTTGAATGCATAAGGATGCGAACCATTCCTCAAATGACAAATGGTTAACATATATGAGCAATTTTTAGAGAGAGAAATTCAAGCTGTCATTATTCACATGAAAAAAAGTTCAAATCACTGGAAATAAGAGAAAGGCAAATTAAAGCAACTCTGAATTTTTGCCTTAGCCTCATCAGAATTGGCAAAGTTGACAAAAATAGAAAATGACAAACGTTGGAGGAGCTATGGTAAAACAGGACAATAACGTGCTGTTGCAACATGGAACTTAACCATTTATTTTGAAAAAACAATTTAGAACTAGGCACTAAGTGTTACAAAACTGTGCTTACCCTTTGAGCCAGCAATACCATTATATGATTACCACCAACCTACTGTTTTCCAAAGAGATAAAAAAAAAAAACCCTTATGTACACAATTATTTATAGCAGTCTTTTTTTGTGGTGATAAAGAAAGGGAAACTAAGGGGGATTGTTCGAGGAATAACTGAACAAATTATGGTATATGAATGTAATTGAATAGTATTTTTTGTTAAAACAATATGAATGTGATGGTTTTAGAGAAACCTGGAAGACTTATATAAGTTGATACAATGAAATGAGCAGAACCAGGGTCACAATGGGTACAATAGTGTAGAGGAAAACAATTTTGTAAGATTTACAACTCTGATGAAAACAATGACCAATCATTATGTCAGAGAATAAATGATGAAACATAGCAGGGAGGTGATAAGTAACTGAGGCAAACAGGGGTTAAGTGACTTGCCCAGAGTTATATGACTAAGAAGTATCTGAGGTGGGATTTGAACTCAGATCTTCCTGATCCCAAGTTCAGTACTCTACTGCATCACATAGCTGCCTCTAATACTTTTAATATCCAGGTGCCATTTTCTGACTTCTAAGTAGATTATGCTGCTGTTATCTAATGCAGAACCTCCCTGGTCTGACTACCTGTGTACTTGCCTACACCTTCTCTACCTGCTTACTCTAGCTCAGGTCTCCCTTGATCAGATATCTACTCCACCTCTGTGGTTCTATTTTCTAGGTTTCAGTCATTCCCAGGCCAATCTATTCTTCCTTTCAGCCTGCAGTGTCATCATTAAGAGGTAAGTTTTCTAACAGGTATGTTTAAAAAAAAATGTCATCTTGGGGTGGAGCCAAGATGGTTGAGTGAAAGCAGAGAATCACCTGAGTTCATCCACAAATTCCTTCAGATACCTCTAAGAATTGAAACTGAATGAATTTTAGAGTGTCAGAATCCACTGGGAGGCAGAGTGTGGCAGGTTTCCAGCCCAGGACAGCCCAAAAGGTCAATGGGAAGGATATGTTAGACCAGACTGGGGAAGCACAGAGGCACCAGTGAAGATACAGCCATAGCAGAACTGGTGGAAGGGCCCCAGGTGGGCTGAATCACCAGTGGCAGTATGGATTCCCCAATAGCTCAGCCCAGGAGAGGAATCAAGTAGAATGGGGTGAGAGAAAAGTGCAGGGCCCCCAGCAGCTGCAGTAGCTACTCCTGGGGCTATCAGCCCACAGACTAAATGTTTGAAAGTCACCTACCTGAACTTCCAGGAGCCAAGATAGAGGAGTAAACTGTAAGTACTCTGACTCTTTCTTATTGACCTTGAATATTGCCCCAGGAAAAATCCTGGAATAGTAGCACCAGCAGAAGGGGTATAGCAGTCTTTTAGTTTGGGAGGCTAGGGACATCACCGAGAAGGGTCCTTCAGCTGTGGCTGAAGGGGACCAGTGCAGGACTAGAAGCATCCCAGCAAGGCCTACCTGAATGGACCAGCAGCAGATCCTGAGCCCAGGGGAAGGGGGGCTATGGAGCCAACATCAGGACCCTTAGAACAGCAAGAGGAATTGGGCAGACGCCAGCTCAGATGGAGTTAGTGCAGCCCTAAGGGAGGAAGGGACCTCCAGCAGCCAGACCATACCTCCCCCATACCTCACACTGTGAGCTTCAGTGTAACCCTGGGAAAACTCGTATTTCACCTGGTCTCAACCTTGGCACACACCAGCCAGCTCAGCACCAGGTAAACTGCAGCACGATATAGTTTCTAGGTGAAAGAACCACAGGCCACAGTACACAAAGTCAGTAACCAGGACCCACGCTCCCAGCACATGAGATAGAGTCCCTGGGTCCCAAGGCTGAGATCCACTTGAAAAGCCATAAAAGCAATAACGATGAATAAGAAGCAATCTAGAAAAGCAAAGATTATAGAATCTTATTATGGGAACAGAGAACAAAATACTAATTCAGAAGAGGACAGCATTGACACTATACCCACATCTGAATCCTCAAAAGAGAATATGAACGAGTCTCAAACCCAAAGAGCATTCTTGGAAGAGTACAAGAAGGATTTTAAAAGCCAAATAAAAGAGGTAGATGAAAAATTGATCAATGACTTTATACAATCACCTCCTTATAAAGTAAAATTGGCCAAATAGATAAGGAGACACAAAACCTAACTGGAGAAAATAACTCTTTAAATAAAGAAGGTACAAAGTCTAACTGAAGAAAACAATTCACTAAAAATTAAATTGGATTGTTAGAAACTAATGACTCTTTGAAGCATCAATAATCAGACAAACAGGGGGCAGAGCCAAGATGGTGGAGTAGAAAGACTCACATATGCTAGCTCCAAACCCACAGCCCATGGATTTCCTCTAAAAAGAACTCCCAACAAATTCTGTAACAGTGGAAGCCTTGCAGCAACACAGTGAAGGAGATTTCCATTCCAGAGAACCCTAAAAAACCGATCCCAAAGGTCCCTCACGCACTGGACAGGAGCGGAGCCCTGCCCGGCCCTGGCCACGTGTGACTGAGAGGAGCAGATCCGAGCAAGCTTCAGGGACAGAATCTCCAGCAGCCACAAAGGTCCCTCCACCCACAGACGCACAGGTCAGTGAGAGAGACATCTGAATGGGCTAAGAGGGGAGATGGGTGTCTCCATAACTCAGGCCTACTCAGGAAGCAGTGGCAGAGGCAGCAGGTGGCCAGAGGCTCCCAGAGCAGGCAGGAGCTCACCAGGAGCTCCATTACAGAAGGTCTCTGCATAATCCCCCTGAGGGAATTGAGCCTGGGAAGCAGCCCTGCCCCTACCTGAGCACCAGAACTTAAGCCCACATTGAATAGCAACCAGGCCTGCCGCCAAAAGCCCTGAGGCTGGGGAGCAGCATTTGAATTTCAGACCCCAAGCACTAGCTGGGAGGATCTAGGCAGGGGCGGACAGGAATCTCAGAAGTCAAGTAACTGGCTGGGACAATGCCCAGAAAAGGGAAAAAAAATAAGACCATAGAAGGTTACTTTCTTGGTGGACAGATGAGTCCCCCCTTCCTTTCTGATGAAGAAGAACAATGCTTACCATCAGGTAAAGACATAGGAGTCAAGGCCTCTGTATCCCAAACATCTGAAATAGATATCCCATGGACTCAGACCTAGGAAGAGCTCAAAAAAGATTTTGAAAATCAAGTTAGACAAGTGGAGGAAAAACTGGGAAGAGAAATGAGAGAGATACAAGAAAAGCATGAAAAATGGGTCAATACCTTAATAAAGGAGTCCCAAAAAAATGCTGAAGAAAATAGCACATTGAAAAATAGGCTAACTCAATTGGCAAAAGAGGTTCAAAAAGCCAATGAGGAGAAGAATG
>CM053769.1:574943102-574964239 GCA_028658325.1 Potorous gilbertii | reverse complement strand
GGACAAGAGAAGGGAGGGATGATAGAAGAGAGGGCAGATTGATGATAGGGGAAATTAGACTGCTCAGTGTATTGGTGAGGGGGGAGGGGACAAATGGGGAGAAAATTTTGGAACCCCAAATCTTGTGAAAATGAATGTAAAAAGTTAAATAAATCAATTTATATTTTAAAAAAGAATCAGACAAACAAAATTTAAAAAATGAAAAAATAGAAGAAAATGTAAAACATCAAATGGAAAAACAACTGACCTGGAAAATAGATCCAGGAGAATTATTGGTCTACTGGAAAGCCATGAATAAACAAAGAGCCTGGGCAGTATCTTCCAAGAAATCATCAAGTGAAACTGCCCTGAGGTCTTAGATCCAGAGGGTAAAACATTCATCAAAAGAATCCATCAAGCACCTCCTGAAAGAGATCCCAAATTGAAAACACCAAGGAATATTGGTGCCAAATTCCAGAATTATCAGGTCAAGGAGATAATACTGTAAAAGCTATAAAGAGACATTTCAAATATTGAGGAACTACAGTCAGCATCACACAAGACCTTGCAGATTCTATATTAAAAAGAACAGAGGGATTGGACTGTGTTCTTCTGTAAGGCAAAGGAGCTTGGACTAAGAACAAGGATCAATTACCCAGCAATACTGAGCATAATCTTTCAGAAAAAGAGATAGACATTCAACGAAATAAGAGATTTCCAGACCTTCCTGATGAAAAGACCAGAGCTCTGGAAAAGTTGACCTTCAAATGCAAAACTCAAGAGAAGTATAAAAAGGTAAACAGGGGGAAAAAAGAAAAAATGTGTTACTCCATATGGGCAAACTGTTTACATCCCTATATGGGAGAATGATATTTGTTAATCTTGAGAATTGTATATTTATTACAACATTTAAAAGGGAAATAGGATGGAAAGAAAGACAGATACTAATCATAACTATGAATGTGAATGGGATGAACTCTCTCATAAAATGGAAGCAGATAGCAGAATGGATTAAAATCTATAATCCTACAATATGTTGTTTATACAACAAAACTAACAGACATTTGAAACAGGGGGATAAACACAGGGTAAAGGTAAAAGGTTGCAGCAGAATATGTTATGCTTCCGCTGAAGCAAAAAAAAAAGCAGGGTCAGTAATCCTAATCTCAGACAAAGCAAAAGGAAAAATAGATTAATCAAAAGAGATAAGGTAGGAAACTATATACTGTTAAAAGATACCATAGACAATGAAGTAATATAATTACCAAACATATATGCACCAAGTGGTATAGCATCCAGATTCTTAGAGAAGAAGTTATGGGAGCTACAAGAAGAAATAGGCAGCAAAACTACACAAGTGGGGAACCTCAACTTCCCACTCTCTGAACTTGATAAATCAAACCTCAAAATAAACAAGAAAGAAATTAAAGAGATGAATAGAATTCTGGAAAAGAGAGATAAGATAGACCTCTGGAAAAAACTGAATGGGTATAGAAAGGAATATACCTTTTTCTGAGTGGTACATGGCACATACACAAAAACTGACTACGTACTAGGGCATAAAAACTTCACAGTCCAGTGGAGAAAGGTAGAAATACATATAAAAATTATATGTAATAAAGGACTATGAAAATTCATTGGAAATTAAATAATCTAATCCTAAAGAATGAGTGGATCAAACAGCAGATCATAGAAACAATCAATAACTTTATTCAAGAGAATGACAATAGTGAGACACCCACTAAAACTTATGGGATGCAGCAAAAGCAGTTCTTAGGGGAAGTTTTATATCTCTAAATGCTTACATGAATAAAATAGAAAAAGAGGAGATCAATGAATTGAGCATGCAACTTAAAAAGCTAGAAAAAGAACAAATTAAAAATCCCCAATTAAATACCAAATTATAAATACTGAAAACCAAAGGAATGATTAATAAAATTGAAATTAAGAAAACTATTGAACTAATAATTAAAACTAAGAACTGATTTGGTGAAAAAACAAAAAAATTGATAAACCTTTGGCCAATTAGATTAAAAAAAAGAAAGAGAAGAAAACCAAATATCCAGTATCAAAAATGAAAAGGGTAAATTCACCTCCAATGAAAAGGAAAGTAAAACACTAATTAGAAATTATTTTACCCAATTATATGCCTATAAATTTGACAATCTTAGTGATATGGATGGATATTTACAAAAATATAAATTGCCTAGATTAACATAAGAGGAAGTAAAACAGTTAAATAATCCCATTTGAGCAAAACAAAATGAACAAGTCATCAATGAACTCCCTAGGAAAAAATCTCCAGGGTGAGATGGATTTATAAGTAAATTCCATCAAACATTCAAAGAACAGTTCATTCCAATACTATATAGACAATTTGGGGAAATTGACTAAGAAGGTGTCCTAGCAAATCCTTTTTGTGTTACAAATATGGTTCTGATAACCTAAACTGGGAAGAGCCAAAACAGAGAAAGAAAATTATAGGCCAATTTCCCTAATGAATATAGATGCAAATTATAAATAAGATATTGGCAAAAAGATTACAGGAATTTGTCATGAGAATAATACACTTTGAGGGGAGGAGCCAAGATAACAGAGTAGAAAGACTCACATAGGCTAGCTCCAAACCCACAGCCCATAATTACCTATAAAAAGAACTCCCAACAAATTCTGGAACAGTAGAAGCCATGCAACAATGGGGTGAAGGAGATTTCCATTCCAGAGAGCCCTGAAAAACCAATCTCAAAGGTCTGTCGCACACCAGACGGGAGCAGAGCCTAGCCCTGCTCTGGCTGCACGGCACAGAGAGAAACAGATCTGAGCAGGCTTCAGGGATGGAATCTCTGGCGGCCACAAATGTCCGTCCACCCACAGACGCACAGGTCAGTAAGAAAGATGTCTGGACGGGCTGAGAGGGGAGCGGGGTGTCTCCATGACTTGGGCCCCCTCGGGAGGCAGCAGCAGAGGCAGTGGGCAGCCAGAGGCTCCTGGAGCAGGCAGGGCCTCGGGTCCATTGAGGAAGGTCTCTGCATAAACCCCCTGAGGGAATTGAGCCTGGGAGGTGGCCCTACCCTGACCTGAGCAGCAGAACTTAAGCTCCCATTGAATAGCAGCCAGGCCTGTCACCAAAAGCCCTGAGGCTGGGGAGCAGCATTTGAATCTCAGACCCCAAGCACTAGCTGGGAGGATCTAGGCAGGGGTGGACAGGAATCTCAGAAGTCAGGTAACTGGCTGGGACAATGCTGAGAAAAGGGAAAAAAAATAAGACCATAGAAGGTTACTTTCTTGGTGGACAGATGAGTTCCCCCCTTCCTTTCTGATGAAGAAGAACAATGCTTACCATCAGGTAAAGACATAGTAGTCAAGGCCTCTGTATCCCAAACATCTGAAATAGATATCCAATGGACTCGGGCCATGGAAGAGCTCAAAAAGAATTTTGAAAATCAAGTTCGACAGGTGGAGGAAAAACTGGGAAGAGAAATGAGAGAGATGCAAGAAAAGCATGAAAAACGGGTCAATACCTTAATAAAGGAGACCCAAAAAAATGCTGAAGAAAATAACACCTTGAAAAATAGGCTAACTCAATTGGCAAAAGAGGTTCAAAAAGCCAATGAGGAGAAGAATGCTTTCAAAAGCAGAATTAGTCAAGTGGAAAAAGAGGTTCAAAAGCCCACTGAAGAAAAATAGTTCTCTCAAAATTAGAATGGAACAGATGGAGGCTAATGACTTTCTGAGAAACCAAGAAATCACAAAACAAAACCAAAAGAATGAAAAAATGGAAGAGAATGTGAAATATCTCATTGGAGAATAATACACTTTGAGCAGGTAAGATTTGTACCAGGAATGCAGAACTGATTCAATATTAGGAAGACTATCAGCATATTTCATTATATCGACAACAAAACTAACATGACTGTCTCAACAGAGGCAGGGAAAGCTTTTGACAAAATATAGCAATCATTCTTTTGAAAATACTGGAAAGCATAGGTATAGTTTCTTAAAATAATAAATAACATCTACCTAAAATCATCAACAAGCATTATATGTAATGAGGATAAGCTAGAACAAGGATGTCCATTATCACCACTGTTATTCAATATGGTACTAGAAATGTTAGCTTTAGCAATAAGAGAAGAAAAAGAAATTAAAGGAATTAGAATAGGCAAAGAAGAAACTATGTTATTACTCTTTGCAGACAATATGATGATATACTTAGTGAATTCTAGAGAATCAAGTAAAAAACTGCTTGAAATAATAAACAACTTTATCAAAGTTGCAGGATACAAAATAAATTCACATAAATCATCGGCATTTCTATATATTACTAATAATACTCAACAGCAAGAAAGAGACATTCCATTTAAAGTTATTGTAGACATTATAAAATATGTGGGACTTAACTTGCCAAAAGAAACCTAGGGACTATATGAACACAATTACAAAACACTTTTCACGCAAAGTCAAATCTAAATAATTGGAAAAACACCAGTTGCTAGTGGGTAGACTGAGCTAATATAATTAAAATGACAATTCTACTTAAATTAATTTACTTATTTAGTGCCATACCAATCAAACTACAAAAAAATTATTTTATAGAGCTAGAAAAAATAATATCAAAATTCATCTGGAAGAACAAAAGGTCCAGACTATCAAGGGAATTAATGAAAAGAAACATTAGAGAAGGTGACCTAGTCATGCCAGATCTTAAATTGTATTATAAAGCAGAAATCATCAAAACCACTTGGTACTGGCTAAGAAATAGAGGTGTAGGTCAGTGGAATAGGTTAGGTACACATGACTCAGTAGTCAATGACTGTAGCAGTCTACTGTTTGATACACCCAGGGACCCCAGATTCTAAGATAAGAACTCACTGTTCGACAAAAACTGCTGGAAAATTGTATGGTAGAACCTGGGCATAGACCAATCCTTAAACTCATATACCAGAATAAAGTTCAAATGAGTACACGATCTAGATATAAAAGTTGATACTATAAACAAGTTAGGGGAGCAAGGGATAATTTATTTGCCAGATTTATGATGAATGGAGGAATTTATGACCAAATAAGAGATAGAGAATATTATGAAATACAAAATGGATAATTTCAATTACATTAAATTGAAAAGTTTTTGCACAAAGCCAATGCAACCAAGATCAGGAGGGAAGCAGAAAACTGGAAAAGAATTATTACCACTAGTGTCTGTGACAAAGGCCTCATTTCTGAAATATATTACATAGGGAACTGAGTCAAATTTACAAGAATACAAACCATTCCCCAATTGCTAAATGGTCAAAGAATATGAACAGGAAATTTTCAGAGGAAGAAATTAAAGCTATCTGTAGTCATATGAAAAAATACTCTAAATCACTATTCACTAGAGAGTTGCATATCAAAACAATTCTGATTGGCTAACATGAAAAAACAGGAAAATGATAAATGTTGGAAAAGATGTGGGAGAGTTGGAACACTATTTTGTTGTTGGAGCAGTGAGATGATCCAATCATTCTGGAGAGCAATTTGAAACTGTATCCAAAGGGCTATAAAAATGTGCATACCCTTTGATCCAGCAATACCACTTCTAGGACTGTATTCCAAAGAGATCACAAAAATGCAAAAAGGACCCATATGCATAAAAATATTTATAGCAGCTCTTTTTGTGGTGGCCAAGAACTAGAAATTGAAGGAATGCCCATCAATTGGGAAATGACTGAACAAATTGTGGTATATGAATGTAATGAAATACTATTGTGCTGTAAGAAATGACAAACAGGCAGACTTCAGATATAGTTGGAAAGACTTATATGAACTGATGCTGAGTGAAGTGTATAGAACCAGGAGAACATTATTCACAGTAACAGCCACAGTGTGCAAAGAAAGTTTTTGATAGACAGCCCATCATAGCAATGCAAGGACCTAAAACATTTCCAAAAGACTCATGATGCAGAATGCCATCCACTTCCAGCGAAAGAACTATGGAGTCGGAACACAAAACAAAGCAGACTATTTTCTCTATCTCTATGTTTGGTTTTTTTTGTTTTTCTCATGCTTTCTCTCATTCTTTTTATTTCTCCTATGCCACATGACTAATGTGAAAATATGTTTAATAAGAATGCAAGTGTAAAGCCCATATAAGATTGTATGCTGAGGTGGGGAGAGGGGAAAGAGGGGGAGAAAATTTAAAACTTATGAGAGTGATTGTTGAAAATTGAAAACAAATAAATAAATATGTGGGGGGAAGAAAGAAAACCAAAAAAATGCTATCTTATGGGTTATTTCAATTACTCTTGCTTGTTTGGTTGGTTGTTTCAGTCACATTTAATTCTTTGTGATCTCATTTGGGGTTTTCTTGGCAAAGATGCTTGAGTGGTTTGCCATTTCCTTCCCCAGCTCATTTTTACAGATGAGGAACTGAAGCAAACAGGGTTAATTGTGACTTGTCCAGGGTCACATAGCTAGTACCTGAAGTCAAATTTGAATTCAGGAATATGAGACTTCTTGACATTTAGGTCAGGCACTTTATCCACTGTACCACCTAGCTGCCACATTTCAGTTACTCTCAGAAGAGGCAAATCTCTCAAAGAACATTCTCTGAAACATAGTCATTTATGGAATTATTTATTGGAAACCTATGAATTTTACAAATGTTATTTTATAGACTAAAATTCTGATGCCTTTTAATAGAGAAAATGGTCATAGACTTTGCCCAACTGATATGAGTAGGAAAGAGAAGAACCTTTCCTCAGTAGATGAGTATCCAAAATATAAGAAAGAGTAGACAATTGTCAAAAAAAAGAAATGAAAATTACAGTCACATGAAAAAATGCTCCAAATCATTAATAACAAGAGAAATGAAAACGTAAATACCTCTAAGAGTTCACCTCAGATCCATCAAATTAGGATCATAGGTTTAGAGCTGGAAAGGATCTCAGAAATCATCTAGTCTAATCTTATTTTACAGATGGACAAAATGAGGCCTAGAGAAGTTGTGACTTAAAAAAAAGTACACAAGTAGCAAAAAGGAAAGTCAGAAAACCAGTGCCCTTTCCATTGTATCATGCTCAACTCACAAAGTTGAGAAAAATGTTAAATGTTATAAAGATTTTAGAGAGATATGCATGATAATATTCTATTGGTAAAGATGTTGATTGGCCGAGCTGCTCTAGAAAAATAATTTGGAGCTATCCTAGAAATGTCAGCGAACTATCCACACTGAACAACTCATATATATCACTTCTGGAAATATTCCCTTAAGGACAAAGAATATACTACTACATATCTACATATACGACTTACTACAAATAGCAACACTTTGGTGATAGCAAAAAAAAATAGAAACAAAGCATGTACCTATCTATTGAGGGATGACTGAACAAATTGTGACATATAAAATGTAATGGAAAATTATTTTGACAAATAATAAGAATTCAGAACAATTCACTGCACACACAAAACTGCGAACAATTTATTTAATAACCTCAATAATGTAAAGAAAAACACATCTAAAGACATCTTAACACTGATCAAAAACAATGGTCAATCTTGATTCTAGGGCAAAAGGTAGTGATACATACTTCCCTTCTCACAAGGTGGTAATGGAAAATAGGTGTGAAACTAGGAATACATTGACAACATGGTCAATCTGATTTATTTTCCTGAACTACTTTTCTTTGTGACATGGGAGGGCACTATTGGAGGGAAAAGGGTAAATGGAAAATGATAGCAATATAAAAGCAATGAGAAAAATATCAAATATTGTAAATTGTTATCTATTTGCTTACCCTTTGCAATTTCCCTTCATGGTTTCTATGTCTAACCTCTGGGACTGATCACAAATCTAAGATATTTTCCATATGACAGTCCTCCAAATAGTTGAACATAAATATCATATCATGTCTCCAACCCCTACCATCCACCTTCAACAACATAAGCCCATGTCTTCTCTAAGCTAAGCATACCCACTTCCTATATCCAATTCTCATATGGCATAAATGTTAAAACCCTTCAACGTCTTAGTTGTCCTCTTTTGGATGATCTATGACTTACCAATGTCCTTCCTAAAATGTGGCTCCCAGAACTGAACGTAATTTTCCAAATGGTTATGGCTAGACAGAATGGAGAAGGACTTATCATCTCCTTATTCCTTTAGTCTATGCCTCTCTTTACATTTAGGGCTGAATGAGGCACAAAAGGTAAAAAAGTCTTTTTTTTCCTTCTAATTATAGGAGCAAGAGCAAAAAAACAATGGAAACTTCAGAGTCTTTGTTTTCGTTTTGTTTTGTTTTTTTACTTTAAAGCCACTAAGGAACATTGAGGGCTCAACAATCTTGTTTTTTTTCCACAACATTTACTTTTTCCCTTGACAACTCTAGAAGAATTGCATCTATTTTCCTACAAAGAAATAGACACATCTGGGGGGAACCCACCACCATTTTGGCAACATGTTCTCTAATATCTATCACTTTTGAATGTCAGATGAGTCTCCTATCCTAGCCTGGTAAGCTCTCCAACATGGACTGCAGCCATCCTTTGGCACTAACTATGACAATTTGCAGCAAGGTTTATGTTCCTATCTAATTTCAGTTAAATCCCTTCTATGTTCCCTTGAGGCCCATCTTTATGGAGAAATAGTCACTTGGCTGAGGATGTTGGAATTGAAAATTCCTTGCTAATTATTTAATTTTCAGTTGGCACATACCACAGTCTTTTAAGTTGAGGGAAAGCTATAAGTCTATTACCTTGCTTAGTCACTGAACAAACTGCCACTTATAATTAAATATAAATAAAGAGCTCTATCTCCTTAGTCCTTTCCTTCCCCTTCTGCCTTTTTCCTTCTCCCACTCCAATGTGCCTAGGATCACAAGTTCTTTCTCATGGAATAATGAAGGCTGATATATTTTTCCAGTTCATTCTCCTATGACTTTCCAAAACTTCTTTTAAAACTCTCTGAGACTGGTGATGAAGGAAAGAATCTTTCAGACAATTTCTTAATAGAACTAGTTAGTTCTCACAGAAGGCATTTAGGATAATTTTCAGAATTTTATTTTTGTTTTATATATTTAAAACAGAGTGTCATCTAGTTCACCTAAATCTGACTCACCTATAGCTTGTTTATTCTCATCAAGTTTAGCAATGGTATGATATGAAGGATACTTTTGGGCACATGTCCTCTATTTGTACCATGGACAGAGCAGAATGAACTATATCTATGCTATAACAGAAGAGCATTTGTTTGTCACTCTCACTGTTGTTTATCCATTCAGTTGTGTCTGACTCTTCATGATCTCATGGACCATAGTGTCCAAAGATACTGGAGTGGTTTGTCATTTCCTTCAGTGGATTAAGGCAAGCAGAGGTTAAATGACTTGCCCAGGGTCACATTACTAGTATGTATCTGAGGTCATATTTGAACTGAGCTCTTCTTAACTTCAGGTCCAACACTCTATCCACTAAGCCATCTAGCTGTCCTGGCAGGCTAAATAAGAAAAATGTTTTGAAATACAATTTAAGAATGGTCTCACAGTTAATTGTCTTTTCACCCTTATCCATAAAGATACTTCGAAACACACACATAGAAATCTAAAGTGTGCATGTATATATATGTATATATATATATATATATGTGTGTGTGTGTGTGTGTGTGTGTGTGTGTGTGTGTGTGTGTGTGTGTGTCTCATTCACTTTTCTGTGTACGTATGGTTTACTCCCAGTAGAATATAAACCTTCCTGAGGACAGTAACTTCTATTTTTTCTTTGTATCCTCCACTCAACACTATACCCCATACCTAGATAAATAAATGGTTGAATCTGAGAATTTCCTTCTCTCTAGATTATTTTTTTAAATGAGAGTGACATCAACCTTCCCTAGAATTATATTAAGTGTACTCTATACCTGCTTGAAAGCAGAGAGGTAGACTAATGGATTCTAGGAGAAGGCTTGAAGTTTTATGGTTTTATGCTACCTTCAATCTAGGCTGATTAGGGGAACCATTAATACATTTAACCAGATTTTCCCAGAGTATAATTCCCCCCAGAGATAAGTGGAACACTTAAAGGGATACAATCCCTCTTTGGGACCACTAGGGTACCATTTAGTACTCCATGGCAGTAATTTACTAAATGGCACCCTAGTGGCTCAAAGAGAAAGCATGCTTCTATAAAAATAGCTTCATTTATAGCCAAGGAAGAATTCTCCCTATTGTGCATGGGCAGCATATGGTGGGCTAAAGGAGGCTATCATGTTCCTATTAGAATGAAAGTTACAAAACTCAAATGCTTGCGCCATGCTTGTGACCTTATGCTATTGAATAGTCAGGACAATCTAAAACAAAATGGTAAAGTAGGTGAGTTTTATCCCCTGCACTAGACTATCCTCATTTCAGATGTTAATGTTGTAGGATGATAGAATGAGTTCTAGATTTAGAGTCAAAGAAGGTCAGTTGGATTTGCTACTTGGTAGATATGTGACTGCCAAAAGCTGGGCAATTAATATGCATTCTTGACTTGACTTAATGATGTTTCCATTCTTGCAAAAGTGGTGGAAAGAATGAAGGGAAGTTTATTCTCAATCTGAATCTTACCAACAAGGATAAACCAATGACCAAAATAGGAATGATGAAAACATTGTCTTCAACCTTGGAATGCATGACAGAGGAGAAGACAGACTCACATAGGCTAATATGTAGGGAAAAAGACAATTAACTGTGAGACTACTCTTAAATTGCATGGATTCCAAAGAATTCAGAGATGGAATAGGTAGAATTCCCTGTCCCAAAATCAGAGCTTTTACTAAGGCAGGAAACTAGGGCTTTACCTCAAAGCATTGAAAATAGAGAGTGTTGACAGAATTTGCAATCTTCCAATAGCTTAGAAACCACATAAAGTTATCTAGTATAACTAACAAAAATGAGCTTTCTCCTTTCCACTGAAATGATATCCCAAATGATTTCCTTCCTAGTCACTCATTCTCCGGATTGCCTATACCAGAGGTGGGGAACCTTTAGTTTTGAGGCCACATTTGACACTCCCAGTTCCTCAAGTGCAGCCCTTTGACTGAATACAAACTTCAGAAACAAACTAGAACTAGTTCTGTGAAGTTTGGATTCAAAAGACCACACTTAAGGACCTTTGACTGAATCCAAACTTCTATATCTTTAGCAAGTTTTAGCCCACAGACGGGGAACCTCAAGGCCACATGTGGAGCTCTAGGTCCTCAAGTGTGGCTCTTTGAATCCAAATTTTACCATTCAGTCAAAGGGCCAGACTTGAGGACCTACCTAGAAGGCCACATGTGGCCTTGAGGTCACAGGTTCCCTACACCTGCATTATACCCTTATTCTACCAGTGGCAGCCTCACCAGCAATAGCCTAACAGGTTCATCCTGGGTATGTTTTGTGGCACTTGTCTGGCCTAGAAGCAAAAAATTCTAGTTATAACTATACCTAGAATTTACTAGACATTAATGCAGGAGGGTAGGAATGAAATTCTAGTGATACAAACACAAAAGATACTGGTGAGGAGGAAAAAGGGGAGTTGCCTGGAGAGATTGGTATGGATGCACACGTACAAATGATGGGAGCAAAGGTCACAACTGACAATAAATTCAAAAAGAGCATCCCAATCATTTAAGAAAAACAGCAGGACCATTGAAACTCATAATGCTATCCAGGCTAACAATAATGTTCTTCTCTCTCTGGAAGCACTCGTGACTGGATTTTTCCACCTCTTCCCCAAGTATCTACTCATTCTGGAGTTGTATCTGCCTTGTTGCCCCCCTCCTCCAGTTAGTGTGTTCCTCTTCCATTGGAGAAAGTATCTCACTCAATAATGTTCACTTTGTTCCTGCTCTGCTCCTGACATTGTGGACGTTTACAAGTTGCCCTAAGGTAAGGAATATCCCCTCCTCCCACCCCATCCTTGCTTTTCACCTCCTTTTTATGTGTTGTCTTCCCTCATTAGAATGTCAATTTCTTTTTTTATTAATTTATTTGTTTTCGGTTTTCCACAATCACTTCCATAAATTTTAAATTTTCTCTCCCTCCTGTTGCCCTTCCCTCCCCAAGATGGCATGCAGTCTTATATGGACTCCACACATACATTCTTATTAAACACATTTTCACATTAGTCATGTTGCATAGAAGAATTAAAACAAATGGGAGAAACCATGAGAAAAACCAAAACAAACAAAACACAACACAAGAAAAAATAATCTACTTCATTCCGTGATCCGATTCCATAGTTCTTTCTCTGGATGTGAATGCATTTTGTATGAAGGGTCCTTTGAGAATGTTTTAGGTCTTTGCATTGCTGCAAAGGGCTCAGTTTATCAGAAACAGTCCTCATACCCTGGGGCTGCTACTGTGTTTAATGTTCTCCAGAATGTCAGCTTCTTAAGAGCTATTATTGTGGTTCAGTAGATTAGTCATGTCCAACTCTCCTATTTGGGGTTTTCTTAGGAAAGAGTTTGGAATGGTTTGCCATTTCCTTCTCCAGTTCATTTTATAGATGAGGAAACTGAAGTCAATAAGGTTAAGTGATTTGCCCAAGGTCACACAGCTAGGAATTATCTGAGACCAGATTTGAACTTAGATCTTCCTGACTCCAGGGCTGGCATTCTATCTACTGTACCACCTTCCTGTCCTTACTTAAATCTTTTTGCTTGTATTTTTAGGCCAAGTACTTTGCACAGTACCTAGCATAGACTGTGCCCTTAATATCTATCTATCTATCTATCTGTCTGTCTGTCTGTCTGTCTGTCTGTCTATCTATCTATCCATCTATTATCTATTTGTCTACGTCTGTCATTCTATATGTCTGTTTATCAAATGAACTTAGTCTTGGTACAGATGCTAAATGTAACAAAAAAAAGTTTGTTTTTAAACTATATAGGTCTAGAATAGATGAGATGAGATAATAGACAATGCTTAGAATGTAGAACAAGTCAAGTCTTATTTTGCCTCATTTCTTTCTGTCAAGCAGAATGGGTTCTTATAATAGGAAGAATAGAAGAGAAAAATTTAGTTAACAAGGATTTGAAACCCAAGATAAGTAAGGAAATGATCCAAACAAAAACAAAACAAAACAAAAAACTAGCTTTCCTTAATGAATTAGAGGAACAGAGGAGAGAACAATATTCCAGGGCACTTCAAGAACCACTTCATGTAAGTACCAAGTTACTATCACTGATCTTTGAAAGTTTTTGAGAATGGAAAAGATTAAAGAAAGGCAAATATCTCAATAAGATAAAATAAAAAAGGGGAAAGAATGTCTTTAAAGAAAACACCAATAAGTTTGAATCTCATTCCTGGCAATATATTATAATTCAATTATAATGTTACAATGCAATTCACAATTCAAAGTATTGCAATAACTACAGTAATTCAATTAATAAATATAATTCTGAATGTATTATTAAAGGGAAATTTTCAGAATATTTAGAAAGAAAAGTAGTGATCACCAAGAGCCAGTATGGCTTCATCAAGAATATATCATTTCAGTCTAACCTCATATCCTTTTTCAATACAATCACTAGACAGGGAAATGTCATCGCCATGATAAACCTGAATTTCATCAAAGTATTTGCCAGAATCTTTCATGCTGTCCTTGTGAGCACAACAAGTAGCTATGATGAATGAAGAATTGGTTGAATGACTGGACCCAAAGAATAGTCACCCATGGGTTAATAATAACTTGGAAGGAGTTCTCTGTTGGAATTTTCCAATGATCTGTCCATAATGTTTTTCTGCAAACCACTTTTATTAATGATTTGGATGAGGGCATAGAGGATAGTTTCATGAAATTATATATGACACAAAGCAGGGAAAGACTGCTAATACATGGAATGACAGTCAGAATCCAAGAAGATCCCAGCCAGTCAGTACAATGCACTAAATCTACTAAGGGATAAAAGTCTTATACTTAGGCTCAAAATGTTGATTTCATTAGAATAGGATAAATCAAATCAATCAATAAACATTAATTAAGGAGCTACTATGTGCCAGATACTATTCAAAGATTGGTATGTGACAGTTTATATGAAAACAACATGCATGTTTTAAGAGACGAAAGGTTCAAAATATACCAACAGTTTGAAATCATAGCAAAATTAATAAAAAACCTTGAGCCAAGTTCAGGAAACACACACTATTTATAAAGACAGAGGCTGGGATCTTCTTTTACCCTGTCCTATTCCAACCATATTTTGAGTAATATGTTAAGTCCTAAACACTTTTTAGGAAGTACATTGACAGGTAGAGAGCCTCCACAGTAGAACAAGCAGGATGGTGAAGGAGGACTATGCTGTCCAGTGACTTATTGAAATAAAATAAAAATAATAATAAACTGAGAATGTTTGAACAGGAAAAGAGAAAACCTAGAGGGACAGGATTATAATAGCTACCTTTAAGTTTTGAAAGGTTATCCTATGGAGGAAATCTAAGTCAAGTCAAGAAGCACTGCTTAAGTACTGATTATGAGACAGGCACCTTGCTAAACACTGGGGATACAAAGAAAGTAAAAAAAAATAAAAAAATGTCCTTGACCTTAAGAGCTCATATTCCAATCAAGGAAAACAATATACTAACAACTGGGTACAAACAGAAAGCAGCTAGATGGCACAGTAGATAGAGTGCCAAGCCTGGAGGCAGGAAGATTCATCTTCCTGAATTCAAATCTGGCCTCAGGCACTTACTAGTCGACCTTGAGCAAGTCATCTTAACTCTGTGTGTCTCAGTTTCTTCATCTGTAAAATGAACTGGAGAAGGATATAGCAAAACCCTGTAGTATCTTTGTTAGGAAAACCCAAAATGGGGCCATGATGGATCATATATGATTGAAATGAATGAACAACAAACAAGTACAAATAAATTGGAGATAAACTCAAAGGGAAGGCATAAAGATTAAGGAAGACTGAGATGAGATGCCTGCTTGATCCAGAAACCAGAATTTGGAGTAATGGATAGAAATTACAAAGAGGCAGATTTTGGCTTAATGTAAGGGAAAACTTCCTAACAATTAGAACTGTCTAAAAGCAAAGTGTACTACCTGAGGAGGTAGTATCTTCTACATCAGTGGAGGTCTTCTAGCAGAGGCCAAGGGTCAATTGTCAGGGATATCATAGAGAGCATTCCTGTTTGGGTAAGGATTGAATTGCAAGGCTACTGCGGTCCCTTGAAGCTTTGAGAGTCTGTGATTCTAGATTTTGTCTGCTTCTATATTTAATCTCTTCAAACTAGTTTCCTCATGTAGTCCCTCCTCATCTCTACTTCACAGGATCATTTCAAGACTCCCAAATACGACCTCTTACATGAAGCCATTTCTGGTATCTACCACTGATAGTTCCCTATCTTCCTAGCTACCTTAAATTTATTCTCCTCATCTGTGTCTCTCTCTCCCTTTGTGTCTCTGTCTCTCTCTAGTTCTCTCTCTCTTTCTCTCTGTCTCTGTCTCTGTCTCTCTCTCTCTCTCTCTCTCTCTATATATATATATATATATATATATACACATACATGTATGTGTATATGTATGTATATATGTACACATATATAGGCACATATACATATGCCTATATATGTATGTCTTGTCTTTATCATTAGAATGTAAAGTTCTTGAGAGTAGGGATTGTTTTATTCATATATATGTATATATAATTTATTCTTATATATCCCAACCATCTAGCTCAGCTTGTGGCACTTAGTAGGAACTTTAAAATGGTTAAATGATTGGCTAAATGATTGATCTAAAAAGATAATGAAACTCGCACTACCTAACCCACAGGGTTATTTTGAGGGTAAAAATGATATAATATATATGATAGCATTGTCCTAGACAAGAGATAGAGCTACGAGCCCTACCCATGACGCTGTGGTAGACCTTTGAATACTATTTGTAAATCATGTGGTGGTTGTTGGTTTGTTTTTTAAAAAAACTTAGTTTGAGAATACTCCCTTAGGAAAGGCATCTTCTCTCTCTAGCTGAGGGTAAAGGAGAATGCTTAATCTTTATCACTCTTCAACTGTGTCTGTCTGCTAAATCTGGCCAATAGTATGAAACCTAAGGATCATAGATGTAGAGTTGAAAGAGATCTAAAAGGTCATGTAGTCCAACTCTCTTAGTTTAGAGATGAGTAAACCGAGGATCAAAGAAATGATGTAACTTGCCTAAAGTCTAGGGGCAGATAGATGACACAGTAAATAGAGAACTGGTCCTGGAGTCAGGAAGACCTGAGTTCAAATCTGGCCTCAGACACTGGATACTTACTATCTGTGTGACCATGGGCAATTCACTTAACCCCGATTGCCTCAGGTCCCCCCTCCAAAAAAAAAATTGCCTAAAGTCACATATGCTATAAGAAACAAAGTAGATTTCAAACTCAGATCCTTTCACTCCCAAACCATTTCCATTAGATCTTCCTAAAGGTAAGGTCAAGCTTACTTGTGAGGTCAGCTTCAGATTTAGAAAACACATTGGTTTGGAAAAAAGAACCATAGAGAGAAGATGAAAAGGGACAGGTGTCAAGGCTGGGGTGCAGAGAGAAGAAGTAGGAATAAAGACCTGGGCCATGAGATCAGGATCCCTCATGGTACAGGTAAAAGAGCAAAGATACTCCATATCCCAACTCTAGGCATTTTCACTGGCTATTTCCCATACCTAAACTGCTTTCCCTATTCATCTCTATTTTCTGGCTTCCCTGGCTTCTTTCAAATCCTAGCTAAAATCTCACCCTCTACAGGAATCCTGCTCTCTCCTTAATTCTAGTGCCTGCTCTCTATTGATTATTTCCTCTTTATAGTGCATGTAGCTTGTTCATACAGAATTGTTTACACAGTGTCTCCCCTCATTATACTGTGAGATCTTTAACAGCAGGGACCATTTATCTATCGATCCATCTTTCTATCTATACATGTATTGCTTTTCTTGTGTCTCCAGCACTTGACACATAGTAGGCACTTAATACATGCTTATTGATTGATTGATTAATTGGGAACAAAAGAGAGCAAACAGCTTAAAACATGGTCAAGAGATGCAAGATTTTAGGCAGAATGCGGGAGAGAGAGAGAGTGCTATAAAACTTTACCTTAGATACCTGGAGAAAGAAGTATCATGTTTCACTGTGGATTTTAGTCATGGTTAGGGGAGGAATAAGCTTTACTAAATCATCTGTACTGGTATAATGGGTTAGGAGGATGGTATTGAAGATGTCTAAGATAGAAAACTGTTTTCAGAAAGTCAACACCTAGGTTTCAAAATCTTGTATGCCATACTGAAGACTGAAATAGATTTGAGAGGACTGTGGAAGGAGCTCTGTTAGGTAATTCTTTGATGTTGAAACTGAAATCGAATTATTTTCAAGGGCTAGACTAAAAAGAAGAAAGTTTGGCAGGAAGGAACCAAGGAGAATGGTTAAATGTCCTAAGAGTCTTATGTAAACCATGAACAATTCTTTTATCTCTTAATATAACCCTCTGTACTTCTTTCTAAATTCCCATATACTGCATCTAAGTAAGTCTACTATAAGTCACCCACCAAGTTGGTGTGCTGTAATCAGATTCAGGGGAGGAATAAAGACAAAGGAAACTTTGGAATATAGTGAATTCATGTATGTTGGATAAAATGGTAGCCACTTTCAACTTTTTGTTGGGTGCAGGGATAGCGTGATTATGGCAGAGGTTCTTAACCATTTTTTGTGTGTGTCCTAAACCCCTTCGTCAGCATCGTGAAGCCTATGAACACTTTCTCAAAGTAATGTTTTTAAATGAATAAAATAAAATATATGGGATTACCAAGGAAATAAATTATATTAAAATATACCCCCCCAAATTAAAGTTCATAAGCTCCAGGTTAAGAATCCCTGAATTAGAAGGGGCAGGAAGTCCACTACACTTTATCTACAATGCTATGCGATATAAATGTAAGCTATTATAGTGGATTTTATTATAATCAGTATTATTTCAGTGCAAGTCATTCCCAGTGACTTTATTCTGCTACATGGTTACCCAAGGTGCCCCACTGCCAAATCTTACTCTCAACGATAATGACTAGTATTTATATCATGCTCTGGATCTTTCCAGTGTCTATCACAACTTAACTCTCTCGTGCTCCATTCCTTTGATAGATAAGTAATTCATGTTGTTGTATACACAGTTGATAGTAGCTTAATGTGTTGCCTCCTTTTCCTAAATACATTGGTCATGATGAGGAGGAGCACTGGCTGCCTCATCCCCAAAAAGAAAATGACATAAAAGTTCCAGACATCAGAACAGAGAACTGATGGGAGAAAGTACTTACTTTTCTTCTACCTTTTAATTATGCCACATTGACCATCAAATGCAACTGCCTACTAAACTTATAAATTAAGCCAAGTATGATGTATACTGACACAGCCCTGTGGTCCCACAGTTCAAAAAAATCTATAAAATTTACTGTAGTTTCCTGTGGTCACCTGTAAACATATAAGCTTGACCTCATAAAGCCAGACTTACCTTTTAACCTTTTCCAGGAGTAGCTAGGTAGCACAGTGGATAGAGCACTGGGGCAGGAGTCAAGAAGACCCAAGTCCAAATCCTGGTCTCAGATACTTACCAGCTGGGCAAATCAGTTAACCCTGTTTGCCTCATTTTTTCATCTATAAAAATGAGCTAAAGAAGGAAATGGAAAATCACTCTAGTACCTTTGCAAGAAAACCCCTAATGGGTTCAGGAATAGTTGGATATGAATGAAAATGACTGAATATTAACAATGAGTTGGAGGGGAAGCCTTTTCAAGCAAGGTGAGGTCTGAAAACTGAACTTGCAACTGTAGAGCTGAGGTAAAGAGGTCTGGAGATGAAGATGATGAGAATGGACAAGGCGTAGGAATCATGGGATCATAGAGTTAGAGCTAGAAAAGACCTTATATACTATCAAGTCCAACTCTCCTGTGTTACAGACAAAGAAAGTGAGGTCCATGAGGGCTTAAGTGATTTGTACAAGGTTATATGGGCAGTAAGTGTCAGAGGTTCTGGTTTGAACCAGGTACTCTGAATGGAGTCAAGTAATTCTCCCGAACTAACTAACTACCTCTCTAACTGTGAAACTTGAGTATTAGAGGTGAGTCATAAATATGGATACTAAAGTCAACTCAGGCTGATGATAGCAGATAGAGTGAAGAGGAAAGATGGGAGTCACAAGCTGGAATTGTTGAGCAATACAGGAGGATGCCTTGGGAGAGTGTCCGGGAAGTCTGTACAGACCTCTTCACAACAAGTGCAGGTATTTATTTGTAAAAGGGCCTCCCATACCCCAACCCCAATTATAAAAGGAACAAGTTTCTAGCTCTATGCACTGATAACCTTTCACAGATGACAATTCTTTATTGAGTTACAGAATCAATCAGCCAAAAGTATTATATAGGTGTGAATAATTCCTAAGCACCTCTTTTGGATCAAAGACATAAAGGAAGTGTTAATAATGTAGTTAATCAAGCTGGGAAAAGAGAGAAGTACTTCAGTCATTAGATAAATTCAGATGATGACAGGTATTGGGAGAATGAGACAGTCTCTGGGCTTTATGTCTACTAGAGAAGGAGATATTATCAACTATTTTGATAAGTCAGCTAAGTTTTGAGAGCACGTTGAGAAATCATAGCCTAAGACAGGGGTGAGGAACCTAAGGTTTGGAACTAAGTTTGAATTCAAGAAAGGCACTTAAAGACCTAGAGCACTGCAGGTTTCCCACCCCTGCCCTAAGAGAATCTGAAAATAGACTAAATCTTTCTCCTTGCTCCTTGACCAGGGGAAAACTTGGTGACTTTCAAAGGCCAGAAAATTTAGACTTTGGTTTAATGATTGTGGCAATATCCTCAGAGAAGGAGGGACTGACACCATCATACATATCAGGAGCCGAGGACAAACTAACTATACATACTGAAGATAGGTCTCTACAAGGGTATTGACTCTGTGAGTCTAGGAGGGAGCTATATCCATACCTCAGAGGAAATGAATGAGGATTTCAGGTAAGGAGAAAAGAATTTCTAACCTACCAGAAGCTCAGAGTTAACCCCTTTGCCACAATGAAACTTAAGTCAACTTCCTCCAGAATCTATACACTTGTGGGAATGTATGTTTCTGACTCTCAAGAAAAACATTTTCTACCAGTTTTTCTTACCATGTCATCTCAATAAATACTCCTTTTCTAAAAACTAATTTAGTCTAGATTACTGCTAAACAATGGAGAAACATAATACATAGCAGCCTGTGAGGAATAATATTAGAAAACTCAAACCAGGGGAGGAGCCAAGATGGCGGAGTAGAAAGACACACATGCTAGCTCCGAAACCACAGCCTATAAAATATCTGTAAAGAAAAACTCCTAACAAATTCTGGAGTAGTAGAAGCCACAGAACAACAGAGTAGAGGAGATTTCTGCTCCAGAAAGACCTGAAAAACCCTCATGAAAGGTCCGTCATGCATGGGACCAGAGCAGAACCCAGCCCTACCTTGGCCACGCAGCCCCGGGAGGAGCAGATCTGAGCAGGCTTCAGGGACGGAATCTCCGGTCGTTGTGGGGGTCCCTTCACCCACAGGCACTGCAGGTCAGTGAGAGGAGACTTCCGGGCTGGCTGAGAGGGGAACTGGGTGTCTCCATAACTCAGGCCCCCTCGGGAGGCAGCAGCAGAGGCAGCTGGCAGTCAGAGGCTCCCAGAGCAGGCAGGAGCTCCATTACAAAAGGTCTCTCCATAAACCCCCTGAGGGAACTGAGCCTGGGAGGCAGCCCTGCCCACACCTGAGAACCTGATTTAATCTTACCCTGAATAGCAGTCCCGCCCACCGCTGAAAGCCCTGAGGCTGGGGAGCAGCATTTGAATCTCAGACCCCAAGCACTAGTTGGGAGGATCTAGGCAGGGGTGGGCAGGAATCTCAGAAGTCAAGTAACTGACTGGGAAAATGCCCAGAAAAGGGAAAAAAAATAAGACCATAGAAAATTACTTTCTTGGTGACCAGATGTTAGCTCCTTTCCTTTCTGATGAGGAAGAGCAATGCTTACTATCAGGTAAAGACATAGGAGTCAAGGCCTCTGTATCCCAAACATCTGAAATAGATATCCACTGGGCTCAGGCCATGGAAGAGCTCAAAAAGGATTTTGAAAATCAAGTTAGACAGGTGGAGGAAAAACTGGGAAGAGAAA
>CM053769.1:574822146-574942602 GCA_028658325.1 Potorous gilbertii | reverse complement strand
TCTAATTTTTAGAGAACTGTTTTCTTTAGCGAGCTTTTGCACCTCTTTTTCCACTTGGCTAATTCTGCTTTTGAAACCATTCTTCTCCTCATTGGCTTTTTGAACCTCTTTTGCCAATTGAGTCAGCCTATTTTTCAAGGTGCTATTTTCTTCAGCATTTTGTGAGGTCTCCTTTATTAAGGTATTGACCCGTTTTTCATTCTTTTCTTGCATCTCTCTCATTTCTTTCCCAGTTTTTTCTCCACCTGTCTGACTTGATTTTCAAAATCCTTTTTGAGCTCCTCCATGGCCTGAGCCCATGGGGTATCTATTTCAGATATTTGGGATACAGAGACTTTGACTCCTATGTCTTTTCCTGATGGTAAGCATATCTCTTTGTCGTCGTCAGAGAGGAATGGAGGAACCATCTTCTGAAGAAAATAACCATCTATTGTCTTAGTTTTTTTCCCCTTTTCTGGGCATTTTCCCAGCCAGTTACTTGACTTCTGAGAGTCCTCTCCATCCCCTGGCCCAGATCCGCCCAGCTAGTGATTGGTATCTGAGACTGAAATGCTCCCAGACTGTTACTTGACTTCTGAGAGTCCTCTTCACCCCCTGACCTAGATCCACCCTGCTAGTGCTTGGCATCTGGGATTCAAATGCTGCTCCCCAGCCTCAGGGCTTTTGGCAGGAAGCCTGACTGCTCTTCAATGGGAGCTTATCTGCTGGTTCTCAGGTGGGGGCAGGGCCTCCTCTCAGGCTCAGTTCCCTCAGGGGGTTTATGCAGAGATCTTTTGTAATGGAGCTGGGGTGGAGCTCCTGCCTGCTTTGCGGACCTCTGGCCAAGCGACCTCTGCCTCTTCTGCAGCGACTTCCTCCCGAGGGGGTCCGAATACCGGAGGTACCCCGCTCCCCTCTCAGCCTGTCTCTCTCACTGACCTGTGGGTCTGTGGGTGGAGGGACCTTCGTGGCCACCCGGAGATTCAGGTCTCTGAAGCCTCCTTGGATCTGCTCGCTCCTCTCAGTGTGGTGCAGCCGGGGCAGGGAAGGGGAGGGCTCCACAGGGCAGGGCCCCCGCTCCTGTCCAGGATACCTTTGTGGTCGGTTTTTCAGGGCTCTCTGCAACGGAAATCTCCTTCATTGTGTTGCTGCGCGGAATCAACTGTTCCAGAATTTGTCAGGAGTTCTTTTTGCAGGAAATCTATGGGCTGTGGATTCGGAGCTAGCAAATGTGAGTCTTTCTACTCCGCCATCTTGGCTCCGCCCCCCCAAAGAAATTTTTTCTAAAGAAACGATAGAATGCATTTTGAAATGCAAGATGGATAATTTTGATTACACTAAACTGAAAAGTTTTTGCACAACCAAACTCAATGCATCCAAAATTCGGAGGGATGTAGTAAATTGAGATAAAATTTTTACAGCTGAGCTTGCGGACAAAGGCCTCATTTCTAGAATATATAGAGAAGTGACTCAAGTATATAACCATACAAGTCATTCCCCAATTGATAAATGGTCAAAGGATATGAACAGGCAATTTTCAGGGGAAGAAATTAAAGATATCTATGATCATATGGAAAAATGCTCTAAATCACTACTGATTAGAGAGATGCAAATCAAAACAACTCTGAGGTACCACATCAAACACATAAGATTGGCAAACGTGTCAGAAGAAGAAAATGATAAATGCTGGAGAGGATGTGGGAGATTTGGAACACTAATTCATTGTTGGTGGAGGTACGAAATCATCCAACCATTCTGGAGAATGGTTTGGAACTATGCCCAAAGGGCTACAAAAATGTGCAAACCCTTTGACCCAGCAATATCACTAATAGGACTGTATCCGCAGGAGATTATAAAAATGGGAAAGGGACCCACATGTACAAAAATATTTATAGCAGCACTCTTTGTGGTAGCCAAGAACTGGAAATCAAGGAGATGCCCATCAATTGGGGAATGGCTTAATAAATTATGGTATATGAATGTAATGGAGTACTATTGTGCCATAAGAAATGATGAACAAGAAGACTTCAGGGAGGCCTGGAAGGACTTATATGATCTGATGCTGCGCAAAAGGAGCAGAACCAGGAAAACTTTGTGCACATCAACGACCACAGTGTGCGAGAGTTTTTTCTGGTAGACTTGGAACTTTGTAATAACACAAAAACTTACTGAAAAAAAAAATCTCAATGACCGATTTTCTAAGGCAAAATGCCTCCCACACTTAGAGAAAGAAATATCGAAGTCATTCACAGAATGTACCAGATCATGTTTGTGTGTGTGTGAGTTTTAGTGTATTATGTTTTGATTTGTTAAATGATTTCTTCCATTTATTTTAGTGCGACTACATAGCATGACTATAGTGAAAATGTGCTCAATAGGAAAGTATATGTAGAACCTAAACAGAACTGTATACTGTCATGAGGAGGGAGGGTAGCGGGGGGAAGGTGTGGGGGGGATAAAATTTTAATTTTAAGGAAGTGATTGTAAAACATTTTTTAATTAATTAATTAATTAATTTTGAAAAAAAAGCATTTCTGACTTGGTATAAATCTTATGAGGGGGATTTTCATCGCCCACATACTTCAAAAATCTTTTTCTCCTTAATACTTGATTTCAACTATTAGTTTGTCTCTCAATTCTCAATGACAACGAAGGATAAATGTTCTCAAGATTTTTATTACCTGTCATAGTTCTACTTGCCAAAGTACTACTTTGTCTTGAGGTAGCAGGGGGTCAAGTGTTTTTTTTATAAGAGAGAGGCAGGCATGCTACAAGGAACTAATTTGTGGCTAGAAAACCAGGGTAGGAATTTTAGAATTATATGTATTTCAACAATATTATTTACTGTTCTTACTGGGGTTATTTTAAAAATGAAATTATATTTCTATTTTATGAGACATGTTTAAACAGTGGAGATGTACTTTGGAATTAGCCAAATGAAGGAAGGTCTTGAATTCCCAACTTTCCTGGTCAGTTTGAATGCAGAGAAAGCTGAGTTCTCTGTCCTTCTCTGTGGATGGGATTGGATTTTTTCTTTGGAGACAAGATAAGAAAACAACAATAACAACATTTACACAGTGCCAAGACAGACTATGGGGCTCAAGAGTGGTTCCTTTATTGGTCTTCCAAGTATTTGAAAGGTTTAGTTTTTCCTGTAGGAATGTTTTTTATATAATATCTCATATTATATATATTACATATTATAACATTATATATACTATTTTATATATACACACACAATACATATTCATGTATCAATACATATACATATTCATATACACATGTGTATACATAAAATGTCTATATACTGTATATGTATAGATATTTGCATATATATATGCATGTGCATATTTATGTATCTCTTAGTTCTCTCTCCACATTAAGATCATACAGCTTAAGAAGATAGAGACAAAAAGCAGTGATATCATTAGCATCTTCTCTGCAGTTGACGGTCAAAGAGTTAGCTACCTAGACCATAGAAGGATTATGTGGTTTGCCTGTGGTCATAGAGACAGTACCTTGTAAGGACAGAACTTGAGCCCAGACCTTCCTGGGCTCAGGGACAACTCTCTACCTACTCCTCTTGTATGGTCTCCCTACAAAGCCAAAAGACTCCCCAGTAAATGCATCATCCTTATTGAAATTGTTCAGACCCTCAAGGGTTCCAGAAATACCACACACTTCTAAAGGACTTTCTTCAGTTCGAACTTTCCACAGGTATAGGAAAGGGTGAAGGGATCACCCCTTTTGCTTAGGGACCCAGACTTTAACCTTCCCACATAGCTAACATTTTGACTGTGGAATTTATTTAAGTTTAACAAAATCACAACAAGGAATGCATCTAACTTCCTTTCCTTTAAAAGAGACAGTTTGGTTTCCTTAGTTCCCAAATAGGTTGGAGATGGCTATTGTAAGTGTCCCCTTGAGATGACTGACCTAGTCTGGGCCATTTTGAAGAATGATCTCAGTAACAATAGTTACAAGTGGTGATAGCAAAGCAGTAGGAGTTCTGCCTGCATGACATGTCACTTCCTTTACTTACTGACTCATCAAATCCTAAGGGCCTACTATGCACAGAACACTGAGCTAAGTGCTGAAAGATAAACCCAAGAGGAGCTCTTATAAAGAGAAGGCCATGCCTAGATCAAACTCAATCCACTAACATTCCACTTAGTAGCCAAATAGGCCTGCTATAATTACACTCCAGTGGAAAGCAGGAGTTTTAGGATTTAACCTGGTATGTTCCATGTGTAACACTGGAGGGCGTAATTGTGAAGGGTAGAAGCATTCCCCTGGTACTCAGTCCTTATGCTTCATCATGTCTGATAGATATCAACCCTCCTCTCCTTTCTTTCCCACCCATCTTTATTCTGGATATTGAATCCACCCTACCCTATTATAGTAATTAGTTCACTTTTTAACCTAGAGGCAATATAATCATTCCAATTCATGAGATCCTTTTCTCTGTCATTTTATGGAACTTATACCAGATGACAAGTCGTAAGTAAAATCACAATAGCTCAGAGCCCCCATTTAGGAAAATTCCTGATATTCAGAGAGAGAGAGGTTTGGTTTTCTATTTTAATCAAAATTTTTGTAATTCTCCCGCTAAAATCTATTTGGACTTCTTTATATTTCAGCCAGAATCAGGATACAAGCCATGTTTAGGTAAAAGAAAAGAAAAGGATATATCTCAGTGTTTGTTACTAAAAAGGAAAGAGGAAGAGAAGTTAGTTTAAAAAAAAAAAAGCAAGTTTTTTTTTTTTAAACTTCTCTCCCTTTTTCAAAAGGTGAGTATATCCAATAGCTAGTTGTCTGGTTCTACAGAGACCAGATAATTCAATTCAGTCTCTCCCTTCTCTGTTACAGCTCTACCCTCCTTTCAGTTTCTCCTTTTAATTTTTCCTTTTTTATTTCTTTATTTTTTCTTTTTCTTTTCTTTTTAAATTTTTCCTTTATTGTTCAGGATACTTCTCCCTTTTGTCCCTGATGCTATCCAGCTCAGCTCATTAAGTCATTGGCTGAGTAGAGAATGCTTTCTCTCTGCTCCTTTCTCTCAGTCTTTTCTTTTGAAGATTCCGTATCTCCTTTAAAACTACCGGGTGTGACTCAAGTCTTCCTTTCATGTAGTTCAAGTGTGACAATAGCCCAAATCATTCTTAGGACTGTAAGGAAATGTTTGTCCCTCTAAACTACGGACACCAGAATGCCATTTAGTTCTCAAACCCCCATTACCAACATATTGTCACATTTAAGCCTCAAAACAAACCTGATTGGTAGGCAGAGCATATATTGTGGTTCTGTGGCCCCTGGACATAATGTTATTATACCCATTTTAGAGATGAAGGAATTTGGGCTCAAAGAAATGACCTGACTTACCCAGGGTCACACAAGTAGTAAATGGCAGGGGACCCACTCAGACACAGGTCTTCTGATTCCAAATCTGTCAGTTCCAAACCATAACTGTTAGTCAACTTTAGGCCAGATGTACTTACTGTCCAAGTACAGTAAATGTCAATTTTTTTTCTTCACAAAGCCAGGCAGAAGAACCTATGCATCCTTTCCATTTCTCCCTTTTATTTTTTCTTCCCTTTTCCTACTTCATTCTCTCCCTTCATCTTCATTCCCAACCCAACATTGGCTAATCTCCACTCTAGCCAGACACCACACTAAGACCTTGACTGTTATTAAAATATCCTAACTTTATAACCTCTCCATAGAAATAAGACCTATATCTCCAGTGTTTCTACCAGACCTCCCTTGTTTCTCCCAGATCTCACTCCCTCAGTGAGTAACAGCATGCAGAGATCTGGAGGAAATGGCACATGAATGAAGACTGTAATGGAAGTGTAACCAATATTAACATGTGTTTATCTCATCCACACTAAAGAGAGGCAAAATTGTGTGGTGGCCTTAAAATTAAAAGAGTCTGAGTTCAATTTCTACTTCTAACACATCTTGGCTGTGTGATCCTGGATATTTTATTAACCTCTCAGTGCTCTAGGCAACTTTCTTGGACTCTAAGTTGTTGCATTGGTAGAAGGAATTTTTTTTTTAACCAAGGAGTTCCCTGTGCCAGTGAGGTCACATGTCCAATCTCTATCTCTTTTATTTTTCTATACCGAGCCTCATGGTTATTCTTGAGGAATTCTGAGAGTCTACAGCCTTCATTTCACTACCCTCTCCTCCCAGCATGTTTTACAGGTGAAATCTAGTTGATTCATTAAGTACAATGAAGGTTTGTAGAGAAAGTAGGAGACACTGAGAGTGTAGAGGTAGGAGGGGTCTGCATGCATGGGGACTGAGCAGGGCAGAAAATAGCTTTTTATGTGATAGGGGGGACTTTATTGTTACAGTCTCCTATGATATATAGATGGTCTATGATTTAATGAGTGCAAATATTTCCCCTAAGCCTTTTCATCTTACATTGCAAATTTAATCCAACAACCTAATTTTACAATTGATAAGAGACTCAGGGAGATTCCCCAAAATCACATGTGAAATAAGTGTTAGAGGTAGAATTTACACTCAGATCCTCTGACCCCAGATGCTCTTGGTCCTTTTGTATTTTGAGAGAACCATTGGTATCATAACTATCTATTTTGGTGCAGAGACCCTATGACACTATAAGGCATCTACATGTAGGTGAACAGCAAAGGTAGGAAGTCATTTGGAATACAGCTCCTTAGAGAAGGAAACATGCCATTTGATAGCTTCCTATTTTAATTTATTATTGTTGTTTAGTCATTTCAGTTGTTATAACTCTTCATGATCCATTTGAGGTTTTTCTTGGCAAAGAAATGGTGGTTTGCCATTTCCTCCTCCAGTTTATTTTACAGATGAAGAAACTGAGGCAAAAAGAGTTAAGTGCTCAGGGTCACACAGCTAGTTAATGTCTGAGACCATTTGAACTCAGTTCCTCCTGATTCTAGTCCAGTGCTCTACCTACCATATCATCTAACTACCTTTTTTTCTAACTAAATGTTAAACTAATAGCTATGCTACTGGAAAAGTATAATAATATTCTCTAAGTCTCAATATCTTAGGTATAGCCCTGATCACCCTACCTGAAATATGCCCTGGACACCAGTGTACTTCTTAGTCTGGTCATCTTCTGTCACTTTTACAGGCTGAAGCTAAGTGGATATTACTCTGTGGATGATGCCTTCTTCTCATTAGCCCTAACTACCTGAAATAACCAGGCATCTCCAGGTATCTATTTCCCATAGCACTGGATTTTCCCACCTAAAGAACTGGCTGGCTCAATGTGCTATTTGAATTACACCTAGGGACAGTCCTGTGTAGAGAACATTACAGCTAAAATAACTTTGGCTTGGATTCCATACTTGGCTGAAATATAAAATAGTGTAAATGTCAACTGATTTTTGGAAAACTACATACCATGATGTACTGCACCAAATGATCCATCCATGTAGCCTGTTGGCTTTAGCTGTGTTGTATATTTGTGCAGCACAGAGAAGGCTTAAGAGGGAGCTACATGTCCCCCTCCCCCACTCCCATCTGGGATCTTCCACCCAGCTGGAGGTTAAGTAGCCACAACTACCACTTATAGGAAAGGTGTAAAAGGGAGAAAACTGTCAATTTACTCTGTGTATGTCTTTTAGTCCTGACAGGTGGGTTTTTTAAAAGGCCTTCTCTGTGGAGATTGATATTGGCAAAAAAATTCCAGAAACAGCCAACCAAAATCAATAGGAACTCATTGTGTTTTACTCCTGTCAAGGAGAGGTTAATGAGAAAAGCTCACAGGTTTTTATTGAATTAAAATAGAAGAGCTGGAATAAAGATATGTAACATCACACATCTGTGGTAGTCTAAAAAATCTGTGGTTTGGGAGCTGGGCTATCCTTCCTTGTGATGGGTTGCCTATACTCCCTTCTATCTTCATATTCTAACCTTTTCCTGAATTCTCAATGCTGAAGATTTGCTTGATTCAAACTTCTAGAACAGATGCCTTGCTACAAATCCCTCAGCCTCCCACCCCTAATCTCTCCTCCTGTGACACTAGGGATGAAAAACCCATTAGATGTGCTCTTATTACCTCACACTTGGAGTACTGCAATAGCTTGCTGATGGATCTGCCTACCTTAAGTCTATCCATCCCCCATTCAGCCACTAAAGTGATTTTTCTAAAGTGCAGGTCCAACCATGTCACCTCCCCTACTCAATGAACTCCAGTGACTCCCTGTTATTTCCATGGTCCAATATAAAATCCTCTATTTGACATTCAATATTCTTCATAACCTAGCCCCTCCTACTTTTCTAGTCCTCTTATACCTTACTCCCCACTACATACTCTTTGATCCAATGTCACTGGCTTACTGGTTGTTCCATGCATAAGATACTCCATCTCTTAGCTCCACTCATTTTCTCTGGCCATCTCCCATACCTGGAATGCTATCCCATCTCAGCTTCACCTACCCAGGCTTCCTTTAAGTTCTAACTAAAAGTCTCACATTCTACAGGAAACCTTTCCTAGCCCCTTGTAAGTGTAGTGTCTTCCTTTTGTTAATGATTTCTCTATTTATTCTGAAAATAGCTTACTTTGTATATATTTGTAGGTCTTCCCCAACTTTCCCCATTAGATTGTGTTCTCCTTGAGGACAGGGGGTGTCTTTTGACTCTTTTTGTACCCCTAGGGCTTAGCAAAGTATCTGGAACATAGTAGGCACATAATGTTTATTGACTGATTGACAAGAGTTTGACCAACCCTATAAACCAACGACCTTTGTCATTTCAGTGCTGGCTTAGTATGGGGAACAAAACCACATGGGTTGGACCATTTTCCTAGTCTGAAGATGTGAGTGAGCCTGCTATCCTTAGGAGAGATGAACTTGAGCTGTCCTACTTCAGAGGTGCTGACTTGATATCCTATTGTGGGCATTGAGAGCTGTCCTGGTGGGACAGGACCTTGGCTGTCTTCTATTCCACTTAGTAAGACTGACGATGTAGTGGGAGAAGCCTGAGTGTATCTAATGCCATGAAGCAGCCTTTTTGTAGCACCACCACTGAATTCTCTTCCTCCTGCTGTTATGTGAGTATAATTGCCCTGAGTGTATTCTCCCCTTGTTAGATCTCTTTTCTGCTATGTCTTCTATCTTTCTGTTCTCCCATTCCCAGGTTTCAATTTCAAGCCTTCTCTTGCGTAAATTGAAATGTACCTGGAAGAAAAGCCTACTGTTCTCTTCATTCCCTGGCTGGCCTGACTCATGTAAAACTTCTTTTGTCATTTGACATGGATGTCCAATCAGAAAAGAAACCACACAGATTTTAAACAAGTATGCATGGGGAGTATGAAGATGTTAAAATAGAGCACAACTAAAGATCTGATTTCAGTTTTTTTCAGCCACTAGACGCTGTCTGAAGCAGGAGTTCTTAACCTGGGGTTCATGAACTTGAGGGTTTTTTTTTTGAAGAAAAATTTTGTTATCTATTTCAATATAATTGATTTCCTTTGTAATCATATGTATCTATACATTTAAAAATTGTACTCTAAGATGGTGTCCCTTGGATTTACTGGACTGCTAAAAAGATGCACACAAGAAGATTAAGAATCCCTAATTTAGAATATTTTAAGATTATCTATGTTACAACTGTACTCATGCATGTAGTACTTTCCTCTATATTCCCATTTTGCAAATAAATTTAACAAGCATTTAAAGGTTGCTGGTCACTTATGAGGTAGGTATTCAAACCCAGGTCTCTTGGCTCCAAGCACAGTTTTCTCACCCCAGTTTTTAAAAATAATAGTAATAAACCACATTGCCTTCTATAGTTAGTACCTGAATCCTAATATGCCTCAAATTTTATTTTCACTTTTGAGTTCCATTTTATTTTTGGGGTTTTCCACATATTAACTATCTACCAATTAAATGTAATGGGCTTATAGGGGTAGCAAAAATCTTATTATAAGGTGATCCTCTGTCTCCTGCTTTTTCTCTCCCTTTCTTCTCCTCACCTATGCACCTTCCTCTCCTGCTTTCCCTTGCCTAATAGAACGAAACACATACTAATTACTGAAATTGCAATTCCAGACCACCTCACTGTGGCTCTCTTGCCTCAGGAAGTACAACCAGTGCATTTAACATAACGGAATTACTCCTATCATACTATTAAGGTATTATCTTTAAAATACCTGAAAAAAAACTTTCAGCCACAGAAGCAAAAAAAAAAAAAATAGCATAATTAAGGTTTACAGCTTTCCTGCAATTTAATGGCCCATTCATTCAGGTCGGAAAAGTAGAACAGATAATGAACACACCAAATGCTCAATATTATTAAGCGTTCTTTATAAATCTACTCCACTGTTAATTTAAAACCTGATCATAATTGGATCATGGGGTTTGGCCAGTCTAAGAGGCAAGACCCAGGAGTTTTGTATAGGCAAAAGTTTATCCCAGTGACTCACTTCTGGGAAGTGGATTAAATGTAAGGCCCACGTGAGTAGCATCTCTAACAGCTAACCAGAATAATGTAAAAATGAAAAGAAAAACATTCTGGTGGGGTATAGAGAATGCAGGAAGACCTGGGCTCAAATTGCACCACTGACTCTAGATACAAGACCACTGGCAAGTCACTGAACCTTTCTGGCACTCACTTTCCTTATCTATAAAATGAAAAAGGGTTGGACTAGATTATGTTTAAGGCCTGTTCCATCACTAAATCTATGATCCTAAGATATGAAATCTTATTACCCATTTCAGAATAAAGGGATATTCATTCTGGATACTACTAATCATTAGTATATAAACAGCTATAATAAAGAAATTGCAATGATTCTCTCTCTTGTATTCTCCCCTCACTTGATGTCTACCTCATTGCCATATGGTGGGATGAGGAGGACACGAAAACTTGGGGTTTGGGGCTATACAATCTCCTTCTCCCTCAGGGAAGCCTAGTCAACCCAGGACCAGCAGCGAGCTGCCTCTTGGGCTTCAGGGCTCCTTGACTTCAACCTTCATATCTGCTTTCAAACTCTGTAGGCAAAACTATAAAAATCTTTGTTTAAAAAGTCTCTGAGTATGCATACAAAAGAAACCCATCTATGTGACAGGGCAGAATGAATATACTCTTTCTAAATGAATTATCAGGTCTTCAATGTATATAGTTCATAAATATAAATTTAGAGATGAAAGAGACCCCCCAGAGGCCATCTGACCCAATTCCTTCATTTTATAGATGATGAAACTAAGTAGCAGAGTCAGGTTTTGAACCCAGATTCATTTATTCCAAATGCAAACTTATTCCATGCTACCATACCATTTGTTTTGGAGGGGGAAGAGGGAACAGATGTAGGATCAGGAATGGAGCTAGTTCAATGATCTAATCTTTAAGAGGGTTCTATCGTATGTCTCCAAAGTGAAAAGGACACACTACTAGAAAACTTCATATGGGTTTATTCCAGGATTCATTAGCATCTCTTTTGCCTTTATGTATCTGTGTACATATCATTTCTCCCTTCAATAGAAGTAAGCTTCTTGCCTTGGAGAATTGACATTTTTTTTTAATCCAAAGTACCCATCAGGGTATATGACAGACACAGTAACCACTTAATTAATTAATTAATTAGACTTTGCTTAAAGGACTTTGTGAGTAGGTTTTAAAATCTTTTAGGTTCTGCAACGAAACCTCATATTATAGTAAAACTGAAATGTACATGTAAAATCTTTAGAACCTTTAATTTCATTATTTTGCTCAGTTTTTCACTGTTATCACTAGTTTGTATATTAATTTAAATCCATAACTAATAAAAGAATATATTTAATGAAACCTAGCTCCAAATGAGCATTAAATCGGTTTGTTATATAGGAGTAAGCAAACATCTGGATGTTTATGTTCAAACTTCACGTGACCTAGTTGAAGAGTAAAGGTTTTCACAGAAACCAGGCACAGAGAGCTAGACAGTTTCATTTAGGCTGGAGAATCTGGGAAATCTAGTTCAAAATCTTGGCAAACTTCAATACTGCTCACCAAAACACATTGAAACTTGTTTGACCGGTGAAAACTATACTTGGTCCCGTTTCTCTTAAGCCAAGGTCTTGAACAAAGTCACCTGCTTTAAAACTGATACTTTTGTACGTCATTAAAAAAGTAGACTTCATAGCTATTTCAGTTTGCATTTGGTATGCTAATTTCTTCCTTAATACAATTCAGCAGTGCCATAGATATAAGCATAGATTGTAAACACTTTGAAGGCAGACTGTAAATCATAGAGAATTACAAAAGCTTGGAAGTGGGAAAGATTTCTGAAGTAATTTACTGCATCCCCTCATTTAACAGATAAGGAAATCAATACATAGAGTGATTTGCCCATTTTTCTCACACAGAAAATTGGAAAACTGGTAGAGTTTCACAAGATGACCTTTGAAGTCCTTTTTAATCCATGACCCTATATCCCCTGAAACAATCATATACATTAGATCTCTAACATAAAATGATTGTATACCCACCACCAGTAGTATCATGGTTGGTAGAAATACAAGATGTCCCAAAAATCTTAGTGCAGTTTTAAAGCTTTAAGATGGTACCCAAAATGGTATGGTTGTCTTAGTCAAACTGACAGTCAGCTATGGATATGAGGTCTCCTTGGAAAAGTTTCTACTATTTTTATAAACTTTTTCCATTCTGTAGTGTCTCTCTCCCTGAAAGGTTAATTTAAAAGCTCCTGGCAGAACATAAGAAAAAACCCCTGATACTTCATGCTACACTATAAACACACTTTCTTAACATCTGCTTCTTTTTTCTGCTGCCAATACCTGACATTAGGTATCCCTGGCAGTCTCTGTAACCCCTTAATTCCTATTTCAAAGGGATAGAAATAGTTTAAGTGCTGAACCACTAGAGGTGCTATTAAGTTAATGGAGGAGGATAAGGAAACATATTCCTGAGGAGATGGGGAGTTGAAAAGCATTTCAGAGCACTCCTAGTGAAGGGGATGAGGGGGCATGGGGTGTCTCAATTTCTTTATCTGTGAAAAAAAACTTTCTAAAATCCTATCTGGAAGAGAGCAACCAGGATAGTGAATTGAACGTAAAATGTAAGATGCAAAGATAGGGGAACTAGGGAACAAAAGACACAGGGAGTATATTCTTTACTGCAGTTTTAATTTATTTATTCTTTCCCTATCATGTATTTGTACACTGTTATATCCCTTCAGCTGGGTTTTAAGTTTTGTGATAGTATAATCTACTTAATTATCTATGTCTTTACCCTAGTACCCAGTATGGCATTTTTATACTTAATGTGAGCTTAGTAGGGGACACAGTTTGGTGCCTGGCTTCAGGTTCTACCTTTGCCACACACTATCTGTATGACCCTAGGCAAGTCACCTAGCTTCTCATTGCTGTAGCAGTGTTCTAAGTTGCAAAGAAGGTTAAAAATCTGAATTGTTGTTAAGAGAAATTCCTTCATTCATCCTTTCCCTATACCACTCAAACACACAGAGCCACTACCTAAGAGTTTCTTACTCACTGACTGGGTGTTGCCTCACACAAACTGAGACCTGGGAAAGACCTTAGCTTAAAAAAGGCCAAGGTCTCTCACCATACCTGGGGCCATTTTCAGTCATCCTGATCTATATCTTGCCACTGGACCTGGATGCTTCTGGAGGAGAAAGTGAGGCTGGTGACTTTGCCCAGCCCTGCCTCACTTAAATCCAATTCATTTGCATGTCATGGCATCATCTCCCTGATGTCATGGTGCTCTTTGAGAACAAAGAGCAAACCACAAAGGTGAATCTGATTGCTAGCATGTCAATGTAACAAGCCCATGTCTTCATTCAGACCATGGAAGAGGAAGTAGACTTTGGAGGAATCCTTTTAATAAATAACAATGACATTTCTTAATATCATTGGTCCCTTCAAGAATGAAGGACAAACAACATGATATCATTGAAATACACCGGGCTAGTATCTTAGGGCTTAATAAACGGTTAATGGATAAATGAATGTATCTCTTGGGCCAACAGCTGGTGGGAACCTTTGGATCTATAGTGGAGATAGGGCTTAGAGTAGAAAGACATCAATGCCAGAAGGGTGAAGCCATCTGAAAAACTGAAATAAAATGTCTTTCTATGGTTGGTTTATCTGGGAGGGGGAGGCCCCCTTTTAGTGGGCATAATGGGCACGCAGCAAAATCTGTACTTCAGCGCTTTGAGACAAATGAATTTTCTTAATGTATGACAAGGCTCATGCCACAAGCATGCCAATGTAAAAACCCAATGGAAGAAAATATCCCCAAAGTATTTCTGTTTTGGCAAGGTTGGGGGGTAGGATTGGGGACAGGGTTAAGAAAAGAGGTTTCTAAATTGCATGAGTACATGTAAAATAAATCTTCTTTAAAATGGACACTGGATATTTAGGAGGTTATAGCCCAAGGCATGAGAAGATCTTTGAAACTTTCCCTGAAGGACTGGATTACAAATTGTATACAAATGGGAGAGATCAAGTAAATACATTTCTATTTGATGCCTGTCTCATCTTCAGCTGCAAGGGGAAAATATTCATAGTTTCCTCCAATAACATTAATTATCCAACCACAGCCGAACTTTTACAAAGGCTGACGATGTGTTTAGAAACTGGGAATGTGGTGAATCACCAGGCCTATCCCCAAGGATTCAGAGACATCTTAAGAGAAATGCCAAAAGAAAATTTTCCTCTCCATGCTCACCATCAAGACCCCATTGGTGCTCACCAAAGTCAAAGTCAAACTTGACTCCAAATATTCCTAGCCAGGAACTATGAGATGGGTTTAGCAGAGTGGAGAAAAATATCCCTAATAGTACCACCCAGTTTGGGAAGTGGGATGCTCATCCAGCTGTAAGCATTTACCCACATCCCCAGAGACTTTCCAGAAGAGAATCACAGAAATCTTTTACGTAAGAAATACTGGGGAAACAGCTTGTAGGCAACCCTAAAGCCAGATGGAATGCCCCTACTCTTCAGCAGAGTTGAGAGTCAACTTCTGACCCTTTACCCTTTCTCCTTTTTGAAGTGAAATTTAAGGGAGGGAGTTGGAGGAATAAGGATTAAAAATAAGTGCACACCCATTCCTAGGTTATTTAGAAACCTGGTCCCCTAAAGAATTTTTACAACTAGAGTCTGTGATAAAGCACTCATGTCTAAAATATATAGAGAACTGAGTCAAATGTGCAAGAATACAAGTCATTCCCCAATTAATAAATGGTCAAAGGATATGAACAGGCAGTTTTCAGAGGAAGAAATTAAAGTTATCTATAGTCATATGAAAAAATGCTCTAAATCACTATTGGTTAGTGAGATGCAAATCAAAACAACTCTGAGGTACCACATCACACCTATCAGATTGGCTAACATGACAGAACAGGAAAATGATGAATGTTGGAGAAGATGTGGGAGAGTTGGAACACTACTTCATTGCTGGTGGAACTGTGAGCTGATCCAACTATTCTGGTGAGCAATTTGAAACTATGTCCGAAGGGCTATAAAAATGTGCATACCCTTTGATCCAGCAATATCACTTCGAGGGCTACATCCCAAAGAGATCACAAAGATGGGAAAAGGTCCCATATTGCAAAAATATTTATAGCAGTTCTCTTTGTGGTGTCCAAGAACTGTAAATCAAGGGGATGCCCATCAATTGAGAAATGGTTGAACATAGTGGGGGTATATGAATGTAATGCAGTACTATTGTTCTATAAGAAATGATGAACAGGCAGACTTCAGAAAAACCTGGAAAGACTTGTATGAACTGATGCTGAGTGAAGTGAGCAGAGCCAGGAGAACATTGTACACAGTAACAGCCACAGTGCGCGAGGACTATTTTTGATAGAATTAGCCCTGCTCAGCAATGCACAGACCTAAAACATTTCTAAAGGACTCATGATGCAAAATGCCATCTGATCCATAGAAAAGACTATGAAGTTGGAATGCAGGATGAAGTAGACTATTTTCTCTTTTGTTATCTTTTGTTTTGGTTTTTCTCATGTTTTCTCCCATTCATTTTCATTCTTCTATGCAACATGACTAATGTGAAAAGGTGCTTAATAGGAATGTGTGTGTAGAACCCATATAAAATTGCATGCCATCTTGGGGAGGGTGATGGGAGAGAGGGGGAGAAAATTTGGAACTTACAGAAGTGATTGTTGAAAACTGAAAACAAGCAAATTAATAAATTTGGATAAATGGATAAGCAGATGGATGGATGGATGGGTAGGTGGGTGGGTGGATGGATGGGTAGATAGGTAGATAGATAGATAGATAGATAGATAGATAGATAGATAGATGGATGGATGGATAGATGGATAGTCTGGTGGGGAAGTAGGATACACCCTGCTTTTGTTTGTTTTATCTATCAGTGGACTTCATCAAATAGTAAGGAGCCAAAGAGGGGTTTTCTTTCTCTTCTCTGCCCATACATGGGGACTCCTATACTAAAGGGGTCAAGAAATAGCTCATAAGCAAGTCATTTGCACAGGACTTTCTCAATGCTTTGGTAGATTCTTTCCCTAGGGAACAATGAACATGACTGAACATAAAGAAAAAATGGGGGGGTTGATTTTATTGATATAATTTTCTCTGCAATTTATACTCAGCACTCTGAGGTTAAAAGGGGTCTGACATGGATCATATGGCTATTACATTTCAGAGGTTGGATTTGAACTCAAATCTTCCTGGTTCTGAGACCAAATTTCTATCCACTATGTTATGCTGCCTAGGTATATAAAACACAAAATCCTAAAAGACATATAATCACAGAGCAGGAAAGTTTGGGTAAATATGAAATTCAAAATCATAATTTTGTTTAGGGGTATGGCAAACTCTATTCAGCCAAAACTCATTGAATTTTAGAGCTGAAAGACATCTTGGAAATCATCAAATCTATTTCCACTGAATACATTTTATAGATAAGGAAAGTGAGGGCCACAGAGTTTAAGTACTTGGGCTATTGAGATTAGAAGTTAAGTCTCCAGTCTTCTAGTACAATACTCTTTCAACTTACTAAAACTATATCCAAATAACCAGGGAGTTTTCCTATGCTCCTGCTTATGGAAAGGAATGTCACAAACTAAATAGACTAATATCAGTTATTTACATTTTTATTTTTAATTTTACTTACTTTAATTTTATATATACTTTATATGTGTATGTTTTATATATACATATACTTTCAGAATATGTTATCAGACCCATAGTTTGCAAAACTCTCTTATACTTTCTATGTTTACTGTTTAGTACCATAAGAAATTGTCATTTGGGGACTCTGAGGTATCATAGCATCTTAAACTACCTGTCCTAGATATAATCAAAAAGTAAATTTTATTCAGTATCTCTTCAATGTTGAAATCTGACCATAATAAGCCTCAAAAATTTTGTGATTCATGTATAATATTGCCTTACATTTATCAACTTTGGTTTTTCATTTTAAAAAATCAATTTTACTTTATTTTCAGGCATACATTTCTTCCCTCTCAGCCAATAAGAAATCTGAAAAGTATTTAATCCAATGTCTAGAATACAGTAGGCTCTTACCTCTGCCATTGAGAAAGCAAGAAAAACCTATCACAAACATGTATAGAAAAGCAAAACTAATTTCTGCACTGGCCATGTCAAAAAAAAAATCACAATTTTCATTCCAAGTCCATCACCTCTTTCTGGAGGTGAGTAGCATGTTTCAATATGAGTCCTGTGGAATTGTGGTTGGACATTGTTCAACTTTGAGTTTTCATAGGATGCACTGTCTCATCAGTATGAGAATGCTTCTCTCTTATCCATGCCATCTTATCCTGTCTTTTTTCTGTATATTCCCCTAAGTCTTCCACAGAGAATATATCCAAAGCATGGGAGGCTTCTTCTAGTTCCTTTAATATTTCTGTTTATAAGCACAGCACTTTAATCTGTCCTGTTTCTATCCATTTTGATATATGACTCTTCTATCTCCTTTGATGGTCATAAATTTGTATAGTAGATTATAATTTTCAAAATCCTTTCACCTAGAATGTCTCATGTTGTGTTTATCACAATAGTCTTGTGAGTTAGACAGGGCAAGTATTATATCTCCATTTTAGAAAACAAAACAAAACAGATGGGGAAACTGAGCCTGAGGGAAATAAAGAAACTGTTCAAGATCATATGGTAGAGGAAGATATAGAACCAAATCATATGTCCAACATTAATGGTAGAGGGAGATCTAGAACTGAAAAACCAAAATCTTCTAATTTTTCCAATGGTTTTGCATTAAATAATGCCATAGTAACTTTCAATAAAACTATTTAAATAGGAGGTTATTATATCTGATGCATATTTAAATTTGTTCTTCCTTAGGAATAAATAACACATTTGTTCCAAATATTGGTACTTGTTCCATAGGTGAAAGAACATTGGATTAGGTGACCTGAGTTCAAGTTCAGATTCTGCCATTGTGTTATCCCTGGATAAGTAATTTAGACTCTCTATGCTTGATCTATTTTTTTTTTTTTACCAAATACAGCACTATTTGTGAGGTTCTAATGTGAAAGCATTTGTAGAAATTCCAAAATGCTTTGCAGTTTTGCAAATAAGACACCAAGGATCTGTGATTTTGATGGTTTAGGGAATTTGTGGTATGTGATCTCTCCACCAATATAGACTGTGATCTGTCTTATATGACTTCTAGGGAGCTGACTTACTCTCTCAGAGGATGTGACCCCAGGGACCTGCAATCACAAGATCATAGATTTAGACTTTTAAGAAACCTTAGAGACTATCATGTCCAATGCCCTCTGAAACTCAGGAAGATTTCAGGTGAGTTACTCAAGGTCACACAGCTAATGAGTGTCTCAGGTAGGACCAATACCAAGATCTTCCTTACTGCATGCAAGTCCAGTGCCCCATCCATTATACCACCGAAGTAATCTTGACTCCAAACACAGTACTCTATCCACTCTTCTGGGTGCCTCTCCTTTCTACAAATAGAAGGTGTTATTCTGATAACGTATTTTTTAAAAAAAACACTGCTATGTTCCTAGTGATGCCATATGCCTGTGAATCATGTAATAACATAATCTCATAAGAATCAAAAACTGCAGGTGACTCAAAGGGCAAAGAAATGGCACATTCTGGGTATGAAAAAGGCTGCAGCATATTACCAAAGATGACATTCATGTAAAAAGTGTCATAAAAGACATCAGCAAGAATAAGAGTTCTGGAAAAGAAAGTAGATGAGTCATGTAGCAGAAGTGAGGGAGAGAAACTGGACAACCTAGCTGCTGTACCGGTATTAAAAAAAAAATTTAAAGGAACCAGAGGAAGGCTACTGTGTTAAATAGATCCTTTATGGATGTTGGACAGAAAACATGGGCAAATATAATGCACAATGAGAAAACATGGTGGAAATAACCAAAGAGATGAGTTTACTGGTCTATCAAAGGGCTGAATTATAGAAGGAAAATATGTGCCTTAGATTCAGGCCCATGATATCTCTTAATGAAGGGAAGGCTGATTCCAGTGAGAGAAATATGTGAATTTTCCATGGTTGCAGCCAGACTCTAGTCTCTAGAGAATATGGAAAACCACAGTTTAATTCAACGTGAGAGTACATGCCAAAATCCAACTCCAGCTGCACACTGCATGTTAGGAAACCCTACCAAAGTCTCCTTCCAGAATAGCTTGCTGCGGCCATGGTCCCAAATTGTACTAAGTATTTATCAGATGTCAAAGTTGAGTGCCAAATCTTTGTCTACCTAGGGTACAATAAGCAATTCTATGTTGACAAATGTGATTCTCAGAGTTCTTAATAGCAGTGGGTAGTTTTCCACTCTTCCAGAAAGTCAGGGAATAAATGTTAATATCAGTTAGATCAAGTTTGAAACTGTCAGTCTTGTCTTCCCTAGAAGTGTCATCATTATGGGACATCAGCCAGGACATTTTTACAAAATAAAATCCTTGGATTCTCAACTTAATCAAAATGAGGAGGTCTATGTACTATGTGTGTTTGGGGAAAGATAGCCCTTTCCATGCATTCCTCCTTGGTCATGACCAGTTTTCTGAACCTAATGACATACTGTCACTAGATTGGCAAAAATCTAGCTCACTCCCCAAGCTGAAAGATTTAGAATTTTTAATCATTGCCTTTCATTGTGTGTCACATGCTTTCTGTGTTGTTGGTTTAAAAGAGGAGGCAGTAAAATATTCTGCACTTTGGGGAAGTAAAGGTACCTAAAATGACTAAATATTTTCTTAGTAATGAGAAGTTTAAAATCTGTTCCATTCAATTTAACATTTTATTTTTATGTTCATCCTTGAGTTTAGTCTTGAAGCTAGTTTGTGTGTGTTTGTCATTTGTTGCTGAAGAAGACCATGCAATCAGAGAAATGATGACGACTTGCACTTGACTTTGTTTTGAGTGAGGGAGGGCTGTGCAGGTCACTAGCCTCACTTCTCCTCCAGAGCCATCTGAATCCAGGGACCAGATATTCATCAGGATGACTGGAGATGACAAAGGATGAGGCAAATTTAAAGCTGAGGATGTGGGAGGGAGGAGGTGAGAAGAGAGAAGGATGGTGAGTAGAGGAACATATTTGCAAAGAAAGGTTAATTTCACAGCACCTTATAACAAAACTTTCAACTAAGAAACTGCATTCACAAAGGCTTATATAGACCTCCTAGATTAAGAAATTAAACCAATTAATGAACAACTATTATCACTATATATTGTATGCAGAAAGTAATGTAGGGGTGGCAAATGGAGGCAGGGAGAGGGGAAAATTTAAAGTTTTGACAAGGCAAATTCCTATTCTAGAGAAGTTCATAGTCTAACAGGCAGTTGGTTGGTTTTTTGAACTAAGTCTGTGATTTAAAAATTTCAAGGAATTTTTAGGAAGCTGTCTTGGTCCCTCAGAGGTTAAGTGAGTTTCCCAATGTCATTCAACCAGCATGTGCTGGACTTGAACCCAGATGTCCCTGATTCTAAAGCTGACCGTCTCTCTATCCACTATACCAAACTATGTGTTATAATGGAATAAGACAGCAAAAACAGATAGGTATAAATCACAATGTTACAGTAAAAGTGCATTAGAGTTAGAAAACAAAGTGCTATGTGAGGTTTGAGGGGGAAGGTTGTTACTGATGGGAGGGAGCCAGAAATGATTTTGTGGAGGAGGTTGACATATGAATTTACTTTAAAGAATAGATAGGATGAAACAGAATAAGAGGGGGAAAGTGGTCATCTCTGCAATGCAGTCTTTAAACAATATTCAAGATCTGTTAAAGCAGAACAGTTTATAATTTTAATTTGCAAATACATTCCTCACAGTGGCTTGAAAAATAACTTCTGCTCCCCACCCCTAACAAAAGTTTCAGGAAGTCTTCTTTACCATGTTAATTAAAATATAAATAAAATATATTTTATAAATAGCAGTACAAATTTCTTCCTTTCATGGGCTCTCCCACATGGTATGGTAGATTTTGTATTTATAATTGCATGAATTCTCAGTCATTCTCCTTCCTGTGTTTAAAGGAAAAGCCCTTTCCTTCTCCTCACGGTGCCTGTCCTTTATCATTCCTCTGTCTACCTCTCTGCCCATAATAAAGTAATCCATAGAATAGTCCCCCAGTAATTTAACTTGGCAAAAAAATTCAACCCTGAAAATCTTCTTTATATGTTTTTTTTTACCAGTTATCATTTAAAGCTATCTGATTTTTCCCCCATGACAAACCTCTGTCAAAAACTGATCGTTAGTGCATGCTAATTTCATCACAAATACCTGATCTGAATTCTGAGTAATTAACAAATCGGGTAACCTGCGAGATGCTGATCTTTTTTTATATCCATAAAAAAGCTTGTCACGGAAGATATTTTAGTTCAAGAACATTTCCAATCAGGAAACCTAACATCATGTTCAAAAATACCAGACTCTATTGCATTCATACATTCAGGGGAACATACTGACTGGGTATAATAATGAAACTTTACCATATTTTAAAAAATGCAATGGCAGTGAAATGTAAATTATAGGTATATTACCAATTTGGAGAAATGTTGCAAAGAGAAAGAAGAACTATTTGAAAGTTTATTTCTTAAGGTCTTTCCTGTAATGCTATCACTTGTTTGCTAAGGTAGAAAGAACCTTGTTTTTCATAAGGAACTTTAATTTGGTCATGACCTTGACCAATAAAACAACATTATCCCTAGGAACTATTGAACAGTTATCAAGTGCCGCTCCAGTCATGTTTCATTTTTACTACCCAGTCATCTTTGCCCAAGCTGCTTTGCTACTTGATCCTGAGAACTTATTTCTCTCAAACTTGGAACTGTCACCCAGGTCCCTACTTACCCCAGTTGGTAAGTGCCCAGAATGGTCTACTACACCTTGCCTGACTCCAGCCATATTTCACTTTACTACTTGGTCATCTTCTATAAAGCCACCTTGCCATTTATTGCACGTGACTCCTAAATCCTTTCCCTTCCAGTTCAGGAAACATAATCAATACTGCCATTGCTACTGAAGAGTGTGTCATTCTGTTCCCCAAAGGTTCCAATCACAATTCCTGTAACTTTCTAAACCCAAAGAATCCTCCCTGGCCACCACTTCCCTATATGTGTTTTCTCCCTCTGTCCATAAACATAGGATAAATTTCAAGGAGTGTGTAAACTTGGATGAGGAAAAAATTGCATCTTTACTTCCCCAATCATTGGCTTCCTTTGTTATCCAATGCAAAATAATATGAGATATGTCTTTTCAGTCATTCATCCATTTCACAAATCCAAAATTCAAGTACATTCTTTCTTATAGGGAGGGGGAAATGATACCATAAATGAAGATTTCAATTTAAACAAATACATGACTGAGGTTATCCTGCTCATATTTTGTAAACCAAACATGAAGATGTTTGATTTCACAATAAATACTTTAAAAATATTTTATTTTTAATTTCTAGAATAAAACAAACATTTCCATAATACAATAAAAAGATGATTACTCATGAAACTGCAAATCTATTATGTATAACTTGCTATACTTTTTAAATATATAATAAGGTTATCATGGACTTTTCTTTTTTCTTTTTTTCTTCCCTCCTCACTGAAATGATGGTTACCATTAGACACAAATAAGTATATATGCATACACATATATATGTTAAATTATTCTATACACATTTCCATTCAGTGTATTTCTTATGTTCTTTATAGTTAAACTGAGTATTTGTAATAGTTAAAATGACTTGTTCACTCAAAGTTGATCTTAAAACAATATTGCTATTACCGTATACAATGTTTTCCTGGTTCTGCTCATTTTGCTTTTCATCATTTCATACAAGTCTTTCCACATTTTTCAAAGATCATTGAGCTCATCATTTTTAAAATACTTACTGATTGATTGGCTGACAAAATATACTATTTTTGAAAAACAGTTAAATGAACAACTCTTCCTCATCCCTGAAATTGTAATGGAACCAAATAAATTAGGAGATATGGTAGCAATAATTATAGTAAACAGAAGAAGTACAAACTGAGTTTCAACCAATGATGTTGCTAAAAGGTGCTTCCTGTTTACAGATTTCAAACTATTTAGCTTACAGTTTAAAAAATAAAGATAGTAGACATGAGGTGGAAAAGATAATATTTATTATGATTCTAAAATATATGTTAAATACATATTTTTCAACAAATTGCAATTTAAACTACATTTTACATTAGGAATCCTTATTTATTTTTTAAAATCCAATTTTATCTCCAAATGCTATTATAAAGGGATATGGTCAAATCTCAGACTTCAAAGAGGATTTCCAGATATAAATTACTAAAAACTTCTATTTCCTTCCCAAGCTGACAAGGATATAACAAAAGCTGAATATATGAAAATTATATACTGGGGAACTTCAGAATTGTGGAATTATATAGCACTAGTATGCTATTTCTGAGTTATCAAAAAAAAGCAGAACATCATACGCATAAAGAGGGGATTCTTTTTATTTGAAATTCTAGATAGTTGTAAAGATAAATGTCTTGATCATTGGAAGAATTAAAGAATAAAAGGCATTGAGCATGTGAAGCATCCTTCATAATTTAAACCTCCACTTACATGCATTTACTAGTTCATACACTGGAGGATTCATTACAAAGCCATCCTTGAGAAGAGCCACATTATAACAGTTTCCTTTAGAAGGAGGTGAGTCAGGGGGATCTTTTAAAGGAAATAATGTAATCAGGATCCTTGAAAAAAAAACTCATATGACCAAAGAATCCAAGGTATTTTCTTGCTTTGGAGAGGCAAAGGGAATCACTGGATTTGGAGAGAGAAGACAGGATGGAATGCAGACTTTGAACTGGAGTATAACTTTTGAGTGAACTTGACTTGTCTAACTTTCTGAATCTCATTCTGGAGTGTGGGTAGCAGTGGGACCAGTCAATACTGATCTGGAACCAAAAGAGAGCCAAGCAAGTAACAACTTAGGGGATTGATAGTTCCGCATCGATCTTTGGATCAGAATAGGGAAAAACAGTTAGGAAAGCAGGAAGTCACAAGAGAGACAATGGCTTTGTGGCTGGAGGCAAACCAAAGACCTGGAAGCCCAGAAAAGAAGGCAGAGGTCAAGAGTTAGGGAACCTATCGTCCAAAAGGGTGAGGAGAATGGGGAGGAAAAGATTGGATGATCAAGACAGCTATAGAAGTGTAGAATCTAGAAATTCAGGCAAAGATTAACAAAGGAAGGAAAGGAATGAGTCTAATCCCCTTTAATTACAGAGTATAGGATGGAGAGATCAAATGAAAGCCAACAAATATAGATTGGGAAATAAGATACTGATTCTAGTTGGGGAGTAAAGGAATTGTGGCTGCTAATGTACTCTTGTTTTGGTGGGGTCACAGATCAGAGAGCTGGAATTCTACAGAGCTAGGTTCTTAGAGGGATACTAGTACCATCTTCTCTCATCTCATGATCAGATAGATAGTCATGAAGTTGAGTGGTAAGAACAAAAGTTTAAAGTACATCCAAAAATGAAAAAAAAAAGCTTATTATTGGAGATTTTATCCAATATGAGGTTTGTAGGTGTTTTGAAGCTGCATATTGAGATTATGTTCAGGTCTTACAATCAGGCAATAACATGGTGCTCAATGACATTTTTATGTCAAATAAAATTTTTTTTGGAGAATTTTTCTTCATAATTATGTATCAGTGTGAGGTTTTTCAGACCTAGGTTATATGGTTCTTCTAGTATGTTAACAATATTTTCCACACATTTAGATTCTTCTTAAACCCTCAAAAATACTTCTAGTGTGTATTCTATGTACATTAAAAAACTACCCATTTCTCACTAACTGGGAGGCAGTTTAGAGGTGATTATGGAAAAATGTGGGTTGTATTTTTAAGAAAATAATGTTCTTTTCAATTAGATAAATTTAATGAATAAGTTTGCAATTAGGACATCCATTTTAAGTATGTAAAATGTACTTTTTAAGCACTTGAAAACAATTTAGTTTCTTACGTACATAAACATTCCTTTTATAATTGTGTATACCCTGTTTAATAGGTCTTTTTTGATGAGTAGTACAAGATAAGTACATAAATTTGAACAATTGGACTCTAAATTAACTAGGTTTTCTGTACTATATGCATACACTATAGATAGTTTATGCTTCAGAATAAAAATAAAAAGAGGCATGAGAAACTATTTTTTAAAATGGGAATGATTTCTAACACGTATAAAACTTAACTTTCAAATAATTTCCATAGACATCATTTCATGAGAGTTGTGCAACCTTCTTTCTGCATCAGGCAAAGCAGACAATATTATCCTCATTTTACAAATGGACAGGTGAGGCTCATGGAGGTGAAGGTTGCCATGAGTCACATGGCTAGTAAATGATGGCACTAGGGACAAGAATTCAGATCTTCTGAGTCTTAGTTTGAATGTTCTCTTTCCCCTTCTCTCTCTCTTTTTTTTTTTTAAGACTGGATCTCCCTATCTCATCCAGGTTGGAAATTCAGAGACTACTCAATGCGTCATCCCACTACTGGGATGGGTCAAAGCATACTGTTTTCAACCTGGACTGATTTGTTCCTCATTCGGCAACATGGTACTCTCCCCTCCCCCCCCTCAACATTCTGATGACAGACTCAGTTGATGTTCAGGCACTTTCAGACTCTTCGTGACCTCATATGGGGTTTTCTTGGCAAAGACCCTGGAGTGGTTTGCCATTTCCTTCTCTAGCTCATTTTACAGATGAGGAAACTGAAGCAAACAGAGTTAAGTGACTTACTCAGGGTCCAGGTAATGAGTGTCTGATGAGTCTTCCTGACCCAGGCCCAGCACTCTATCCACCATGCCATCTAGCTGCCCCATGAGACTTAGTACAGATGCTCAATCAGTTTATTATGAGCTACCATAGCTCATAATTTCTAAGCTCAAGAGATCCATCAGCTTCTATTTTCCCCAGTAGCTAGGATTATGGGTACGTTCCACTATGACAGGCATCAAGTACTCTTTCAAATATACCATGTTGAAAAGCATGAATGATAAGATGAAAATGGAAAATGGCAGGGGAAAGAAAAGGTATAATTCCTTTATAGAGAGGTAGGCACCCTAACAAAATAGAATTAAAAATTCCAACTACACTAATGGTAAATATAATGCCAAACATTCATATAGTACTTTCTGCTTTTCAAAGGCAGAAAGCCAGCATGGTACTGTGTAAATGGCATTGAATTTGCAGTTGGGGACCTGGTTCCAATCCCACCTCCGCCTCTTGGGCAAGTCACTTACCTACTTTGTGACTCAATTTCTTCATCCTGAAAAATGAAGATGTATTAGATGGCCTCCAAAGTCCATCTCTAAATCTATGACCATCTGTTATGTTCAAGGTCACATAAAGCCAAGCCTGGAACATAGGCTTCCCAGCTTCTAGCTTAGCACATCTCCTACGACACCATAGTGATTCCACAATAGCCAATAGTGAGTAGACAATTTATTTCTCTCCCCAAATCCACCCCACAAACCCCAAAGAATAAATTACAGTAATTGTGAAACACAGCTTTTGTAACCCAATATGTCACAGAAAGAAAATAGTTTCATTCTTTGTACCTCCCTGCTGTTTCAACCTAGGGGAATATCTTCTACATGTCAGCACCACAACAGGAGACTAGAGACAGAAGTCTGTTTTTGCCCAGCTTTTGGCTGCAAATACAATACTGTCAATTTCAAAACTGCTGTAGTTGTATCTCCAGTAGCCAGCCTTTGAGGTTATTTCTTGAGTTTTGCTTGAATTTCAGAACTGATTTTTTCAGACAGCTCCGTAAGACTACTTTATAAACTCCAGTCTACTGTTTTCCCCATATATCATCTCTATTTCTCTGAATCATTTCAATTTTCCCATATCATCTCCACTCTTCCCTAGATCCCACCCAAGTGTCTGTCTCTAATTTCACCTCCTTATCTGCTATGTGTAGGCCTATATGACATTACATCCTTATGATCAGAGAGATTAAACACATGTGGGTTATGAATATAGACTGAACTCTCAGGGGACAAAATTGCAAATGATAAGAAAAAACACACCTCCTGTTTTTGATTTGTGATGGAATTACTCTGATCCATTCTTATTTCCACAAAACAGATGAGCATTTCAAAGACACAGTAACCATAAATCTATGGCTGATACAAGCCTTCTAACTCAGTTCCACCCCAGAACCACAAAAAGGATGGTCAAATTAATAACGAAAAGGGGATCCTAGAAAAGAAACAAAGGCCTGGGTACTGGTGCTGTGGATATAGATACACCCTACACAAGGATACTGATTAAAGTCTTTACATGTCATAACCAGATTCCACCATAAAGTCACAAAACTTGTCACAATGCTAGTTTATTACATTATTTCTATGAACCCAAACATCTCTATACTATTGATTCACCTAATGCTATGTTTTGGTATAACCAATTAAAGCTATTCGTCAGTGAATGACATATTCCATTTCCAGAGGGAGCTAACAATAAAAGAACCATGCTTTTTTTTTTTAAAGTGGACCTGTGAATTCATTGGTGCAGGGAACTGTAGGAAAAGAAAGTCTCTCTGCTAACACAGGTAATCAGTGGTTATCTCAGTTTTCATTCCATCTAGGTCCAGACTTGAGTCATACTTCGTTTTACTTTCCTTATCAGACTCCATCCTAACTGGATCAGAAACCAAACTCTAGAGGACTAAATCTTTCATACCAAGAACTCTCAAGATGGTTACTGCTCTCTTAATTGGTGATTATCTCGCTTATCTATGAACTCTAGGCTAGGCCCCAACCATGTTTCATAGGACTCCCAAAAATCATCTCCTCACTAATCCTCTCCCACTTCTTCCAGTTCTGGAAAATAATAAATCATCTATCATAGCTCCTATAAAGGATGTTCCAATCTACTCCCCAAAGACTCTAAGTGCCACCCCGATAAATTTCCAGAACAACGTTTCCCTCTCTGGCCACCATTCCCCTTTATAGACTATCTCCCCTATTAAAAAATAAGCTCTTTTAGGGAAGAAATTTTTTTTCTTTAGCATCTGTATGTCCAGACACTGTGCAGGGCCCAAAGTAAGCACTTAAAAAGGCTTTTCATTAAGTAATATACTCATTCATGTATTCATTCATTCATACATGCATGCATGCACCCATTCATTCTAGTCTTAGAAAACTGCCTGGGGTACTGAGAGTTTAAATGATTTGCCTATGGTTGTACAGCTCAAGATCTTCAAAACTCAGACTGCTCTCAATACACAGATTTGCTATCTAGTTATTCCGTTGTCTTTGATGTTTACAAAACACTTTCCCTCACAACCTTAAGAGATACATTGTGTAAAAGGATAACCCAAGAACTGTTATCTTGGCCATTACAGAGTGGCAGCAAGAGGTCAAGCAACTTGGTCAAGTTGAGCCAGCCTGTCTCTAGACTTCTCGCTCAGGGCTTTGGACATCATACTTGACATCCAGGGTCATCTCTCGTCCTCCTGATCTGTATCTTGCCACTGGACCCAGATGACCCTGGAGGAGAAAGTGAGGCTGGTGACTTTGCCCAGATCTCTCTCACTTAAATCCAATTCATTTGCATGTCATGGCATCACCTCTCTGTTGTCATGATCCTCGGTGAGAATGAAAAGCAAGTAATAATGGTGAATCCACAATCATGGCCAGTCTTCAGCAAGCCAGAGTAAACCCCCCTGTCTTCATTCTTCTGGACTGGACCATGGAAGAGGAAGTAGGCTTTTAAGGAATCCTTCTTAAAAATACCAATAACACTTTACATCTGAACAGGGCTTTAGACTTCAAAATACTATTTACATAGACTATCTCTTTTGAAACTCTTTGAGATGCATTAAAACAGGTGTTAACATTCCCATTGTGCAAATCAGAAAAACAAAGCAGAGAGATTAATCAGGATGTCCATAGTTAGTGACAGAATAGTAAATAGGATCCAGAGGGCTCCTGACTCTTGGATTCTTTCCCTACTCCTAAGAGTACTAAAGTGCTAGGTCCATCTTCTGTCCAAGGTCACACAAACTCACAATTAGAACTCTTGTTCCAGCTCACCTGCCTCCAGCAACTAAACTGCCACAGGTGACTTTTCCCAACTAGATTTTCCTAAGGAGATTTGCTCTTCTCCTAAGGTCAATGATCTAATCAGCTTTCTTTCTCATACTTTCATAATACCAGATCTGTTTAGAACTATGACAAAAAAAAAATAAACACACATGGAGGATGTAGTTGGTGGAAAAATAAGGATCATAACAGTGAAGATGCTTCATCGCCAATCCCTTTACTTTTGGCAGTCCACTTTCTGAGACTAGCTCCTTATTTTTAGGGACATATAGTGCTTAGCATAACCCCTCTATATTGTGTTTGTCCTTCATTCTCAAAAAGGATCAAGACATAAAGATGATGACATGACTTGCAGTTGACTTTGATTTGAGTGAATTAAGGCTGTGCAAGGTCTCCAGCCTCACTTTCTCTTCTAGAAACATCTGATTCTGGTAGCCAGATATTCATCAGGATAACTGGAGATGGCCCATGGCCATTTTAGGCTAAGGTTTTATCAGATTCTCACTTGGAGTGAGATACACCCATTCAAGGAATAGGTAGCCCTCTTTAAGTAGTTACCCAAGGGATAGCCCCTTTGATAAAAAAACAAAACAAAACATTAAACTGGGAGGGGTTCCTGGGTAAAAGAGAAACAGTTACTATTTTGTATTTACATTCACTCTGGGCTAGGAGGGCACAGACTAGTTGCTCAGTCTATGAGTTCCAGAATGAATTGGGTTTAAGGCTTGTATGCACTATATGAATTCCTATTGGTTTCATTTACCAATGAAAGTCTGAATACATGAAAATTTGAATACGTGAAAAAATAATTCACAATTTATCCTTTAAAAAAAATTACTTAGTTGTGGTTCATAGTTCACAGATCATAGTCTCAAGACTGAGGATTAGTAAAGGGCTTTTTTTTCTATAAACATTCCAGATTATAGATTTCTCCATTCTTCAAAGTCAAGCTGAGTCTAGTTAGAGATGTGGATATGTCAGTGGACATAGAAGCTGTATTTCTTCTGTTGTTTTTGACAAATATTGAGCAATGCTTTGTCCACATAATTAAAAGTTTTCTGATGAAAATGGAAAAAGTCTATTATTATTCAGGTACTTCTAAATATATATGTATATGTACAGAAACCTGTACAAATGCCTAGAGATATCAAGGTAATTAATTTTTCTTTTCATTTTCATAAATGTTTGGTGCCATATTACCATACTAGGGGCCGGGTTCTACATAATAAAGCTGTTTCCTAATGGCTTTAGTTTTACAGATTCAGCTTTCAAAAGGGAAAGTTTCTGTATCTCTCCCACCTTTTTGTCTCTTTCTAAATCTTGCTGTTGAAATCTCTCTCTGTGTGTGTCTCACTGTCTTTGTCTCTCTCTCTCTCTCTCTCTCTCTCTCTCACACACACACAGACACACACACACACACACACACACACACACACACACACACATGTTGCCTACAATTTAGCTATACTGTCACCAGGTGGTAGTAGTGTGGCATTACCATATCATCCAAGCAATTGGTCAAACCGGTTGTATTTTTCCAGATATTTTATATTAGAACAGACCTCTTCCAAAAAAAATTACTTCAAGTTGACCTATGCCTAAAAATACACCATATTTTAAATGAAAATTATGAGTAAAATTAAACCAAAGGTACAATTAGGGATCATTTCCTCGTATCATTAAATGATTACGCTTGAATTCAAATGAACATTTAGCAAATGCCTGCCTTTTACCAAGGTACTGTACTAGGCACTGGAGACACTTAGCTGCATTTTTATTTGTTTTGGCCCCATATCATATGTAACTTCAAAGAAAGAACCTTGTCTTTTTCTCTCACCAGCTTGACTTTGATGTCGAAAGCCCTAGACAGGTACTGGTACTCAAGATCTTTACGCTTGAGTTAGTGTCAAAATCCCAATACCTTCTCTCCACAGAGCCAGGTATAACGTTTATCTCTCATCATCTGTTCTTTTGGGGACACTGGAAGGTGGGGAGTGGGAGAGAAGGTGCCAAGGAAGAACAGATAGCTCCTATAAATTTCTGTGTTAAAATCTTATTTATAAGAAAAGTTAGATTAATTACTTTTATTTGGGAACTGTAAAGTTTAAGATAAGATATCCTTAAAACATATACTTTCTCACTAGTTTTACCTGTATCTTTCTAAGAATTCCCTTTGTCCCTCCCATATGTCTCTACAGCCAAGAATCTTTTGCTTGATTTACTTACAAAGCCAAGGATATTTGTCAACTTCTTACCTAGTTTCCAATGGAAGACACTTAACAAACTGGTTTTTGTTTTTTTTCACAAGTTGGTTTAGAAGGTTTATTTCCCTTACAGCCAAATAGAACATTTGGAAAGAAGAGAAACAGAAAATTAAACGGTTTTCCATGCAAAGACTATCATTACTATATGAATCTGATAGAAGCATGTTATTCATATACATTAAAATGCTTCCTACTATAAAACATGCAACTCTCAGAGCTCCTAGGTAATGCAGTAAGAAGCACTCTAAAAAATATGTAAGCACGGAGAAGTAGAATAAGACTGTTTATAGTGTGTCATCACCAATAATAAAATTGTACGGACCACCCACTGTATATCTGGTATGGCTTTAAAGTAATACGTAAGTGTTAGATAAATGTTTCTGAAAGCATTACAACAGAACATTGTAGGCACTTAATAATGTTTGTGCCATCAAATTGCCAATATCAATTTAAGCAGTTCAGTACTGTTTCCTTCCTCATTCCACTACTTAAGAGTACAAATAAAATCAGCTCATGGAAACCAGACAGTTCACAAAATGCATGTTACAAGCAATGGTTAGTCAGGATGGGATAGTTGTTTGATCCAAACTGACCTGCCATGATCGATCCTTTCTAGGAACTCCTATTTCACTTATAGTCTGCAAACTACTATTTTAGCTGACCACAGTAGTTTTCTACTGTTCTCTGTGTTACATGTACCTATTTATTCCAATATAGCTTGTTAGTTTGTTTGTTTTCTCCTCCATTACATTTTGAATCCCCTCTTTTTAAAATTAATTTATTTTTATTTATTTATTATTTATTAATTTATGGAATAAAACAAGCATTTTTATAACAGTACAATAAAAAAGATGATTACACATAAAATCACAAATTCACTATGTATAATTTGCTATTACTTTTAAAATATACAACAAAGTCATCTTGCAATTTTCCTCTTTTTTGTCCTTTTTTTCTTCCTATCCCCCTACTCCCAACCTCCTTTATGTCTCTGTGCCTGGCACATAATGGGTGAGTAACAAGTGTTTCCTTGACTGACTGATGTGTATCAATCTTATCTCCATCAAAATCTTTGTGGGAACAATGTTATGCTTCTCTAACACAATGATTGAAGGACTAAATGTCTGGCTACTTTTACAGAGGTCATATAAGAAAAGGATGCCTTTAAGAGGATGCTGGCCATAGGATTTAGGGTTACAGAGAAACTTAGAGGTCATCTAACCTAACCACCCAGTTTTCCAGCAGAAGAAACTGAGGCCAAGAAAGAGAGGGAAAGCAACTCACCCAAAGTCACATGGCTAAGTACAGAACAGAGACAAGATTCAAACTCAGGTCCCCCAACTTGGAATCTAGCCCTCATCTTGTTGGACTTGGAAATAAATGGTGGGACTCTTTGGCATGAATGTTAGCCATAGTATTTCCTTTATCCCTCAGTAGCACTACAGGATTCTCCTTACTCCTTGGTTTTCATAGCATTCCTTCTGCCTCTCAACCTTCTGCTTCGTAGGGGGAATGAATTCTGTCGTAGGATGGCTGCTTTATTGCCTAATCTCCTTCACTGATCCTTGAGGTAAGCCCCAGATGGCAGCCTCAGCTTGACAGATTACATTCTCAAAAGGAAGGGCTGGGCAACTGTGTTCATCCAATTTCAACAACACAGCAAAAGAAAAAAGAAAGAAAAAACCCCTACAACATTGCCTTTGAATGAGAGGCATCAGGAAAGTCTAAAAGCATGTCAAAGGGCAAAGAAACCTCAAGAAACAGATGCACAACACTTCACCCATGACTCAGTCTCATGAATCTGCCTGTGTAAGGAATTCAGAGAGCCAGGTCCTCAAGACTATCCCCATGGAATTCTATAAGGTAGAACCCCTTAGACTGAAGGACAGGCACATTTGCATATCTCTGTACAGCTGTTGTTGTGGATTTTAAGCTTTACACAAGGGACCAGTTACAACAAGGAACATTTTATGAGAACAATACATATTGTAGACATCTGAATACATTTTCAAGAGAGAGAATGAAGGCCAGAAGATGTGTACTTCTGATGGGGCAAATGAATATTTAATATGCCAAAGCTTATCTTTAAGAAAATGCCAGAGAATGGCCTACTATTGGAATTTTACATACTTTCTCTCCAATAGTGATCCACACACAAAATAACAAAACTATAGCAACCAATATGAAAATGAGGTATTTCATTACTCCCTTATTACAGTGGCATGAGGACCAGCTGCTACATGTAGTATCATGAAAACATAAATTACCAGTTATAAATAGCACATTGAAAGCATGAAGACATGTAAAACCAAATTCATTTAGTGCAGCTTGCCCAGGAAAAGTTTGAAGCCCTGAAGATATTGGGAGTGTAACTCAGGTGGAAAGGGGATTCCCCAGGGAAGAGCAGTGTTACCTGTAGGTAACACTGGGTAGTATCCATAAAACAGAATTAAAAGGGAGCTTTTCTGAGGCTACCTGGAACAGCTCTACTTAAAGCTGATCTTCATCATTCCAATATGAACCAATTCACAGACTGCTTATCTGTTTTATTTTTAACTTCTTGGCAGTTAAGCCTAGTACAGAGAGGGGAAAACCCAATGTAAACACATATGCTTGTTTGAGTCTTTTACTGACAAGCTATCTTTTATCATTTTTCAGTTAGTTAACTGAGGATCTCTCAGGCACAATAATGCATTTAAAGTACTTGGAAGACTTGAAAAGCACCATATATATATATATGTATATATATAAATTATCCTTGTTAATAACAGTTCTTATTAGCAGTAGAAAGAACTGATCTTAAAGGCATGAAGACACAGATTGGCTATGTGATCCTATGCATATCATTTAATCTTTTGGTGTGCTAGAAAGCTCTTTAGGACTGTATATTGCAGAGACAGGGCCAGCATGGATTGATAGAGGGAATTTCCTCTCCTGAAAGTCCCTGATACAATGAAATTACTGATTCAGTCCTTCTTCCATTATTTTTAACTCACATTTATATTACAGTGCTACTAACTAAGCAGCTAGGTGGCACAGCAGACGGAATACTGAGATTGGAATCAGGAAGGCAAGAGTTCAAATCCGGCCTCAAATACTTAGCTGGGTAACCTTGGGCAAGTCAATTAACTTCTCTCTGCTTCCATTTTTTCATCTGTAAAACGGAAGGGCTAATAACAGTAGCTACCTCTCAGAGACTCCGAAAACCAAATGAGATAACAACTGTAAAGTGTTTAGCCTGGTACCTGACACTAGCAACATTACATTGTTAGTTCATATTATTACAACTACTCAGAACCCATGACAGATGGCTAAATCAAAACCTCTAACTCAGCTGAAGTTTTAGCTTCCATACTCTTGAAAGGCATATGCCTTGAATTATTGTGAACATATATGTCTTAATTCTTCTTTTCAAGTAGAATTCCTGTGGAATGATTTGCAGAGAGCATGCATATTTAACTCAGAGGCAGCTGTACACCATTTTAAGTGGTGAGTCCTCAGGATTCTGTTTTACTTGGCTCCAGAAGGTAGAGCTAAGACCAAAGGGAGGAAGTCACAGGGAGGTCCATTTTGGCTCAGTGGAAGGAAGAACTTCCTTAAAGTTGGTTGTCCCAAAGCGTTACATGCCGCCTGGTTAGAGAATAAGCTCTGGTTCTGATCTTGGTCTTGGAGACATTAAAGTGGAATTTGAATGATCACTTGTCAGACAACTTTCAGAGGAGATTCAGATTTCCCTTAGGAAATTGAAATAGATGAATCCTACGATTCTTTCTAATTCTGAGAGTTTCAGATTCTGACTATCATCGTTATAGAGATTCATAATAATCTTGCACTAACTCCTACCCTTGCCTTTTTGGAGCTTGACAATCCTGAGTTTCCAGTGGCTAGGCTGGTGGAACACAAACACTAAATAGGCCTTTCCAGACTGGAAAGACTTCAAGCATTAGCTCAGTGATGGATTGACGATCCGCCCTCCAAGTTCCAGATTAGCTAAGGTCAAAGATTTTTAGCCCTATGCTGGTAGCAAGTGATTAAATTTTTAGCCACAATAACTCTCAAAGATCATCTAAGTCATAGGGGCATTTCATTTTCTGTGATGAAGTATCTACTCTGGTGAAATCAAAGATCATTGATGCATTGAAATAATTATTAATAACAATAGCTCACAGGTATATTGAGCTTAAAGGTTTCCAAAGATCTTTATATACATGATATAATTTGAGCCCACAACCTTTCAAGGATGCAAATATTAGTTTCTCTTATTTACAATTGAGGAAACTGAGACTCAGGGAGACGGTGGCTTGTTCACGGTCATCCAGCTAATAAATGACTCTAAGTCTAGGGTTCAGTCCGCTATACTCCCACTGCCTAGTGAGTAGATAACAAATAATTGGTAAAGAGGACAAAAAAGTGTAGTCTAAGGTCAGGGAACAATGAAGATGTCTTCTTTCTCCACAAGAGACCCTTGCAATGAAGACAAACTTCTTTAGAGGAAATCGCTCCTTTGTACTGTCCTACCCCAATGCACTCAAACAAAAAAAGACAAAGCTAAACAGAGAGAAAACAAATGATGTTGCCTTTTCCCCCCTTGTAAAGTAAGACAGAATTTATTGCTACTGAAATGGTTCCCAAGAACTAGTATATCACTATGATCTAGCCTTCTTATAATAAACTCTGACATAATGTTTTAATATTTGCATTTATCATCATTATCATCAACCATTTTCAACTTCAAGGCAGAATAAATGGCTCATAGGCTTTACTGCACCTTTTCCAGCCTTCAATAAACCTTATCCATTCAGCTCTGCCTTACAGGTGGGCAAAGATATTCTTAGGAATGCCGCTTTATTGAATGGGCAACTGATCTATTTTAATAACAAGAGTACTGAATTTTTACAGATCATTCCCAATAACATTTTCACATGCAATGAAAATCAAGGGACCGGATCCTAAGCTTAGGCTGGGCAAGAACATACTTATTGGGAGGATATAGGGTCTTCTGGTTAGAACATTATTTGTCAAAAACATTGCTGTCAGCCTGCAGGAAATTTTTATTGATCTGCGTATTTTTCTTAGTAACAAATAATCTTACTCCTTTAGAACCCATAACTGTAACAAAATAACTTCTCATTCTCTGATTCCTCCCAGCTCAATGCCCTTCATTTCCCTGGCTCCTATTCTCAATGCCCTAAGTTACAAGAGCCAATAATATAAGGTTTGGGGGATGTAGATGAGTAAAGGAAAGAATGAAAGAAAAAACATCAGACATTAAGATGATGTGACAGTCACATCATCTGCAACTAATGGTCTTGAAGAATTGACTGCTTACTGAGATGTGAAGTGATTGGTCAAGGGTCACATAGCCTGTGAGTAGCAGAGGAACCAGGTCTTCTTGGTTCTGAGACCAACTCTCTATCCACCAAGAAGACCACCAGGCCAGCTCTATATTATACCTTGGCCTGAGGAATTCCAAGTTATATCATGGTGCAAATGATGGTAGGGCTGGGAGTTAGACATTCACAGAGTCGCAGAACTCATAGAGTTAGCAAAGGCAGGGTAGGGCAGTACCAAGTCCATTGGCCTACACTCAGAAGACTTGGTTAGAATTCTGATTCTATCACTCTTCACATGTGGGACTATGGGCAACTTGCTTGTTCTATAACAACTTCCAGTGGGAGGAATATTACCTGCCTCATAGAGTTCTTATAAAAGAAGAAAAAGTACCATATACATGTATGCAATTAATTGATTTTATTCTTCACCCTAGCCAGTCAACTTGCAAATGCCTCTCTTTGAAACAGGAACTTGTTGAGGTCCAGGACCATGTTTTTGCCTTTCTTTGTAACTCTTGGAATAGTATAGTGTGTAACACATAATAAACATTTAAAACATGCTTGCTGACAAGTCCCTAGGGGAACAGATCAAAAGACTAAATTAATTTGTGAAAATTCATTATCACTAACTGAAAAATGACTGGGTATATATGCTCAATAGAAAGAATTTGAGAGTTAAAGGACAATACATTATTTCAGAAAATTTTTAAGCAAAAAACCTTGGGAACTATCTACTCAAGGTATATCAAATCACTATAGGGATGCTTGAGGTCTCCAATGGAGTATCTTTTGGTTCTTTCCTTCTTGAAATGAAAACTTCATCAGATTAATATGGCTAAGATTATAGTAGGAAAGTGAACAGAAAACAAATGTGCAATTTAAATTTGAGACCACTGATCTTTACCATGGCTCTCCTCTTTTTAATATCCACTTCATAGAAAACTCCTCCCCTATATTCTCCTTCAATGAGAGGTGAAGCTTTTGCTTAATATTGCTGAGGCCTAGGCCTTCATACTACTTTCCAGTAGTTTCCTCATCACTGACCCCCCCCCCCCAGGCACTATCATCTCTTTTCTATGACCACCCACTTCCTTTTCTTTTTTAAAAATATATTCCTATATTAGTCATGTGAAAGACGAGTCAGAACTAAAGGGAACAAACATGAGAAAGGAAAAAAAAAAACAAAAACAGAGAGAGAGCAAATCGTCTGCTTCAATGTGCATTCAGACTCTAATAGCCTCCCCACCTTGAGGTAGTGTCTTCTCCCATTAGAACAAGACATCTTGAAGTTGGTCACCATCTTGCTTATTTTTATTTGTATCCCCTGGTGCTTAGTACAGTACCTGGCACATAGTAAGTATTCAACAAATGCTATATCTACCTATTGATCTTGTTCAATGACTTCATTTTACAGCAGAAAAAGATCAGGCAAAGAGCACTGAAGTAATTTGCTCAAAGTCACTCAACTAGTTAGCATCAGAGCCAGAACTTTGGACACCTCATTTGTGATTTTCCTCCTGTACCACACTGCCTCTGAATTTTATAATTAACACCATTTTATTTTTTTCAGGGGTTAAAATGATTATTTAGTATCCCAGAAGCACATTTCCCAGGGGATGGAATGTTGGATCTAAAGACACCAAGTCTGTAGTCACAATCCTACTGCAGACACTTACCATCTATGACCTTTCTCAGCCTCAAGTTTCAAGAGCACACAAATACACAGGGTTGTGGGAAGGATCAAATGAGGTGCATGGCAAAGCCTTAAAAACAATACAATTGTCCATCATTGTTACCGTTATTAAAAGGACTTTAGGATTCATTGAGTCCTAAGGAATGCAGCTCAGAGGCATTAAGTAACTTGCCCGAGATCATAAAGACAGTATGTGGCAGAGCTGAGACTAGAATTCAAGCCTTTCAGCACTAGTTAGAAACACTCTTTCTTTCATCTCAACCACATTGCCTCTTATTTGATTGCCTCATAAGTGTGAGTAGTTTGCTTTCTGAGCATGTTTTCAGTCCCCTAGCTCATCAAAGAGTCCACCATATCCCTTACATAAGCTGAACAGTATGTGAAAATGAAACTTTTTAATCTGATGATCTCTAAGATTTGTAACACATTATGATGAAGAAAATGATAACAGATGTATACAGTAGTAGAAAAAGAAATAAAGATATTACAAGGGTTATTTTTAAGGCTCCCTTATTATTATATTGAATGGCATGAAATAAATGAGCCATAGGCTTGCCAAAGGTGTTTGTCACATTATGGAAGATGTCTAATGGAATGCAAATAAATGAGGGATTCCATGGTGAGGTCTTCCAGCTGACTCTACTACCCTCAAATATCAAATTGACTCCAACAAGCTCTGAACAATGCAAAGTTTCCTAGGTGAGATTCATAAACATCATTCATATGGGAGAATATGAACCAAGTAGGAAGATATAGATGGAATATACTCAGTATCACTGGACAAAATATGCATGTCAACATATAACTATGCATATATATATATATATATATATATATACGTGTATATATATATATATGAGAAAGAGAGAGAGATCCTTCCCTAAAATCTTTCTATACATACATATATATATATATATATACATATATATATATATATATATGAGAAAGAGAGAGAGATCCTTCCCTAAAATCTTTCTCTAATGAAAGATTATAGCATTGAAGTAACTCTGAGTGCCCATACTAGCAAATCACAATCTTTGCCAGATCCTGCCAAGCCTGAAAAACAATGAGCTATTATCTGAGGATCAGCCTAGCTAAATTCAAAGAGGTTTACCACTAGATGGTTGGCTAAAAGGTGATTTTCACACACACACACACACACACACACACACACACACACACACACCACAGTAACTCATAAAACCATCTGATAAGACATGTAGGAATTGCAGTCTATATTGGTACAAATGTCATGGCAATGCTGCGAATATTCACTTCAAACTGCCTTTCCTGATTTCTTCCAGCAGCTAGTGACCTCCTCTACTCCCCTCCTTACCCCCCACACCTGGCAATATACCCTGAATTTATTTTGAAGGTACTTATTTTTCAAACTGTCTCTCCTGACAGAATACAAATTCCTTAAAGGCAGGAACAATTACCTTCCCCTCCCCCACTCCCACTGTATCCCTACCACCCAATTTTTGTATACACATACACAATAAATACTTGTTGAGGGATGGATTAATTTAAATTCAAACCTACTTTAAGTAACTACTTTCCAAAAAGTATTGCATTCGGTTCTGTAGAGGAGCTATTATTCATAGACAATGGTGTAAGCGTAAGGGCACAGAGGGAGAGGAAAGTCAAGGAACAGAAAGCTGTCTAGGTTGTCTGAAGGGGCTGAGTATGTGGAGAGTAGTAACAGTACTTTGGGGAGACCATAGGCATATCCACTTTTCTAAACTAAATGATAAAAAAGATAAGGAATCTTGGGTGGAGGAGGGACAACAGGTAGCAAGCAAAAGGGTTAACTAGGGACTTAGTTTTTAGAAGTCTATTTTATCAATAGTCCAAAACAACTTTAGACATCTCATCTTGAACAGTATTTTACGTCTTTGAATATGTTTGCAATTTGTGCAGTCTGTACATTCCAGATTTTGTTTTGAAAAGAGAGCTTTATAAATCACTGTATTATTACTACAAATAATTGAACCAAAAACTAATTTGTGGCTGCACACATGTTCACAGCTCTATGAGAAATATTGCTGTCAGCACCAGGGCAATTCTACTTCACATCACTGTTTTACATTTCAGTTGGGCATCTAAGCCTTACACATTCTGCTAAGGAAAATTTTAAAAAATTTTTTCTTCTTTTTTGGTAATGTGAATTTCATTGAAATGTCTTTTTTGAATACTTTAAGTCTGCCTGAAGGAGACTAACAACCACTAGACCAATGCTTTCTAAAGACTCTAAAATTTTCTAATTTTTTTTTCTAAATTTCTTTGATTTCTAAAACTAGAATGCTACAAATCAGGGTTAATATTTGATAGTACTATAATTACCACTATTTTCACTGACATTTATATGCTGTTCTAATGTTCGCGTATCATTTTAATGATAGCATTTATGTGACACTTACTGTATACTAGGCAATATACTAAATGTTTTACAATTATTGTCTCATTTGAACCCCATGATAGCCTGGCAGGGAGGGGCTATTATTGCCCCCATTTTACAGAAGAAGAAACTAAGGCGAAAATGGATTCAGCGAAAGGTTACGAAGCTAGTTAAGTACCCGAGGCTGGATTTGTACTCAGGTCTTCCTGATTTCAAGTCTAGCACTCTATCCACCGTACCCTTTCGGGCTCTACAGCAACTTTGTGATGGGCATAAGTACTATCAGTATTGTTATTTTAAGGTCGAAAAATATGAGGGTCAGCCAACTTAAATCACGTAACTAGTATAGGTTAGATAGGGAATTTGAATTCCGATCTTCTTAACTACATGTCTAATTCTTTCCTCCGGTAAGCTGCCTATACTGACACTCTTAGAAGGAAGTAAATGAAAATAAAAAAGCAGTAAGAAAAATAAAAACTACAAGAAAGGAAAACAAGAGCAACCAAAAAGCTTTCAGCTTTGATTATACAGCTACAAGAAAGCAATGATTTTTTTCATCTTCTTTCCATTTACCTTTAAAAGTATTTTTTTTATAGACACTGCCCTGAAAATTTCAAAATATAATCCAAAGGTGATATGATTCCATTCGATTTTTTATAAGCTGAAGAGGCTGTAGAAATGCCTCAGCTTTATCGAGCATATTCTTTATCCATTTCCTTCATGTACTTCTTATGAAAAATCCTGATAGTACTGTATGTATTAAAAGGCTTCTAAAGTGACCCAAGAAAAAGCAACTTGATTTTGGGTTGATTTAAGTCTGAAATGAGCCATCACCCAAAAATATATCCTAAAGATAAAAGGTATTCTTTATGAAGAAGCCACAAGGCTTGTTACCATTTTATCAAATCATGCACACACAAAAGAATAAGATAGGGAAAAAACAAACAAGCAACTGCTTGGCATCTCATACAGTCGCCCCCAGAGTGTATTAGTTTAAACAAAAAACAAACTTATATATAAATGACACTCAAACACAAACCTACCAAGGGAAACCTGCTATGCAGATAAAGTTGTTGTGCCAACAGCACAGTCCTTCAGGGATCGACTGTGTAAATAAAGAGCCTCTAACTTTTAAAAAATCTTTGTGAAATTGAAAATGTTTTGACTTAGTCAATCTGTTATTATAATATTCTGTACCACCCTCTCTCATCTAGACTTTATCTCTTCCCATCCATACGTGGTATTTTTAATCTTTAATACACACATTTTCTATATTCATTTACCAGCTCAAATGCCACCTTCACCAAGGAACCTTCTCTAATCTCCCTAATTCTCCATCCCACCCAAGCCCCCACCACATTCTCCTTTCTGTCACCTCCCTCCTAACACAAACACAATTCAAGCATCATATTTCTCTTCTTGGAATTCTGCTAAAATTTCGCTTGTCACCACTCTTATAAATCTATCAGAAGCAATATAGGAGAAGGCTCCGGAATACCTGGTTTCACATCCAGCCTTTGACATAATGACTGGGTGACCCAGAACAAGTTGCTTAATTTTTTGGTGCCATTATGTAATTTTCCAACACCACAACTTAGAGAACAATTATCTGGATGTTTACACTGAAATCTTAGACCCCCAGGACCCTCACATTACCTTATCATGTTTTATTTTGATTGAAAAGTTATTTTTGTTCAGTCTCCAATTGGTTATGTGAATTTAAGCAAATCACTAAGCTACTCAGTTCTAATTTACTCATCTATTTTTTAAAAATGTGTTTCTACCAGATACATAACATCTAAATTCTCAAAGGTCTTTTAACAGTCTAGGAATCTTATCTTCCCTCTGTGCTGTTGGCTTCTAGAGGGCAAGGGACTGTTTCTTATCTATTATATTTCTATGTCCCTTAGCACCAGAGAGGATGGGCTTAATAGATGTTGATTAAACATTTAAGAGATGTACTTGTGGATTTCTCAGGGACTATCTAGTTAATACGTTATTTAAGCCAATAACAATTAGTCTGGGGCTCTTAAGCCACATGTGGGTCTTTCATGATGCAATCAGTGCCTTTTCAAGATCTCTAGCTGCTGTATTAAAATATTCTGTTACACTAGACTCTTCAGGTTTTCCAGGATTCATCTTTATATTAATAGAGATTGCCAGTATGAGGAATGACATGGGTCTATAGATTCAACTTCAGACAATTTCACAGCTGATTTCACTAAGAAGTGAAAATATATTATGCATATATACATATGTGTGTACATATATATATAAAATGTGTTCATACATGTATTTATATAATATATAGCTTTCTTCTTCATTAAGAAAATAAATATAATAATATAAAATAATATCAATTATGTTGACTTGGTAGTATTATATAAATGTGATTTTAAGACTAACCCATGAAAAGGATTCAGTTGAGGGAAGTGTTGAAATTATTGGCTTGGGGGAAAAAGTTATACTGATTAATAGTGGATTTAATTTATACATATGATCCTTGATTAGCACCAACATGTACCTTGTTATTAAAAGGATGGTTAGAGAACAGTTAGAAGCAGAAGAGTTGATCATGATAAGCCAACATGAGTTTAAGAATGGGTCATGCCAGACTAATTTAATTTCCTTTTTGATTGTATCATTAGACAAGCATATCAAGGCAATGTTATAGAGACATAGTTTACCTATATTTTAGCAGAGCATTTGATAGACTTTTGTTCTTGTAAAAAGAAAAAGTTGGAGAGATGTGGGCAAGGATACAGCACAGTTACCTTGTTTTGGAAACAGGTGAAAGGCCCATCCAAATATGAGTCCATGATTGCTCCATTTGGAAGGCAGTTTCTTATGGATTGCTCCAGGGATCTGTGCCTGAACTGCTTCACATGCTTAATCAATAACTTGGAAAAAAGTCATAAATGGCATGTTTATCAAATCTGCAAATGCCACCAAGTTGAAAGAGATGGCAGTAGATGACAGAGTGAGAATTTGAAACAATCTGGATAGACTAAACACTGAGCCAAATCAAATCAAATAAAACTCAGCAGGGATAAATGCAAAGTCTTACACAGGTTCCAAAAATACTGATCTCCAAAAAGACAAGACAGGGAGGGATGAATGGATAGGAATCTGTCTAGATCATATGGTATTAATTTGCAGGCTCAATATGAGTCAATAGTATACGGAAGAACCAGAAGCAATGGGTAAAAATTGTAGTCAAATTTAGACTTGAGGTAGTGGAAAAACTTCCTAACTGGAGCTATCCAAAAAGGAATGAGCTGCCTTGGGAGGTAGTGGGGGGTGGGGGGAGCACAGAAAGATGACTAACACAATAGATGATATATTCTGGCTCCACAAAGACCATGACATGCTAGCACATTGGACCAAATTCTCAGTGGAGTTCTTAACCAGAGGCCAGCTGAACATTTATGAGGTATATTAAAGAGGGGATCTATATTCAGGTCTCGGTGGAACTAGACAGTCTCTGAGGTCCGGTCCAACTATAAGCTCTATGATAACATCTGTTTCTAAGGAATTCCTAGGGTTTTTGCATATTGTATAATTAAGCTATACAATATCTTTGAAAAATTAATAGGCTACAGATACTACCTGGATATGGAAACTGAGGTTAAACCAGTAAAATGATAAAGATCATATAGCAACCACGGAGAAACTGCAGGTATTAATAGCTCAGAGCCTTTGTTCTCATTGTTGTTGAGTTGTGTCAGTTGTTTCTGACTTTTCATGACTCCACTTGGATACTAGAGGCATTTGCCATTTTATAGATGAGGAAACTGAGGCAAACAGGGTTAAGTGACTTGCTCAGGGTTGCACAAATCTACTGAGGCAGGATTTGAATTCAGATTCTCCTGAGTCCATGGCCAAAGCTCTATCCGTTTTGCAACCAAACTTCCCTAGTAACATGTATGGTTCTATTGACATATATATTTGGTACTGTCTACCATATGGAATGTGAGCTCCTAACCTGGAATGAAACACTTTTTAAATTAAGTTGGTTTCAATGACTGATCAAATGGCATTAGAATCCTTTGCACAAGACAATTGAATGGAATGTCCTGAACATTCAAAAACATGTCAAAAACGGAATTCATTATCTTTCTTCTAATACCTTTCCCTCTTCCTAACTTTATTATTTCTGTCATGGGCACTACCAGCACTTCAGTCACCCAGGTTTGCTACTTCAGAGTTATGCTGGACTTTCGCATCCCCTTCATTGTTGCATTCAATCAGTTGCCACATTTTGCCGAACCTGTGGCCATAGCATTCTCCATCCTCTATCTTTCCACTCACAAAGCTATAGTAACGAACTATTGAAATAGCCTTCAAATCTTGCTCCTTGCCTACAATGTCTTCTCTTTCTATCCATCTTCCAAAGAGTTGCCATGTTGATGATCCTAAAGCACAATTCTAACCATATCAATGTCCAGTGATTCCTCCAAGGTAAAATACAAACTCCTGACTTTCTACATGTCCTAACATAGGTGTCTCCCATTCCCCTCCCTACCCCCACACCTCAAAACTTTCAGTTTCTTAGGAATAAAGTTACTTGAGGGAGGGAATGGCTTTTCTTCTGCTTATATTTATATTTCTAGAACTGAGCATAGTGTTGGGCACTCAGACACTTTCTGCAACCTTTCTAGAAGCTTATCTTGATCCCCTATCCCACCACCTTCCTTAGTTACTAGGATTCTTCCCCTAGATATTACTTTGTATTTTATATTTAATCTTTTTCTGTTGATTATTTCTCCCAGGTGCCTGTACTGGGTGCAGGGACTATTTTGATTTTGTCCTAGTATCTCCAGTGTCTACAGACCATGCACTTAATAAATGCAAAACGAAAGAATCAATGTACTTCATTGAGGGCCAGTTAGCGGTATTGTGTTTCATGACTACAGACTGAATACTAACCCTGCCTAGTCAATTTGAAAATCAGCGCTATTTATCACAAGAAGATAAAGCAAGACAGCATGAAGACATGAGTGTAGATAGAGTCCCATCAATAGAAATACCACTCAAAGTATTTCTTACTGATAGTGGGACATGTTCCTCATTATCATGTGTATTTTTAAAAGAACATATCTAAAGAAAAAGCTCCCTTAAAAATGTATTTCCTAGAAGAACATTGGTTCTCTGAATTCTAACAACCTAATAAACTGAGAATAGTACAGTTAGGGATCTATAAAACCAATAGTATTGATTTTTTTTTATAATAATAGCATTGATAATACTTATTGTTAGTTTAATTTTGCTTCTTAATGGGAAGATCCATCCATTAACAAGTCCATGTGACCTGCTTAAGTCACATGGAAGCCTAGGTCACATGGAACAAGAAAGGGTGGAGTAGGATAGGTGGAAAAGGAAGAGGCAGAGCTAGAGCAGAGCTGAGAGGAAGTTAGAGAGATTAGAACTGAAGGACGTGGGCAAGCAGGTAGCTGGCTGTGAGTGAGAGAAGGGCATTTTGTTTAAGGGAAGCTTGTTTGTGATTTGTTTAATAGAGCTGATTGTGGGAAGCCTAGCAGGGGAAGGCTTGGGGATGGTAGAGCCCTGCTACATTGTTATTGTGTATGGATTCCCTTGTTACTATGATGGATTTGACTTTCTGGTGTCTGAATAAATGTTTTGGTTCTGTCTTCCAGGTGGAGAGTCTGTTGTATATCAAGGTTCAGAATGAAGTCAGCATATTCATAGCCACTGTGAATATCACACTGGTGCTACACCAAAAAAAAATAATTTTTTTAATGTAGAAATCTTAAAAGCAAAAGAACATACTAATTCAGTTTGATTTAGCAAATATTCCTTATGGAACACCTATTATATGCAAAGAATTATGCTATGAGTGTAACTATAAAAATGAAGGTATTTCTGCTTTATGAAACACACTCTCATGAGGCAGACAGCTTATATCATCACACAAGTGAGGATTTCATGGGAGAAAAGGAGGCATTTTTTTAAAGGGCTCTAGGAAAATTTAAGGGTAGAGAATTTGAGAAAAGAATCAGAAAATGCTTCATGAAGGATGTGGAAGCTACGGAGGATGTGGCCTCGTAGGAGGGGTAGGAGAATGGCCTACTAAGAAGAAAGAAATATAGCATCAAATTTGGTGGCCAACCAGCTAGTTGTCCAGTTTTGGCTGGAAAACAGGATGCATTATTAGGAATAATGTGGAAAAAAGGGTTAGACAGGTAGATAGGGGCCAGATTGCGCAGGTGCTTAAATGGCAGGCCAAGGAGTTATTTATTTTATTCTACAGACAATAGGGAGCCGTCAACATTTTTGAACAGGGGAGAGACAGGATCAGACTGTGCCTCATGATTATAATTTTGGTAGTTATATGAAGGGGAAAGAGCTCAGAGTCAGGAAGACCAATTAAAAAGCTATCTTAAACAGTCCGCAGGAAAGGCATGAGGACCTGAATTGAGGAGGTAGCCATGTAAATGAAAAGAAAGGGAAGAGCACCAAGGTACTGCTGAGATAGAATGGTTAGGATTTGGCAGATGGCTGGAGGCAGGGTTTGGGGATAGGAATTAGGGCAGGGAAAGTGAGGGAGAAGAATCAAAGTTGATTTCAGTACTGAATTTCTGAGTTTGGGTGATTGAAAGGATGGTAGTATTTAACAGAAATCAATAGGTAATTGATAGTATGAAAAAAGAGGGACAGGTAAAGGTAGACACAAGATAAAGAAACATGAGATTTTAACAATCTAGTCTATTTACAATAAACCAAAGAATTCTGAGTAAGTATGGTCCAAAATCAGACTTTGCCATCACTTTTAAATGATGATCATTAATTGAGTAGCACTGAGATTTAGGAGCACAATATGTGATTTTATAAAGGATACTACAGTTCGACTATTGAAAACTTTTCTCTTTAGAGGGAATCAAAATCTTTAGCAGCAATATGTTACTGAAATGTGAATAGACAATAGAAATGAAACTAATCTCACCCCTAGCTGGGAAGAAAACAGATAAAGGGGTAGTAGAAAGAATTTCCAGAGGTCTTCAAGTCCAACCTTAAGCTCCCTCTGGATACTTGCATGTCAGACTTTTTGTTAGAGAATTTATAAAGAGACTATAGAGTCAGTGTAATAAAGTAGAAAGCCTCAAAATCAGGAAAATTTGGGTTCGAATCCCACCTTTGACACAGTCCTGGCAAACCACTTAATATCTCAGTGTCCAGACAATTCCCTAAACCTATAGACTGCACAGATTGCACTAACATTCACATTGATAGAAGTTCCTTCATAAGGGTATTCCCTATGCCAATGAAATAACAGATCCATTCCCCTCCATATATCTATAAAAAGAGCAATTTATATCTCATTCAACCCTTCAGCAAGCATTTCTTAAGCACATACTGTATAAAAGCAATGTGAACGAGGTGTTGGAAAAATAAAAAATTAAAAAAAGACATGACTTTTGCCTTCAAGAAGCTGGCAATTCCATTCCCTGTTCAAGAGCCATGAGGGGATGATGTCACTATTCATTGTTTTCTGGGACTTACTATACTATGTTGCAGTTCTCATTACAGGAGCTAAAACTGAGGCAGATCTCACCTGCAAGCACTCCCTGAAAGCAGCCATTTAGACAAACGTCTATTGGCCTAGTCGAAAGATCACTGGCTCTGGGTTCAAGTTCCATCTCTGATGTTTATTGCTTGTGACCTTGGATAAATCACTTGACATATACCTGCCTCATTTCCTTTATTTGTTAAAGGACAGGATTGAACCAGATGATGCTGGAGGGTTCTTAACAGCTCCAGATCTATATTCCTATTCGGTATTTAAACTAAAGAAATATTAAGCAGCCACTGTCTGTAAATGGTCAAAGCAATATTAAGCAGCCACTATTTGCAAATGGTCAACCTTTGCAGTGATAGATTTTATTTTTCTTGACCTAATTGGTGCAAGTTGAAAGACTCAACTACTCTACAAAAGAGCAAGGGTGTCTTCAGAGGAGGTATGGGAAAATAAACAGCATGGACAAAACTCTGAGGAATAGACATTGTGATGTAAAAGGATTGGACATGCAGGTAGACCTTCAATACTGCTTTGCTTCCTCTGATCCGATTCCTTACTCCTGCACTGCATCGTGGTCCAGTGGTCAAAAGTGGAAATGGTTGGCACACATTAATTCTATCCCTTCCTCCCTGTGAAAAAGAGCAAAGCTTTCCTGCTGACTCATCACATACCTTCTGACATCCAAGATTCATGTGCAGCCTTCTCAGGACCTCCCACCCCACCATGTTGGGGCCTTGGGACTGTCATCAAATGCAAAATGTACTCAGAATAATAATTCCAACAAAAATCACCATACATCATAATTCCAAAGCACTTACAAACATACTACTCAGTGGCGTCTAATCTTTGCTCTATCTCGGCCATTAAAGATCTGAAGGATGTCAGAGGCATCTAAGCAGTGCAAGCCTAGAGCCAGGAAAAACTGAGTTCAAATCTGACCCAGATATTTACTCACTGTATAACCCTGAGCAAATCATTTAAATTCTGCCCGCCTCAGTTTCCTCAACTGTGAAATGGGAAAATGATATCACCTACTTTCCAGGGTTCTTTTGAGAATCAAATGAAATAACATTTGCAAAGCACTTAGCACAGTGCTGGAATATATTAAGTACTTAATAAATGTTTATTTCCTCCCTTATTTCCTCAAAGTTAGAAGAGATCTTAGCAACAGTCTAGCCCCATCTTCTCATTTTACAGGTGAGGAAACTGTGGCCAGAAAACTGGAGTGATTTGCCCAAGGTGACATAACAGGACCTCTGAGACCTTCAGATCACTAGAGCAGTGCTTTCCTTATTACAGTATGACAATGGTAAGTTCCTCAGAGTCAGAGACCACAGCCTCTGCCTCTTTTTCAGCTCCCCCAGAGAACTAAGTTTACGCTATCCCACACACACCAATAGAATGCTGATGAACATAACTGTGTGTTCGCAACAACCTGCAGTGTGCTAGGTGTGGTACCCATTACCCATCATGCCACTGACGTAGAATCCATTGGACTTACACTTTGAAAGATCTTCCTGGGAAAATCATGCAGTGAACTTTCTGTCCGCTGTCCTGCTTGGCCTTCCTGATAACAGGAAGCATTGGTGAGACAGGTGGCTGGCTTCCTGCCATTAGGGGGCAGCCAGTCTCTTGCAAAAGCATGGAGATCCCCTCCATGATAGGCTAAATAAAACTATATAAGGATGGCTTAATTAGTACCATGTCCTATTTCAACAAGTTAAATCGCATATAGGCAGCATCACAAATTTATTCCTCTGTTCTTTTCTCTGTACCTTGGAAACTTACACTCACACTTCATATAAGTTGTATGTGAAATAAAGGTCCATGTCTAGCACAGACAGATGCTGATCACCTTCTGTTACTAGCGTTAGCTTTTTTATTCAACTGTGCAATTCTTCAAAGTGTTTCCCTATAAATAAAAGTCACAGAATATTGATTAAATATGAATTTCTTATCTGCTGAGTGTCTGCAATGGTGGAACCCTTAGGATGAGGCTCCTATATTGTAATCTATCCTCTTCTATCAACAATAATTCATAATAAAAGGAGAGGAACATGAAATCAGGTAATGAGACATATTTGATCACTACTGACACCCAAGAACACTCCACTTCAAAAGGATTAATTTGACAAATATTAATTATATGCCTACTATGTGCTTAGAGGCAATGGGGACATACCAGTATGAATAAGACACATACTTTTGTCTTCATGGAACTTATAATCTAGTAGGGGCAATACAGTAGATATGTTGCAGATGAATATAAACCTTACACATATATAATTCTAGAAAAATACAACATATAATTTATCATATTATAAAAGGCAGAATGACCTGATTTCAGAAAGACCTGGACTTAAGACCTTTCTCCAACATATACTGACTACACAATCTTGGACAAGTCACTTAACTTCTCAGGGCATTAATGAATTTTTAAAATAAGTTACAGAGTAGTTGCTGAAAAGGGATTTTCTTACTGAGCAGCCCCCTACAGCGATGAAGTGATGGGTCCATTTTCCTCCCACTCTAAAACATGTATGCGTACGCATACATGCATGTTCATGCATGTACTTGTATGTGTGTATGGTGTGCACATGCACACATATATGTTGTATACCTATGTGTATATGCATATATATCTGTGTGTTTATGTACATGCATATGTATGTAAATATACATATATAGTATAATTTGATATTTTGATGAACCTATGATTTTATAAACGTGGGCTCCCTCTCCAACAATGTAGATCACAGCCTAGTCATCCTATGTGACTTAGCCATGCTTATATATTCATTGCATATTATTTATGTAACATATATAATGAAAGATAAATATACAGTCCAGCATAGGGATAGAGACTAAGACCTATGATTGCATTAGTATAGGGAACTCTTTGAATGAGAAGACTGTCTACAAATGCAACAGATCATCTTAAAGAGTTGTGTAGGGCACTAAGAGATTGTATCAGATGCCAAGTATGTAACATAGGCATGACTTGAACCCAGGGCCTTCTGACTACAAGGTCAGAAGCAACCTAAATAATGATACTGAGAGACTCCACAGCCTACTTGTCCTATGATCTGGTATAATAAAGATCATATGTTGAAAAATACAAACCATGAAAATATACAGGAAGAATACAAAGTGCCATGTGACTAGGTGACTTTCAAGTAGGGGAATTAGGGAAGGTTTTTATGAAGGCATTTCAGCTAAACCTTGGAGGATGGAGGATTGGAGATGGGAGGCATTCTCAGACCACTGAAGGTCATAGGCCTCTCACTTGTGTATGTATGCATAGTATTTGTCCAGAAGAACCATTTGTTATTTATCATTCTTCTGTTGAGTTCTATGTTTCCTCATGCAGTTATTTAACTTCTCAAGTGTTTCATGATTTCTGTCCCCAGGCAGAAGGTTAGTTCCTTGAGGCCATATTTCATAGTTATTTGTTTCTTTTACTGTATTTTGTACATTGCAGATGCTCAATAAACATTTGTTGAATGCATGTGAAAATGGAGACGAAAGAGAAAAGGACCATTTTATTTCCTTAAGGAGTATGATTAGCCTATCTTCTCCAGCTTCTATCTACCTAGCTCCCCAAAGACCTTCACCTTCATTTCCTCAATTCCCCATCTTGGTTTTAGGAAAGTGAATGAATAAGGCTAAGAGGGATTTTGGAGAGTCTCTTACATTCACTTCACTTGGCAACCTAGTTCCCATCTCAAAAACAACCTAGAGGGTGATTGTATCTGGTGAATCCGTAGCCTACTTCTCATCTCTTTCTGAAAAGGCAAGGAGTTTGAAAGGCACTTTGTCCAATTAGAAGTGTGGAGAAATATTCGTCCTGTCTATGACAAAGATGAAGTGTTTCTTTCAAAAGCAGTAGTGGAAAAATGCCAGGTTTGAGAAGTCCAAATATTCCACATGGAGCCAGCAGTTATTAATTAATTTTATTAGTGGCAGGTTCTTAATGCAAAATGACAGAGGGAGAGAGAGAATATTCCCCGTCACTACTAAAATACAAATTGCCCAGACTTTAGGTTGTGTTGTTCCTCAACACGTACAGGCAACCAGCCAGGCAAGGGTGAGGGATGGAAAATGCAGCCAAATGCCTTTCTGCATAGTTCTGCTATATTAACGGCATGACAAAGAGACCAGGATCATTACCTCAAGTTCTCTGGGGAGAAGTTTACCAAATTTAATTATCAGGAAGGGAGAGTTTTCAAAAGGGGGTAGTGGTGGTTAGAAGAGTGGTGGAGAGAAAAAAGGAGTGTGCAGAATATTTTGGGGGGACGAGTGGGTGTAGAAGGAAGAAACTAGAATTGGGAATCAGAAGCCACTTCTCAGAGAATAGCTTGAATCAGAATTACAGCAAGAATAAGTGTCACACTATCACGTCAATCCTTGCCACCACCTGTCCACTGTCACCACAATCACCGTACTATCACCACAATGCTTATGATCATTAATCACATCTGTAGTTATAAATGCTATGACAGGACAACCAGATCTCAGACTTCAGGCTACTTCTTTATTGACATAACCACAAGAATAAAGGTTTCTCCCCATAAACAGAGGACTGTTGCCAAGAGGCGATACTCAATTGTCTCTCATTTTGTCTTCTATAGCATCCAGAGGAATTCTGTGGAAAACTTTTTTTTTTTTTATAAGGAAAGGCTTATAGTCTCAAAATTTCTAATGCTTTCCACTTTCTATAATCATTCTGAAGCAGGAGATTGAAAAAGATAAGGAGTCAGTGAAACTAGTAGAGGAATAAGACAGGCAGTACAGTAAATAAAGCATTGGATCTGAAATCAGGAAGACCTGAATTCAAATCCTACTCCAGACGCTAATCAGGGATGTGAACAAGGGTGAGTAATCTGACATCGCTCATATTCAGTTTCCACATCTGTGAAATGGGGGTAATACTAGCATCTATCTCACAGGTTTGTTGTGAGATATATAATATCTCACCTATAACAAATTACATATATAATAATAATTATATATATATATATAATATATAATAAATTATATTCCCTCTCTAGTTAGGGGCTCCTTTGCTCTCATCTGGACTATTAACTGATCTCCCTGCCTTGGGTCTTTATTCTTCTCTGAACCTTTATTCACACAGTTAGCAAAATAATCTTCCTGATGATACATGCCATGTTACCTCCTTATCCCCAAACTTCTAGTGGTATCCTATTTCTTAATAAAGTGTAAGTTCCTCGGGATGGAACTCAAGACTTCCCACTGTCTGGCTCCATCTCACCTTTCTTGCCTCCTTGACGTTACCCCCTTCATACGCACTACATTTTTGCCAAATTTTTGGCAAATTGGACTACATGTTCTTTCCTGTATTTGATATGCCATGTCCATACACTCCCATAAATTATAGCACAGATCAAAATTCTCTTCCTTCAAGGTCCAATCCAGAGGTCATTTCTGCAGTGAAGTCTACTCTGGTTTTCTTCCAGGTAAAAGTTATCTGCCTCCCCTTTTCAAATTTCCCTGAGCATTTTATCCAGAACTCTCCTTTTCCCCAGTACCCTCTAATGTGAATTACTTTACTCAGTAAATCTGCCCCAATCCCCTTAGTAGACTCTAAGGTTTTGAGGGTACAGGCTATTGGCTTTCACTTTTGTATTCCCAGTGCCTAGCATAGTGCTGAACCTAGACTCTAGGCATTTTATAACTGTGTTGATGAGAAATGAAACTGGGGCCCAGATACATTCTAGAATTTTCTTTATAACATCCACAGTTAGTTACTTATGGCACCAAAATGATAACTGAAGAATTTTAAATTTCCAGCCTGAAAACCCACTTGAACAAAAATTTCACACCCCGTGGTTTCTCCAACTTGTCAAAAACACCACTTCTGGACCATTTGTGAAGTGAAAACACAAAGAGGAGGCATGCTCATTTAAGCCACACAAGTCACTTAAGGATAAGAGATAAAAGTAGGACGACCAAGTTACTTCGAGGCCCGCGAATCTCTTGCTTAGCTCAATCTTCTATAAGCCAAAGGAAGTCATTCATTAACAAGGATGAAAAATGTTAAGATGACACCACACGAGAGCAGTGCCAGAGTGAATGTTCATTCATATCTGTGAAAAATCCCTAAATGCCAGCACCTCACCCTCAGAAGTTCAGAGGGTTTAAGACTCTTGCAAACCACTTGGAATAATACCAGTGTTATTTCCCTGGGATTGAGTTGGCCTAAGATCACGGGATATTAGAGCTGGAGAGATTATCTTGTCCAACTCCCTCATTTTACATGTGAGGAAACAGATCTAAGAGTAATGAAATGAACCTCCCAGCTAGTGACGGAGATGGGGCTGCAGCCCAAGTCTTCAGGTTCGAAGGCCAGGCTCTTTCCACCACCGTTGCGGTCTTCCATATTATTCATGATGGCTTTTTTTCATATGTAAAAATGTAACCAAACATTTATAGCAACATGTCTTCCTAGCTCACCTCACTTCAAATGTACAGGGATTACTCTTAAAGGATACAGACAAAAATAAAGCATTCATTTTACTGGTTCATCAGATTGTAGCTCCTCATCAGAATCCACTCTTCAAGGGAAATACCTAAAGGATGGCAGAATTAAAGCATACTATTTTCACTTTCCTTGTGTGTTTTGCATTTTTTCTTCTTGTTCTGCATCTTCTTTCACATGGAAATATATTTTACATGATTGCACATATATAACCTATATCAAATAGCTTACCATCTTAGGGAGGGAGGAGGGAGGAAAGGAGGGAGAAAATTTGCAAATCAAAATTTTATATAAAAATAAATGTTAAAATTGTCTTGATGTAATTGGGAAAGTAATACTATTTAAAAGAAAAAAATAAAGAATGGCAGGAAGGAATATTGACAGAGATGTCTAGCCAAAGCCTGATCTTCCAGTTACTGGATATTTTTAACCAAAGTGCTCACCTTTCCAGTAGATATTTTTTTAAAGGGAAAAAAAAAGCACATTAGAAATAATCCTGGAACTGAATTCTTAAAACTAGAGCTCTAAGAAATTATTTCACTTTGCTTCAAAGTAAAACTGGCATCTAGAAGTTTGTCCTTCAATTTTTGCAGTTAGAAACCATGTCTGATTTCGTTTGTCAGTCAGTTGATGAGTAAGTGAATGAGTGATAAAGCATTTATCAAGCACCTACTCTGTGCAAAGACTCATGCAAAATGCTAGGGATACAAACAGAAAAACTGGAAGAGGTCCTTATTTCAAGGAACTCATGCTCTAATAAGAGAAGGTACTCCAAAAGCTAGGTTTCAAATTCAAGTCAGATGGAATGACCCAGAGGGTGTAGCTGCAAAGCAGACGGTAATACATCTTCTTTCATGTTACTTCTGTGTGTCATTTCCATTGATAAAAAGTATTACTTGTTAAAAGGCCAAGTTCTTTGATTCTAAGAACTTTCTTTTTATGATGTCTCTCCATTAACTTGCCTCTATTTAGCTTTTTCTCTCTTTTTAAAAATATGCCTTTATTTTAAATACTCATCACTGTTATAGAAGCAGAGAGGCTTATAGTTTAGCCTTGAAATGATGACTCAAAAGTCCTGGCTTCGGTCGCTCTCATGGGTTTACTGAAGTAGGAGAGTTAGATGGTAAACATTCTGAATTCTTCCTAAATCTCCCCAAAAGGTTAATTGTCACAGGACTTTGAATTTCCTAGATAAAAACGTTCTTAATGAAACATTAAATAAAAATAGTCTTGCCTCCTATTTGTATTTTCTACTTTTCAAAGCACTTTCATCTCTTTTTATTAAATTCTTGATTACAATCTGATATTTAGTGGCATGGAATTACTCAGAAGCAATCCCTGCCTTGTAGGATCCTGCAGTCACTGAGCAGGAATTGTGGGATCATTTAGAGCCAGAAGGGTTTTTGTAAATCATTTAGTCCTGAAGGGATTAACCTGGAGATCCATAAACTTTAAACATACACATACCTGTCTGTATATAATTATTTTCCTTTGTAATTCCATGCATTTTATTTTATTCTGAGAAGGCCACCAGCTTCACTGGACTGTCAAAAAAGGGTCATGATACAAAAAGAAGTTTAAAAACCTACAATCTAGCCCAACCTCTTCATTTTACAGTAGAGGAAACTTCTGTAGAATGAGGATCTTTTACAGGCCTTTGGATTTTGCTTTTTCAAGTACAGTGAACTATAGATAAGTGATATGTTATTTCTATGACAACCTCAACTCTCTGGAACACAGCCAGAAGCCAAGCAGGAAGTAAAGGAGTCCTCTGAGCCACTCAAATAGGTGATACAGGGTTCATGATCAGAAATTCACACACTTGACTCCAAGGAAAGAATCTGGGGCCCTTGTTCGGCCACCATTTACTCTTATTTAGACATAATTACGACAATCTTGGCTAGCAGGGTTCTCTGCCCACAGCAGACTTAGAGCAACAAATTAGACTGCGGGAGTATTGCAGGGGTAGGCATGCTGCCAGCTGCCAGGAGCATTAGAAGCAAACAGCCTGAGAGCGGAGGAGCTCAGAAACTGTAAAAAGCAAACAAAATAACTTAAAAACATAGAGGTCCAGGGCAAGTGGCCCTACACTCCGCCATCTTGGGGGTTCCTAACCCTTTGGATGTCAAGAACCTCTTTGGGAGCCAGGAGAAGTTCATGGAACCCTTCTCAAGAAATAGAACATATATGGGATTATATGGGATTACAAGGGAAAACAATCAGGCTGAAATAAAGTTATCAAGGTCAGTTAGATGGTGCAGTGGATAGAGTGCCAGCCCTGAAGTTAAGAGGGCCTGAGTTCAAATCTGCTCTCTGACGTTTACTAGCTGTATGACCCCAGGCAAGTCATTTAACCCTGTTTGCCTCCATTTTCTCATCTGTAAAATGAGCTGGAGAAGAAATGCAAGCCATTCTTGTATCTTTGCCAAGAAATGAGGTCACAAAGAGTTAGACACAATTTATTGATGAAACAACAGCAAACAGTAATCAAAAGATAGAAAAAAAAAACATCATAAACCTTAGGTTAAGAATCACTGAGTCCCACATCACTCCCAAGTATACTGAGATGAATATTTGGAAGGAAGACCCTGAGTTGTGAAAATAAATTAATATTTTGTTTCCTGAACTCTATCTAAGGAGGCAGAAAAGTATGCCAGGGTTCAGAAATATTTATATTTAAAGTGGTTAACTTGTTTAAAAAATAAAGCTTAATATTTTAAAAGGTAAGCTTTAGTTATTAAAAAATTCACTTCAACCATTCTTTCATTCAAAAATGTATTAAGTATCTATGATCCCCTATGCTAGATACTCTGGTAGGTTAAAAAAAAAGGCACTATCTACCAGGAGATGAAAATATATGGAAAATTAACTATGATACAAAATAGAATACAGTAACTACGTAAGAGATGTACAAAGTACTATGATAGTTCCAAGTAGGAAAAAGATTACTCCTGAACTTTTGAATGAGGAAATCATATAAAACTTCATGGAGGACACAGCATAATAGCTGAGTCTTCAAGAATGAGTCAGGTTTTAGCAGAAGGGAATGAATTCTTCACATTAGGGGTGGCATGAGCAAAGACAAATAAATAGGGGAAATCCAGAGCATTTTAGTCCATTGGGAAAAGTGTCATTTTGCTGGGATATGTAAAGAGATATGGTATGACATAAGGTTGAACAGGCAGAGAAGAGAGAGCCTTGAATGCCAGTATAAGGGGGTTTAGACTTTGTTCATTCAGGAACTGGGAGCTATTGAAATGGTTGTTGATGGAAGTGATCTGCTTATATCTTTGCATTAGAAAAAATAATGAGACAGCACTGGATTTAGATCAAAGAAATAAGAAACAAGGAGACTGGTTAGATGGCTATTGCAGTAATCTGGGCAAGGAATCATGAAGATTTGGGTTGGGTACTTTAAAGTAGGAATGGAAAGTTACAGTGAGCATTGCATCTAGCCGATGCTTCAAAAATGTTTTTGTTATTTTGTCTTGCTAAATGAATTGGTTAAATTGAATTGTTGAGTTTGATTTCAGATATTTTGCAGAGGTTGAACCATGGCATGATAAGACAAGATTGTAGGGGACCTGGACACCAGTTCATTCAGTTCAATAGGTATAACTCAATAAAGAGTTATTGAAAATTATTGCTAGGCCTAGCAACTGATTGGAAACAGGACCTAACAACTAATAGGATATAGGGATAAAGGACAATGAGAAGTCAAAGATGATATTACAATTAATAAACAGAAACAAAGAAGTCAAAACTGTACGCAATGTTTTGGAGGAAAGAGAATGAGATTGTCTAAATTTTCCAGATAAAAGAGGTACTACCATCTTAGTAAACTTTTAAAACTGAGATAGCTGATGGCAATACTAAAATAATCCACTTTTATTAAAATTTAATTTGAATTTTTGTAACATTCAATTAACATACACGATATTATTTATCATTTTTAAGCACCTCTAAACATTTCAGTTCTGATTTAGGTCTCAAACCAGTGTCTAAAACACCCTAAGTATGACTTTTTTGAAGATATGGATAGACCAGGAGCTGAAGTACTGGAAATCTTGTTTTATTATAAGGCCTATTTTCTGGCTTCCAGCCCAGATTGGCAGATCTGAAAAAGTACATAGTTTCACTGAACATCCAAGTGTTTATTTGAATGTGATTGCGATCCCACAAGTTTTATGAGGCTTACCACTTTTTCCTATCAATGGTAGTGATTTTTCCAAGTCAATCAAAATCAAGTACAGAAGAAAAATACAGCCTGACCTCCTACATGAATATTCTCCTTGTTGCCATAAAGATTCATTAAAGAGTTTATCGAAATAGGAAGTTCCTTGCAATTTAAGCAACCTCATCTTCTCTACACTAAGATCTTACCATGTCATTTCTAGGTTCTAAAATCTTTAGTAAGCCCTCTACTGCTTATCAAATGAAATCAAAACTTTCATGCATAATATTCAAGGCTTCCCATAATGTGGCAACACCCTCCCTCTCCAGCTTTATCTCATCTTTCTCTCCTCCAAGTACACAAACAGGGTAACTCTGTCCCCACCCCCTAAACCTACTATGTACTTCCCTTCTCCCCAGCCCTGGCCACCCCTGCAACTTTGCTTATGCCATTTCCTCCTACTGGGAATGTTCTCCCTCCCCATCTTGGACCACTGAATTCCTACCCATTCTTTATAGTTCAACAAAAACAGAGCCCTCTACATAAAGTTTTCCTCAATTTATCTTTGTTGACAATGATTTTCCTTCCTTAAATCTCTAGAAACACTCTGTTCTGCACTTCTCCAATGCACTTATCCCATAATATTTTAGTATATTACAGTGATCTGTTTCTATCTTATCTCTCTACTAGGAAGATGGTCCATGAGGATAGGGACCATATTATCTAATCTTTACATCTTTATAATATTTGAGAAAGGCACAGTGGCAGAATGGATACACTTGGAATGAGGAATGGTTGGAATATTTCCTCAGACATCTAACTGTGTGATCATATAGCACTTAACCCCTCTGAACCTCAGTGCCTACATCTGTGAAATAGCTATGATACATCTCCCCTAAAACAGATGAAGGCTCAAATGAGAAAATGCTTGCAAACTTCAAAGTCCTATGGAAATGTCAATTATTATTCCTTCTCCCTGTACCTAGTACTGTCTTCTGCTCATAGTAGGCACTTCAAAAATGTTGAATAGTGAGTAAATTTTATTTGCAAAAGTTTTATTTGTATGGAAGTTTTCAAATGCATACCTTTAACTTTTAAAATATATTTTACTTTGTTAAACAATTCTCAATTATATTTAAAACAATTAATAGTTATTGATAAATTAATTGATATTTATATCTTATATATTTATTAATTTATTTTTTTAAATTTTGAGTTTCAAATTCTCTCACTCACTCCTGCCCCTTCTCCCCCATTGAGAAAGCAAGTAATATAAATTAATATAATATCAGTTAGACATGTGAAGTAATGCAGAACATATTTCCATATGAAAGGTATGTCTATTTTTAAAAACAAGGCATCTATCTGTACAGAAAAAAAAAAGAGGGACTTGTAGGTCTTTCACTATAGTCCTACTCCAAAACTTCATTAGAGCATAGGGGTGGCCATAGAATTCTTCTTCCATGCCAGTAAGTTATACCAAGCTGTAAAGGTTTCAAGTACAAGGCCCAGGAAAGGAATGTCTATCTATCATTTGAGGGTCATTCCACCCAAGTGTAGTGAAATTCACAAATTCCCAGAACCTGAGAGTTGGGTGGGCCATCAAAGGCCATGAAATCCAATCCATACGTGAAAAGACTAACTATTATACACACAAAAGGTCACCTAGCCTCTTCTTGAAGACCTCTATGGAGGGGAGCACAGTACCTCTCTTGTCAGTCAACTTCACTTGGAGTCAGCTCTAACTGTTGAATGGTTGCCTCTTTGCAATAGTCATCCACCTGTTCTCATTCTGCTCTCAGGGCCCAAACAGAACAAATCCAATCCCTCCTCCAAATGATAGACTTTCAAATAATAAAACACAGCTATCGTGTGGCCCCTGAGTCTTGTCATATCCAGGTTAAACCTGACCAGTTCCTTCAACTAATCTTCATATGACATGGACTCAAAGCACCTCATCATCTTGGTTGTCCTCTTAAATCATGGTACCAACATGAGAATTGTTTGGCCACAATAATCTCTAGGAAGTATTTACTAAGTTCTAGGGACATCTGAATCACTAAGGTAGTACTCATGCTGCAAAATCACAGCCTTGGAACCATAGTACCTGAAACACTGAAACATAAGCTTACTTAAAAAATGTCATGCACTAAATTTATATAACCCAGGTGAGGGATCTTCAGACTTTAGTTCTGTACAATAGTTGGGCTCCTGAAAGGCAGTATATAAACCAGTCTCTTATCTAATTGAATCTCTCCAATTACTTATATTATATCCATTGTTAGTAATATTTAATCATCATTTCAGGTGATTTTCTTTTTTATCAAACTATTTTCTGGACCTCTTTCAGATCTGATTCAAATTACAGTTGTCAGAACAATATGATGCAAAGGGAAACAAACATGGAAAAATGTGCCTACGAGAGATAAAAAGAAGCATTATGGATAAATAACTGTGATAGATACCAAAACATATCTTAAATATAATTAACATGATCTAGGACAGTATGGGATATTTCTCCATGTCTTCCTCACGTAATAATCATGAAAATTAAATTCTTTAACAAGAACAAAAAGAAAATAGTCATGGGTAGATATATACAGTAGTATCACAGTTGAAAACAGTTGAAAAATTAACGGGACCTAAGGGAATGATGCAGAGATTTTATTCCAGTGCTATAGGGAGGCTTATAGAATCTCACTTGGAATTATCAACAGCCCTCTCATATAGCAGCTTTAAATCTCAGCTTGACCTCTCAGTTGGCCAGATTAGTTAATAACTAAGAAACAATTAAAACCATGAGCTCACCATTTAAAGAAATCTTGTGTTATACTCTTTTGAAAAAGAAAGTGTGTGTGTGTATGTGTATGTGTGAGAGAGAGAGACAGAGACAAAGACAGTGAGACAGAGAGAGAGAAAGAGAGAGATGGCAGTGAGCTTACTTATGAGACATAATAAGTCTTCAAATGGAAGCTGGATGACCACTTGTTGGCTGTTATGATGGTCATTAATTTCATGTATGTGTTGCACTGAGATCCCTTCCAATTCTCAGGTCATGTAAATCTGGAAATGATTACCTATATGTTTATCTCTCTCTCTCTCTACCTCTTCGTCTCTCCCTCCCTTGTTTCCTCTTTTTCCCACTCCTTTCCTCTCCTTCCACTCACTCTCTTTCTAGGATGTATGTATTCCTGTGTGTGTGTGTGTGTGTGTGTGTGTGTGTGTGTGTCTATATATGTGTATGAGTTTAGTAAGGATTCATTTGCATAGAGTGGGTTTTATTAAGATTTTCCTATATTTCCTTTTTTTCTCTCTGGCTCTAATGCTTGCTGTAGCACTAATTACAATCTGGTCTGATCAATGGATGAAAAAGGACAAGGGCAAGAGTATCTGTCTGATAGGGTATGTCCAACAGTCCAGAGGGAAAAGAGATGCAGGAAGAGCTATCCCACAATGCCTTTCCATTCTCATTTCACTTTGGATTTATCACAGTCCACTGGATGGCTCTCTCGCTGCTTGGACTGTGTCCAATCCATTTTTGTCATATCCATTATGCTCCAGATGAACAAGTTTTCACCTTTAAAATATTCATCTCCTCTTCCATCCTTCCCTTTGGGTAGAATCTGTGGTGAAGCTACTTTTTTTGGTTTCCTCCGAAAATAATAGAAAGGGTCAACAGAGATGGGAGCCATAGCAGCACACTAATCTCAGGACATATACCTTCCCCTGAAAACAACAGTGGCAGTCATGGCTGTTTCAGCAAGACCCAGTGCATTACACTACCAAAAAAAAAATCAAATTCCCCCAGGCACTTCCACACATTCAGTGTGTCCTCACAATTTATAGTCTGCATCTGTTGGAGAAACCTAATCATAAGAAAAAGGCATTTTATTCAGACCTGTAGAGAGCAAGTATGTAAGGTCTGAATGCCAAATGTGATTCCCATTAGAGCATGAGCTCCTCTAGGTGTGTCTTGGGTAGAAGGAAGATTACAACTTAAACAGGGAAAGCTGTCTGGCTTACAGGTTAACCCCCATGATAAATAGCGCATGACTTACTCGGGGTTACATGAAGCAGATCCATGCAGTGTCTGAAAGTAGCTCTTCACTGACTAAGCCTCCATTGAACGTGGAGGTCATTTCAATGTGTACCACCCTTAAACAACCCGTTGCTCTTTAAGTAAGTGTTAACTTGCCGGTTCAGCATATGTGATTTATTGAGGACAGTGCTGTGAATAATGCAGAAGGATTCAACCTTTGGCCTGTAATTCCTCTCACTTAGACATGGGGCTCTTCACAATAAAGTACTCGCCTAGTAAATTAATGTGTTTTATTTAAAAAGTGACACATTGCACTGGATTATGCTAAAAGGCAAAATTACTTTCAATTGCCAGTTTCCCTATCAAGCTACAAAGAACCCAGCAGGCTCAGAATAGAGAAAAGAGGCTCCAAAAGTTAGCTCTAAATGCCTTAAAAGAAATATTCTAAATATATACATGTCCCATAGCCCTAACTTTTTCTCCACTGCACAAATATCTGCTGAAAGCTAAGAGAAAGGATGATCTTGTAACTGGTACCTTCTCGGCATCTCTGTGCTAGGCACTTCTGAAAGGAACTGACGGATGTAGTACACCCAGGAAAGCCCCCATTAGAGGAGCGCCCCAAGCACTATGCCATAGTAAAATTTGAATGATTCCCCCATCTTTCCCTAGCTTCTCACAGAAATCATCCGAGTCTCATTTACTTTTCCTCTTCTGTGCCTTTTCCATCTGTCCTTTCCTTTCAAATCTCACTGCTATCACTTTTGTTTGAACTCTTATGGCCTCATATACCTACTTCACTACATAACCTCCTAACCCATCACCCAGACTCTAGCATCTCCCTATTCTAGTCCATCCTATACACCACTGCCAAAGTCATCGATCTAAAACACTCATTTCATTGGGTCACTCTGTAGCTCAAAAATCTTCATATTGTGCCTATCCTCTGCACATAGTGCTTTTGTTGGCCCATTATTCACAATCACAGCATTCATGTAATGTTGTACGACCTGGTTTTCTGGTCTCACTGTTTAACCTTTGCCTTATAATTTACCTTTACTTCATCCCAGTCATTACCTCAGCTAGACTGTAAGTTCCTTGAAGGCAGATATATATATATATGTGTGTGTGTGTGTGTGTATCTTTGTGTCATATGTGTATACACACACACACACACACACACACACACACACACACACACACACTCCTTTGTGTCCCTCATGGCACGTAGCACAAAGCACCTGGATGAGTAGCAAAAACTTTCAAAGTGAATCAATCAATCAATGAAACTTCAAAAGGGTCTCATGGGAAATGTAGATAGATGTCTAGAAAAAAAAACCCCACCAGAGATTATATAAGAGTTTTATAGACTCATAGGAAACTGACAGGTTGTTCAGTGTTAAAATGTTATAGGATTTTAAACTGTGAGCATGACCTAACCCAGAGAAAGAAATTATTTGACATGGATGGGGAGAGACCCAAATTCAATTCCACATCCAATCCCTAAATATTAGGCCTGATAGCAGGGGTAACCTGTTCAGGAGAGCCAAATGTTAAATTTTCATTATGAACAATTACATCTTGAAAATCAGCAAGGACTACAAATCAGGGTTTTTTTTGTTTGTTTTTTAAATTATCTAGACTTTAAAAAGTCATGGAGACAATAGTAGTATTGCATTAAATTTAAAAGTATGTCATGAGTACATTTTTTGAGAGTCAGATGTTACATATTTACCAGCATACCCCTGCCTGATAGTATCTTTTTTAAAAAATGTATTTTTATTTATGCCTTTTGTTTTTGTATCATCTGTATTTCCCAAAGTAGTCCTTCCAGCTCCCCCTCCCAGAGGCTGTCCTTTATAATAAGAAATAAAAAAGCATAAATGAAATCATTCACACATAAAGAACAGATCCCAAACCAATAGTCTGTCAATGGCAATAACTGATATTTACATACTACTTTAATATTTTCAAAGTGCTTTACAGAATTATTTCATTTGGCACTAAAAACAATATTATTATTCTTCTTTCCATTTTAGAGATGAGCAAACTGACATCAAGAGGTTAAGTGATCACACTACTAATGAGTATTGGGAGGGGAATTTGAACACAGGACTTCCCAAATACAATTCCGATATATCATTGGCTGCACCTATTTAAAAACTGTCCCATTTTAAGGTTAAACTAACCTGTTTTTCTCAAAAGTCTTTGCAGTAATTTCTACATATCCCAAGAATATATATTGCTGTAAGGAGGGAGGAAGGGGAAGAAATAAACATTTATTTAGCACCTGCTCTGTGCCAAATACTATGCTAAGCACTTCACAAATATTCTCTCATTTGATCTTTACAAAATCCCAGTACGGTAAATGCTATTATTAACCCTATTCTGTAGTTGAGGAAACAGAGATAGACAGAGGTGAAGTGATTTGCCCAGAGCCTCACAGCTAATAAATGTTTGAGGTTGAATTTGAACTCAGGTCTTCTTGGCTTCATGCCCAGTGCTATACCCACTACAGAAATCTCACTTCCTTTCACCATATTCTCAAGAGAACTGGAAGAGTTCAATGACACTGAGCCAGTGGTGGGGCTTAAGTTCTAGATCAGAGGGCCTATTGAATGCTTTATTCTTGGCACAAAATAGTTAGTATTGGAACAAAACCAAATAATCCATCACACAAATGCTTAATAGTCACTGCATAGCATTGCACTCCGTGGAAACGTAGAGATATTCAACCTAGCATTATGGAGAAGTGAGGTATAATTTTTCATGTAACTGAAACTTACCCTTAAAGTACCTAAACATTTTCTTTTAATTTTAGGCATCTTTATTGAAAATCTTTTAAAATGGTGCCTCATCTTTTCCTGACTTCAACATAATTGGACTTTCTCTCTATGACTCACAGTCATCATGATGGAGTATGCGGCAAACATCATGACGGACATGACCGTATTTTGCTATAAAAGTGAGATGTCCTTAGATACTACTCAGGGTTGTTTGTGAATCCCACAGACCCACACTGTTAGGTTTCCAGTGTTTTTTTGCCCTTCAGAGTTAGACTATTGCTACCAACTCTCCTAACCATAGAATAAAATGCATATTCCTCAATGAATCATCTATTTGACAAAGGCCTATTCTTTTTATATTTGTGTTTCTAGCAAATGTTATAGACTGCTGAGAATCTTATCTTTGAGAAATGGTGAGATATGGTTATGAAAACCAAACAAGAATTGGATACTGCAAAAAATTCACTCAGCTTTGCATTCAAGGCCTGTAACAATGTGACCCTAACCTTACCTAACCCCATTTTCCACTTATCAACTCTATAAGCCTTCTACTCCAACAAAACCAGTCTATTTGTTGAAATGCAAACACATCTTGTTCTTTCCCACCTCTGTGCACTTGCTTATACCAGTCTCTGTACTTAAGCCCCTACTGGCATCTTTCCAAATATCCAAATTGACCACTGAATCAAAGCTTATCTCTAGGTGAAACTCTACAGTAAATTGTCTTGACTTCTCCAATTTCACAGTCTCTCCATCTTGTCATAGTTTGTATTACATATCTGCTCATCAATTGACCATGAACTGCCTTGTGATACCCTTGTATCATCATTTCACATTGTTATTTAACTTTTTCATCTATTTAGGTCTTTTTTTCCCTTACTACACTGTAAACCTTCATTATGTGGAGTATATCTTTTACTTCCTAATGTCTCCCACAAGCTCTGAAGCCTAGTGCTTTGTGCTCAGTGGGTGTTCAATCAATATTTATTGGCTGATTGATTTTCTAAGCCATGGCCTATAACTAATAACTGCAGTTTTATCATCTAAGTGATAAAAACCCATTAACAGTCCTGTTGAGTCTCTCTGTGATACTTCCAATAGCTCAGCAGTCACTTAATGGCTCAAGCAGCTTGAGAGTGAATGATTCTCCATCTCTAGGTGCCAGGGTCCCCTTAGGAGCTCACCCTAGGCTTGATTCACTCTAGGCTGTATGGATCTGCCCACTTTTCTCCCAGGCAAGTACCACCACGCTCTTCTCATTTCCAAGGTTTGGAGCAGGGCTGTTTGGAGTATAGGGGAACAAAAAAGGAGAATATTAAGGGAGTTAAGCAACATATAAAAGAACTACAAAACAGTGCAGGAAAAAGGATATATTTTCCCTGTACCGTTAACACCACTAAGAATTAGTTAACCACAATATTATGTACTTACATGGCACACTATTAGATTTTTATTTCAAATAGCATAAATTAAAAAATTGTACATGTGCTCACAGAAACTGCTAACCTAATAATTAAGATATTAAAAAGTCACCCAATGGCACCAAATTCAAGATAATGGACTAATTGTTACAGTGTAAAAAAAAATTAAGAGGTATATTATCCAGTCACCCATGTGGAGCTTGTGCACTCATGCACATACACACAGACACAGATACACACACACACATACACATATACATGATTATACCCTCTCCCCCCCAAAAAAGAGGGAGGCTGCCTGCTTTTTCTGTGGCCTGTGTGATTACTGTGTTTGGATTAGTGCAATGTGAAACGCAGCAACCGCTGTTATGTAACTAAACCCTGCATATACAGTTGTCATTCTGGGTAAATTTAACTCTGCAGGTTTAAGGCAGAGCTTGCTTGCCAGAGCAGATCTCGGAAAACAACACAAATTTAAAGATATACTGCCCAGTGGTCCACAGAGGAGCACCAGTTAAAAAGTCATTCAGGCATCCTGGTTTAGAAGGCAAATTCCAGTCTGTTAACCAACATTCAGGGGCATTAGCCACTCTAATAGCAGGTTTGAAAACAATGAATCCTGACAAAAGCCTAGTTGTTCAATTAGAAGGCTGCCCACATTTTTTCCTCTTCCTGTGCTGGCAATAAAGGTACTTAGGGGACTTAATGTAGTTCAGAAGGGAGATACAGAAACCTAGTATCAGAATGAGACTTTAATAATATGTTGCCTTATGATGAGACAAAGTGAATTAGGATCACTGGGAAATGACTTCACCATCCCTATTTGGACACTGCCTCCAGCCAAGGGGGATGTCATGGAAAGTCCACCAGATGGTGAGTCAGGATTCCTGATTTCTAGGCCCAACTCTCACCAAGCAGCATTGTGATGAGCACACAAACTCACCTCTCTAGTACTTGACTTCCTCCTTTATGAAGTAGGGGTGGAGTGAGGAGGGGAAGTTTGGACTAGGTAATCTTCATTTCCTTCCAGTTCTAGACTAGACCCTTTCCCCCTTGAATTCTATCTCTGCACTTCATTTATACTAGATTAAAAATGTGACTTTTAAAGGTTAAATTTAGATGCTGCAAATAAAGCAGACTAAAATATACCCAGAATCCTCCAGGTGACCAATGAATGAATGAATGAATGAATGCATGTATGAATGAATGAAATCTGCACAGTGGGTTCTCACTCGGAAACTATTCAGTGCACAGCAGAATTCATCATAAGGTCGGTCCAAGGCCCTCATACCACAGAGGTCTCACAGACCCACAGAATACTTTTTATCAAGGCTCTGAGGCCACAGTCATGTCTCCACTGTCTTCACTGCCACCACATGCTATGAAGAAAGAGATTACTAGGCTTATGGTTTGAGATGTTTTCCCTCATTTTTTTCCTCAGAGGAGTGAAGGGTGAGACTTTGATAAAGACAATCTGTAAAGAGCTAGAAGAGACTCTACAGACCCAATGGCATCATTTTATGGGATGGAAAAACTGAGGCAAAGAGAGTTTAAATGAATTCCCCAAGGTTACAGAGATAATATGTGGCAGGACATCCATTTGATCCCAGTAGAAGAACACTTGCATATCAGCTACACTACAGACCATCACACAAATATTTTTCTCCGTATTGAGTTACATTAGGACTGGAAACTAACAAGTGAAAAAAAAAACAAAGGGCCCTTAAAATATGTGATTATTTCATGCAAAAGGAAGCACATGATACTTTCTGATCTTACCTTTAATAACAGTGACATTTATAAAGTGCTTTAAGGTTTGCAAAGGGTAATCTCAGTTGAGCCTTAGAACCTGTGCTGCAATTCTTTCAGACAATATTTTCCCCATTTTGCAGATAAGGAAACTGAGGCTCAGAGAGCTCGATCACACATTTGGAAAGAGAATTTGAGTTCAGATTTTCCAGTCTTCAAGTCCAGTATTGTATGTACTATACCTCACTAAATTAACCACAGGGAAGCCAAGGGAAGCTGCTGACCTGCTTGTTACTGGTAAGAAACTGTCCACAATTAGGCAGCCCAATGAATAGATGGCTGGACCATGAGAGAAAGACCAGCGTTCCAATCCTGCCTCAGCCACTAGCTGGGTAATGCTAGGCAAGTCACTTAACCTTGGTCTGCCTCACCTCCCTAATCCTCATCCTTATCTTAGGAATGATAATAGCACCTATCTTCCAGTGTTGCCATGAGGAAAAATTGGAAATTTGTAAAGTTCTTTGAAATTCTTAAAGGGCCATGTGGATATAATTAATATTATTGCATCACTACCACTGATACCTAGCATCCCTTATCATATAATTAAAGAAATTCCTCTAATCAGGGTAATACTGGTGGAAAAGGAGAAAACAGCATCAGCCAACTAAAACAAGACAGTTTTAGGAAGGAATATCCAGCTAGGTTTTTCCATCTCTATGCAAGAATAAAATTTCCAAAGATCACTATAAAATTTCCAAAGTATTATCCAGAAAACATCCCTGCTGACCTAAGGGCAAGGAAGACCTGCATTAATCCTATCTTTGACCTATACTATCTGTGAGACTCTGGAAGCTCCCTACTCCAATGAGGAAATCACAGATTCATCTGTGGAGAGGGAAGGGGAGGGGGAGAAGAGTGAAAAAGGGGAGGGGGAGGGCATTGGAGGAGGAGGAGGAAGAGGAGAAGGATAAGAATTATTTTTGATTGATCCTCGGTTACACAGAAAATGAAGTTTGTTCAATGACCCAATTCCTGAGCATGCTCATTTTTTAAGGTTTTACTATATCCTCTTTCCCTTGCCTCTATTAGGGAAAGATAGATTTTGTTTTTGCAAAGAACCTCACCCCAACTCCTATAAAAGCTGAAATGAGGGGGGATAGGATAGGAATTAAATCTATGATTTCCTCAGTACTCCAGGGGAGAAAACTTCCTCCATTACTGTAGGTCAACATTTTCACTGCAACTTAAAGTTTGACAGGGTGGCCTAGGCTTTCAAACATGGTTAGTTTCAGGATCCTTTACACTTGAAAATTATTGCAGAATCCCCAAAAAACTTTTTTAAAATGTGGTTTATATCTATCAATATTTGCTGTATTAAAATTAAAATGTCTTGGTATTACTATGAAATTAGTTTTGACCTTTCAGACTCAGTTAAAGGGTCTTGGGGAACCCCATATCACACTTGGAGTATCATTGGTCTAGGGCACTGACTTGCCTATGGAGCATTGAAAGGTTCAGGGTTTCATTCAAGGTCACATAATCAATGTATTTCACTGGTGGGACTTGAACCCAGGTCTTCTATCCACTATACTTGGAATGGGGGTGGGCGGGAGATAATGCCCACAGAAATAAAATGAAACACAAAAACTCAAACCCTGAAGAATATAGGGGAGGGGAAGAGGGGGGTATATGTTTCTGTTAGTCTAGGCAGAGGGAGAAAAAACATCTCTAAAAAATCTCTTAGTTTCCCAAAGCTTAACTCTAGGTCCACAGTGACAATAGTCTTATGACTTCAGGCTTTGGTTTATTCACTTAGCTGCATAGGGAATCAGTGCTCTGTAGTTTGATTTCTCCTAGAAGAGCAATTCAAAACCATCTTAGTCACAGAGATGGAAGGTGAAAGTATATTTCAAGCAAACTACTGGACGGAGGTTGAGTTTATCAAACCAATTACGTATAGATGTTATGGGAGGTTGGGCCGAATGTAATCACATATGACAGGGATTATCAAAACTGCTTACACAGTAAATCAGAAAACTGATAACGGGCTGACAACAGCATATACCTGACCAAGGAATTTCTGTCTCAGATTCCCCTAGCTTGTAAAACAGAGATCACAGCACACAACAAGTTGTGTGGGGCTTCTAGACACCTGAATGCCTCCGGTGCATGGTACAGGGAGGAGAAAGAGCAAATAATGCTTCTCTTAGCAGAGGGGAGTATAGGTTAGAACAGTCACTCTCAAAAATAAAAATCCCCCAAAACAAAACCAAAAACTGCTTGCTGCAGAGATCTGCTTAGCACTTATTCTCATAGATCCAGACCCTGGATTACCCCCAAATTATGGCAAAAACAAAATTAAACTAAGAGTTTTTACGCCAAGGGGAATGACAGCCTGGAGGTAAAGAGAGAAGCAAGGGACATTATGGCTAACTCTGAAAGAGCCACCATTAATGGACAAGAGAAGACGGAGTGCCTGTAAAGAGATATCACAGAATTAACTCTTGGTACAGTCTACAAACCCAGGGTCATAAGTACACTGGGGCATTTGAGGGCAAGGCTCAAACTAGAGATGCCCGGACTCTAGCTGGAAACTTGCTGCCAAGTTGCTTAGATTTTTATGTGCTTCATAACTATTTCTGAGCCCCATTAATGAAAAATTCCTACATGTAGCCCAGACAGCATCTGCAACAAATATAAAGAAATAATATTCTTAAAGGTGGCATTTATACCACTGTGGAATTTCTCTGCTTTTACCTTCATGTGGAATTTAAAGCCCTTCACAATCTGGCTCCAATCCACCTATCCAGGCCTATTATATATTAGTTCCCCCTCAGGCATGCTAGTCTCTGGCCAAACTGACCTACTCTATATTCCTCCACCATATTCCATTTCCCCATGCTTTTGTCCCAAGCCAAGAATTCTCACCCCCCCCCACCCCCCTTACCTCTGTCCCTGGGAGCCCCTGGCTTCCTTAAGGCAAGGCTCAAGGGCCACCTGCTTCAAGAAACTTAACTTCAGTTGCTAGACCTCCCTGCGGTCACCATTTTGTGTTTCTTTGATATATAGTCTATACTTACTTATCTATGAACATGTTGTATCCTCCAAGTAGAATACAAATTCCTTGAGGACAGGGAATTTCTATTATTGTGTTTGCTTCCAGAGAAACTGGCATGGTAGATATGTTAAAAAAGAAATGAGGTTGATCACTGACTGGTAGAACTACATTACAAATGTCTCCTTCAAAATATAAAGGAGAGAGATTATCTCTCCTTTTCCAGTTACGCTTTTCAGAGTGGTTTGAAATTTACCAAAAGTGTGTAGTTGGGGAAAGAGGGGGAAAGGGGTCTCCTGATACCAAAAAAATAATACTAATCATCTTGAGTTTTTTTGAAACTAGCTCCATGCAGGATCCATGGGCCTAAAGCAAAAAATCAAATCCCAGGATGTACCTAATGAATCACAGGCATCCAAGAAACAAAAATAGAGCTCTAAAAAAAGCAACTGACCTGGAAAAGGAAACAAATATCTAAATTATAAGGGGCGGCATTGTGTATTCTCTCTCTGTGCATCACTAGCCTCGTTTTTAGTTCCTAAATTCGCACTGTGAAACACCATCCCAAGGAAGTTCAGCTGACTCAGGGAACATGCTTCAACTTTATCAATGCTGGGCTGAAGACAGAACAGTGGTGATTTGCATCAGGTCTGATTCTCTCCTTTTGGCAGTTGCTTCACTTAATTGAGTGAAAAAAGCTGTCAGTCTAAAACACCAATCCCAAGGTAAATTCACTCTGAACTAACCATCTGCCAGGGCTTCTCCCTGGATAGTCAACACTTATCATCCAGAGAACTGGATTCAGCTTCCTCATAATTAGATCATTCCTGAATTAAATTGACGGTCCTGAGAAGAAAAAAAAATAGTTTAAAAAAGTGTTTTGAGATCATAAAGCAGAAGCTAGTTTGCTTTAAAGAAGGGAGGAAAATAATAAAGTCTTTGTGTGTATCTATCTATATATATAAATATATATATTTTGCGCAAAGTCAATGTGGGGATTTGTTAACCTTTACTATGCATATTTGTTGTTAATATGCAGTTCCTTTTTTTTTTTGTTGTTTCACAGGAAAGTGAGAGAAAAAAGCAGTTGCGAAAAATTAACAAAAGAATATGTTTATACATACATAGACACACTTATACATACATATACTTACATATATACATAAATGTACACATGTGTGTATCTGTATATGAGGAGAAAGAAAAAGGGAAGAGGAGAGAGAGAGAAAGAGAGAATCAGTCAGTCTTCATTGCAACTGCACAATAAATGGATTTTCTAAGGGAGGCAACAAAATTATCTTTTCCTATTGCATCCTCCTCATTTACATTCAGGTTTTTACTTCTGAGCCCTGAGACTGTCTGAGCCTATGGTTTTTCCAAAAGTGTTCAGAAAGTCACTGCACACACAGGCGCCCAATGGTTAGTTTGGCTCAGGTTAAATCTACTGTTTTAAGGCCCTGGAACACTCAGAGTCGATCTGGTCAGGTCAGCTAATCTGACTAATTGCTGCAAATGCCCAGGTCTCTCTGCATTTGTTGCCAGGTTCATGAATTTGCCATTTGTCTAAGTGAAAGCATTGAGTCAAAGAAATAGAGCAACACACCACTGAGTGGGAAAAAAGGGGGGGAAGCCCCCAACCTATAATTAAGCCTCTGTTGTTAAGGGATAATTATGCACAAATAAGAAGGGATGAAGGGAAGAAATGGGAAAATTCAAAAACACTTTTCTGTCAATACTTCTACTTTGCATAGTGAAGAGAACTCATGATTATTAATAATCAAATTCCTTGCCTTGAGTTGGTCCCATGGATACAAGTTGTCTGCAAAATTTACAAATGATCTACTTTAGCTCAACTTTTTTTTTTAAAGAAAATACATCTGAAATCATTAACTGGTCAGTGATTTTCCTGTTCTTTCCAAATTTCACACATCAAGTTTGTCTCTGGCCTGAAAGTTCATTTCTTTTTATATAGCTATCACTAACTAGGAGAGGAAGTGTGGCAAAGTGGATAGAACTGGTCTTCAAGGCAGTAATAGCTAAATTTAAGTCCTGTCCCTTGATACATCCTGGCTGTCTCCTTAGACACATCTCTTCATCTCCCAATGCTCTAGGAAACTCTCTAAGCCTGGAACCTTTAGAGATATAGACAATCTGCATTGGTAAAGGGAGTTTTCTCATCTGAGAGTTTATACCAATAAAATCAGATACTGCTCCATTCACTGTATATATGTATGTATACACTTATATGTAATATATGTATGCATATGCATATGTATGCATATATACACATACAAATGTATATGCTTATATGTGTGTATATACACATACATAATATACATATAAACATATATATAAGCATCTGTATATATATATATATATATATATACACACATACACACACACACAGAAATAAATATATTAAGGTAAATATAAATGCAAAATGAGAGGGTTGGGCTGAATGATCACTGAGATCCCTTTTGCTCTCTAGATATGTCCACCCAACCCTAGTCTAGGTGATGATTAATTAACTCAAACCAAGTGAGGGAAATGAGGTTTGCTATCAAATCTAGATCAGACTGTTCAATTTTCATAATTAGGGCATAAACTGTTGAAACTATAAAGAAGAAAAGAGCCTATTTTTCCAGTGGGGAAGAGTAGATGATATAAAGGGAAAGAAAATCACAAATGAATCACAAGGTCATGAAATGTCAAAACTAGGTGATTCTTCATTTCACAGATGAGGAAACTGAGGCCAAAGTCACACAGCCGGTTAATGGGAGAGTCAAGGAAAAGACTCTAGGTTTTCTCATTCTAATATTCCTTCCACCATAAAAATTATCAGCATTCCATTTTCCTACCATTTTTTCTGACTCTCTCATCTCTGGTGTCCATTGCCCATCTATTCCAAGTCTGTGGCCTGCCAAATTAAATGAAAATCCAATCCATGAACATTACAATATGTTCTCAAACCTTTGAAACTCAACCTGAGCAAATTCTTTCAGTACATTCTCTCTCTTAATATTTTTTTTCTTTAAAGGCTGGAAACTGGATGCAGTATGCACATAAATTTTTCTAGTGTTAGCTACCTTACATGACTCAAATCACAAGTATTGACTATTCTACTAGATTCTTGCATGATATAATAATATTGATTAACCAACCTGTGTCCAGTGTAGTAATGAACCTCTCCAATTGAGTTAGATTGACTGAGACCAGGTCTATACCTTATACTCTGCAGGACCTGTCAAGGTTTATCCTCCATTGGCATGACCTTCAAGAACCTAGAGGTTATCACAACACCATAAAGAGAACCCTGGAGTAGGACTCAGGGGAAGGAAGGGAGAATGCAATAGTAGTGAGGAGAACAAGGCAATAAAATGCTATCTCTATCATCACATGTGAATCACAGCAATGTTTCAATTTCATTCAGCAATATGGAGGAGGGATGGATCTTTGTTCAAGGGGGAAAGGCTGGAGGGGAGAAAATAAGTACTTTAGAATTTTTTAAAGTTAAAATGAAAAAAAATAGAACAACAGAACAGATATCACAGTAAGTCATTGTACACAGTAAGTGGACAATGCAAATGAGATTACATTCCTAAATTTACAAAGATACTTAAGTTCATTAATATTTTTCTGACTTCGGTTTCGAAGCTTGTCATTTTCATGCCAACTCAATGACTTCTTCCTGTTAAAATATAGAATCTTCCAGTGACAGAATCCAAATTGTTGATATGCTTTCTCAGTCCTTTTCAACAAGATATCAAATCAAACATCTAACTTAGCTACTTTGTAAGAGCAATTAAATTTTGGGTAGTTTTACCTTTCTAACCAAATCAGGAACCATAGAAAAAAAAACCAAACTGCTGGCATTAACATTAAAAATCAGGTGGGCAAGAGGTGGGGCTCAAGGACACAGAAAAACAGGAAGAAATCCTTTTTTCCCTTCCCTCAGGCAAAAAGATAGGATGTTAATATGAGACACTACAGATAATCTCATCATGATCACAAAACAAAAAATTTAGACTTGATAAACTTGATAAACATGAACAAACATGAAATGCCCCTTACTTCAAGAAGAAACTATTCATATTAAGTTCAAGAAGGATAAAAGTCCATTCATTACTGGAGACAACTACTGAAGATGGGTAACTAGAGCATGGATTTTTAACTTTTTGTGTCATGGACTCCTTTGGTCTATGGACCTTCTCAAATAACAATGATTTTAAATGCATAAAATAAAAAATGGTTACAAAGGTAATCGGTTATATTGAAATACAATTGTCAAGTTATATTATATTATATGTATATATATGTATATATATATATATATATATATATATATATATATATATAATTTTTTTTAAGTTCACAGATTTTCTGGCTTAAGAACACCTTGATTGGAACTACTTCACTCATATATTTCAGAATAGCATCCCACCCCTTATAATCAACATGTCTCCTAAAGATAAAGTACTTGGCTCTCAATAGATACTTCTGTGTCAAGTGTACTATGGATTCCTTGTATGGAGAAAGTCCCTAGAAACTATGTTAGAAATAGGCACAATATACCTTTGAAGATCTTGGCCATGACTAAGACAGATGGGGCTAGTGTCATCCTGTAAGGCTGAAAATATGAGATTCGGCTTTGGGAATTTGACCCCAAATGTTAAAAATCAAGCAAACAGATAGGCATGGTAGCCCTTGCTACTGGAGAGGCTGAGGCCAGTGAATTGCTTGAATTTGAGAGTTCAGAACAACAGTAGGGCTAAAGTGATTCCAATGTTGTCCTTGTCCTACATTAATGAGCCTCTGGGAGTGAAGGGGCCTCCAAACTTCCTCTGGAAAGGACAACTCACCCAGGTGGGAAAGGAGCAAGTCAAAGTTTTTGTGCAGATCAGCCAGCTAGTGGCCATTGTATTTTCAGCCTGGGCCAGACAAGAAGACCCTGTCTCTCTTCCCTCCCCTCTCCCCTTCTCCCTTACAAAAAACAAAAACAAATCAAACAGCAAGTACAACCCAGCCCAGATCTAGAGCTAACTGTGAAAGTCTGGTGATGGAAATCTTGCAATGGGTATATTTTCAAAGATGCCCAAGCTCAGAGCAGAGATAAAATGAAGCAATATATCTCTGGGCAAGTGACATAACCCTGTTTGCCTCAGTTTCCTCATTTGTAAGATGATACCCTAGTATCTTTGTCAAGAAAACCTCAAACAGGGACAGAATCAGACCCAACAAGAGTAACAAGAAAAGTCTCTCTAGCTCCAGCTGTCCCCTCTCTTGGCTTTTCCCTTGAAAAACTCTGATCTGCAGGTCATGCAGTTGTTGCATTCTGCTTATATTGGGCCTAACTTCTGCCTTGAAATACCAACCTGTAACTCCCAAAGTCTAAGAGGATTTGGCCTTTACACAAAGTGCTTATTTTTATACGGTGCAGACTTTTCACCTTTCTTGTAAAAATAGTGTGACCAGGAAGGGTCTACAGTGATAATGCACCATCAAATCTAGATTCAGTTACTCAGTATACATGCTTAAGGTAAAAAGAATAATATTAAATTTAGTTTTACCAAAGGAACTTGCATATAAGGAATGCATCCCTAATAAGGAAGGGGAGGTGGCTGAATCATCATACAATTGTGAAATGTCACAATATGGGCTTTCTCCATATGGATGGTCTCCAGAAAAGGGAAAGAAAGAAGGATTAACCAATAAATTATGTAAAAAAAAAATGCATTTCCACAGCCAATATGGTTTTCAACAGATACTCTCTTACCAGCTCCTTTTGGAGCTGGGGAGGTTTGTTTTGGAGTAAGGGGGCTGTTTTTTTTTCTTCCCCCTTCAGCTTTAAACCCCGCATCTTTAATATTCTGAGTCTATAGCACATGTGCCTGCCAACCCAGAATCATAAGCTGCTTTTAACAATCAGTGAAAGTTACTTGTCAAAATCACATGCAGGAATTTCTCCAAGGAACTCAGAGTTTACCATTGTCTAGCCAGCCGGAAGTTTGCTAGGAGCTGGAGGAGAGAGTTCAGTCTGAAGGAGCTCCCTGGCACAGGCATCTGGCCTAAAGAGTGGCAAGATACTCAAGTGAAAAGAAAATTAGGGTACCCAGGAGAATGGGAAAAGAAACAGGAAGGACTTGGCTACTGGGGGGGAAGATTTGTTTTCCTCCAAAGCAAAGGAGAATGGAAACCATGGCCAAGACTAATATGGAGGTGATATTTAACAAAGGGAAGGTGTGAATAAGGATTTCCTGGAAATAGCTACAAGTTCCCCAGGCTACTCCTTCAGAGGTCATAAAGGATTGGTCCTGCTATCCCTCATACTTCTCCTACTATTAGAGAAAACAAAAAAAATCTCTATCCTTAATCAGTAAGTTTCCCTCTAATTACTACTCTTCCACCTACTTTTCTACTCTCCCAGCACCCCCAACACACACTCATTCACACCTGATTGGCACAACAGAAGGAACACTGGGGAAAGGTGTGAATGAAGGGGTGGGCACCAGCAGCTGTTCATTCTCTCTCTCTCTCTCTCTCTCTCTCTCTCTCTCTCTCTCTCTCTCTTTCTCTCTCTCTCTCTCTCTCTCTCTCCCTCTCTCTCCCTCTCCCTTCTTAGGACAAGGGATTTTAGAGCTAAAAGGGACCTTAGAGATGTTATTAGAAATTCAAGCAATTCATCACATCATGATTACTTGTACTGTAGAAGGAGATCATTTTTTATTCTTTTCCAATAGGGGAAGAGGTGCCAAAAGTCTACCACACAAACACACATAAAATGTTGAGATGCCATTTTTTGTTCTACAAGTTTCCTTCACAATCAGTAGAAAGAAAGAGGGGAACTACTGTGGGGATATGTATTTATTTGGGGGACTTCTAAGTAAAGGTTTCTTGAGTGGGGGTCCATGAACTTAAAACATTTTTTGATAACCATATTTCAATATAATTGGTTCTTAGGAATCTATATATTTTTAAAAAATACATTATTATGAGAAAGGGGTCCAGAGATTTTACCAGACTGCCAAAAGCCTCAATAATACAAAAAAGGTCAAGAACTCCTTAAGTCATATATAGTCTAACTCTTCCTAAGAATTCTACAATGACCTGTGAACCCTGATAGTGCACAAATGTGTTTTGTCGGTCAGTCGCTATCTGAGGCATGACCTGAATTTCATTGCTTTGGAACTGACAGAGGAATTTTCAGGTTTGTTTTGCTGAAGGACCATCCATCTGCTGTCCACAGCCAAAGCTCAGCCTTTCTAGTTGTGCCCAGAGGCAGTAATCCCTCCGGTGCCACGCTCTAAATTGGCATCTTCATCTCTGTGAATAGTAAACAATCTAACTTCTAAATTTCAGAAGATGTTACTGATACTGTTTATAATTAGCTTGCTAAATATAATGTATTCAAGCTGCTAGATTTCATAGGTCTCTATGTATTTATACTGTGAAGAGGGTTTCACCACTTCTTTGCACCCACTTTTCTCAAATTTAGAAAATAAAGGATTTACTGAGTCATGCCCACTGACTGAATAAGAGAAATGGATGCTTTTTCTTCCTCATCCATGACAGCTGGACAACTGTAGACTATAGGAAAGTGAAGAGATTATAAGACCATAGATTTGCAGTTAGAAGGACCCCAGAAGTCACCTAGTCCAACCCCCTTATCTTTTAGTTGGTGAAACTGAGGACCAGATATATTAAGTTACTTATCCAGGCTCATACAGGTTGTAAGCAGTAGAGCTTGGATTTGAACCCAGATTTTCTGCCTCCAAATTCAGGGCTCCATCACCTAGTTAAAGTCAGAAGGACACAGCACATTAACTGCATTTCCACTGGAAGACCTTAAACCAGAAAATAATAGAACAGGAAGAGGAAAAGAGGGGTGTTAACATCGTTCTCTCCTCAGAGTGTAGGCCCTCATCACTTCAAGCCTGCGCTGTTGTACCATCCTCCTGACTTCAAGTATCTGCCTATTCCTGTCCATCCTCCCTCTGGACAGGGCCAAACTGATCACCATAAATCACAGGACTGATCATGTGATTTCCACCCCAACCTCAACTCATTTAATAAACTCCACTGACTCCCAATTACCTCCAGGATCAAATATAAAGTTTACTATTTGGCTTTTAAAACCTTTTATTATATGGCCCCTTCCTAGGTCTCCACTCTTCTTACAGCTTGTTCCCGTTCGCATTTTCTATGATAAAGGGACTCTAAGGTCCCTCCCTATTTCTTAAAATCTACTCTCCAAGTCCTGGTATTAGTGCAGGCTGCTCCCCATGTATGGAACACTGTCTTTTCATTTTCATCTTCCGGTTTCTATAGTTTTTTCCAGTGTCCTAGAAAATGTTCCAACACCTTTTGCATGAAACCTTTCCTGGTCCCCCTGCATCTTACTTTAATGCCTTTGTTATGAGATTATTTTCAATTTATCCTGTATATGTCCTGTTTGCCCATTGTCTCCCCCATTAGACTGAGTTCTTTGGGAGCAGGGACTTTTAAATTTTGCCTCTCTTTGTATTTCTAATGCTTAGCACAGTGTCTGGTATGTGGTGGATAATAAAAAAAATTTTGTTGACTTGACTTTCATCAATTTTATTTTCTTGCATTTTGGGGTTCTTGTGGCCTCGAAGACACATGTGGTTCCCGAGGTGCTCAAGTGTGGCCCTTTGACTGAATCCAAGCTTCACAGAACAAATGTCCTTAATAAAAAGATTTGTTCCATAAAACTTGGACTCAGTCAAAGGGTCACACTTGAGGACCTAGAAGGTCACATGTGGCCTCAAGGCCACAGGTTTCTCACCCCTGGTACAGGGCATTCCTAGTGTGAATACTCCCTTCACCAAAAGGAGATCAGCAACTGGTCTGTAATTTGTTTTAGAGAGTCACCTAGGTCACTACAAGCCCAAGGTCACAATTTATAATTTGTCTGAGACAAAACTAACTCTAAGGCCTGTTCTCTATATTCTTCTCTGTGCTTCCTCTGCTCTATCATTCCATAACAGACCAAGAAGAGGTCTAAAAGAAATGGAAGAGAACTGCAGGCCTCTAACCTGAAGCACAAAGAACCTAAGGAAAGTAACGACAGAGTGGTTTACAATTTTCCAAAAAGGTAAAGGAGAAGAGCAAATCAAGGATTTGACCAAGCCTACGAAGTCTGTGTTCACCTTTCATTAGCAATTAAATTCAGAGTGCTTGGTGATTTCCATTTGAATAACAGTGCAACGAATTTCTTTGAACCGATTTTCCTGTTTTCCTGTCCACAGTGATTCTGATGAGAGAACACTGGATGTGACGTTACCAAGTTTGCCCTGAAGCGTCCTCAGCACTTGCTTCAACAGTTCCATCACATGACTGCTAAATGCAAACAACAGGCAGGCAGTCATTGGGTATACTTTTGAATCAAGGTCCCTAATGTGGCATAACTCAAATGTGTTAATAATTCTAAAGCTTCCAAAAGCAGCTGCAATCAATGACTTCCAGGTTTACATCTATCAACTGCAGTTGTGTTTTATTTTAATACATTCAGCATGGTGTAATACGGTACTAGATTTGGGGTCAAGAAAACTTGTGTGCAGGTCTTGATTAGATACTTACAAAGTATGTACCATTGTGCAAGTCAAATAAACTTTCTTAGCCTCCATTCTTCATCAGTCAAATGAGGGGTTTGTACTGCATGGTCTCCAAGGTCCCCCTATGATCCTATGAATGCCCTCTCTAAATATGACATAGGGAGAAATTCTTTAAAACAAACACTCTCTACTATAGGGAAAGTCTGAGAGAGTAAACCTTGCCTTAGGCTGGAGGCTCTTAATTCCCAGTCTGGAGTGAGCTACAGGGAAGGCTAGAACAGGGTGTCAGGTTAAGGACATTGGACAGTTTCCTTAACTGGTCATCATGATTTGGTTTCATGTTTTGCTTGAAGCAGATTCCCAGAACACTGACTATACTCATATTCAAATAGAAGCATAAGAACTTACATTTATGTCAAAAATAAGTGAGCTTTAAATTATTTGCTATTTTGGATTATTTGTGCCTCTGTTCACTTCCATTTGTATAAATAATTGAGAGCTGGCTAGCTATATGTTTCCATTTCCTGTCTTCTCACATTTGTTTCAACTATGTGGAAAGTAGATGTGTGATTTTCTCAAACAGAGTGAGGCAGAATTTTTCCATCAATCCATCAATAAGTATTTAAGTGCTTTCAATCAACAGTTATTTATTAAATGCCTACTATGTGCTAAGCATTCTGCTAGATGCTAAGAGTACAAGTACAATGAATGAAACAATAATTCCTACTAATATATAAGCTGTTCCCAGGGGAACTTTTAGCAGATGGATTGACTGTAATAAGGCTTGGTCACTCAGTTCTTTAGTAAATTGCTGCCTGCACCCAGTTCAATGTGTCCTGATCACCAAATGTAAGAGAGATGCCCACAAAGAAGTTGAAGTAATTCAGACTCACTGGTCACTCTAACTAAAAAAAAAAAAAAAAGCAAACAGAAAAAGAAAAACAGACACCTTTTTGCCACAAAATCAAACATCTGAAGGAACTTCCCAAATGAATAAAGATCTGTTGTCCAGAATATAACATTAATGTGAAAAAAATCTATAAACATATTTTGGACAGAGTACTCCTACACAAGGAACTGACCCTAGAATTAAACAAGAGGAGAATGGGTTAAATTGCCTTTACTGACTCCAAATTTCTTCCCCAAATAAAGCCCTTTCTGCTTAGTAACAATATTTTAGCCGTGTTGTGCTATAACTTCAAGTCATGGAATAGTACAGTATCAGAGAATTTTTTTCATTTTTAAATGAAGTTCATGGTGAGTATGAGTAGGATAGCAAATAAGATATATGAAGATATGGAATAAGATGTGTTTCCAAGGAAATGCATGATAGATAAAGGACATAGACTAGTCATGTGGAGAAAGCCAAGCATGACAGGTGGAGAGCCAGGCTGCTCTACCAGTATTCTCAGGATATCGGGAGAAATCTAGGAAGGCACCCCAGCACTTTGGGTGGGCTCTCACGATGAACTTACGGGAGGGTATGAACGAGAGTCCCACAGAATTGGCAGGTCTGGATTGTGATGTGCACTGTGGAAAGCAACATCCATTTCAATGAGATCACAAATCCATTTGAGTATGAAGGAACTTGCTTTCCTTAAAAAACAACAACCTGCATTTTTAAAAATGATGCCATGTTCTTAACTACCTTGGGCTATATTCTCTGTACAGTGAATGCAAAATGATTAGATGCAACTGCACTCCTGCTTGGGAAAAAACACACAGATAAAAACAAGATCATGTGTAAACAAACAAACCTGGAAGTCAAGAATTTTAGCAGCTACTTTGACATACATTGACCACCCTAAGAAACATTAGCATATTCATATTTTAAAGCCTCAGCCTAATTCCGAAATTTCAGTTACTGAAACATGCATACATTCAAAATGCAGTGATTATCAACAACAAATCAAGGTCGGCTCATTAAGAGAACAGCCCTTACAGAGGAATTCTGTCAAGGAAAGTTAAAGCACCATTCACATTCATTACAAAACAGGATCAAATATTTATTCTCTGCAGAATCTACTCCCTCTACTTTTGTGAGGGGCTATTCCTGCAACTATGTACTTATACATTTATAGTCTGTCTCCCAATGCCTCTTCCTTGGCACAAAGTAAAAATTAAAATAGAATTGCATATTTAGCTCATTTTTTTTTCTGCCACAGAATTAAGCCCTGACTTCCCAAAACTCATGACTTCAGGATAAAATCAATGCCTACCCCAAGAAGTTTCTCACTTTGTGACTGCTCTGTATTCACAGAGTCCTTACATTGCTGGATGTCTCACAGATGGAGAAAGCCTCTTTTCCCCCTGCCTTGAAGATTTATTCATTTTGCATTTAACCAAAGATGAGCAGGCCTTTTCTCGCATTTTTTTTCTTGCTTTAGGGCCCAATATTTTAAAATATCATTGTCTGTGCATACTCGAGAAAGGCCAGATTCCCTTAGGGACTCACTCAGAGCAAGCCAGTGTTTCATTCCACAGTATAACCTGATTCCTGTCTCTATAAGCCACCTGAAAAGTCCAATTGATGCCTAGGAGAAGGAAGAGAAAGTCTAAACATGTATGCAGAAGACAAAACTTTTAGAGACAAAATGAATCAGAGCCTAGATTGGAAATGTGTTTGTTTCTAACCAATAGGGTTTTCCATTGTATACACAAACCTAGTTTGATTTCACAGTGAACCTAGGACACATGAACTGATTTTGTTGATTTACACTATCTTCCTGTTCAAAAGGTAAAAACGGTTCAAATTTTAAGAATTCACTCCAAATTTATTGTTGTATTTGTTGAGAATATGCTAGGCTTGTTTAAAGGTTTTTATTGATCTAGAAATTTTTATCAGGTGGGCACTCCTTTTGTGGGAAATTCTCTCCACAGATACAGCATACAGTCCTCAGGTGCCTCAAGAGAATTGACTCTAAGTTTGTAACTAGAGGGGATATGACTTGGCTACAGTTGCAAGTTACCTCACACCGGAAGTATCAGAAGCAGCATTTGAATGTAGGTCTTTCTGGATACAAGGTTAGCCTTCTAACCACTATACTACTCTGCCTTTTTCCTAAATAAGTGCAAATTGTATCTCCTTTAAGCATATGTTCTATTTCTCTTTGACCCTGGCTTTCCTAACTAAACTGGCTAGTTTTATCCTGTGGTGGGAGAGAATAAGTGAAAGAACCCAGAGAGCTTAAAATCACAAAGATTTTTCCCTGACTTTGTTCCTAAATTTACAGCTTCTTATCCCTTTAACAAGCAGCCTATCCGTCTGATAAATACAAGTACAGCCCAAATCACTAAGACCTCTATTCTCATCCACTTTTACTGCACATACAAGCATTTCCTAACCTGGACTCCTCTGGCTCCCAGAAAATGAGGCAAGCAAAGTAAGCCAAGGTTTGCAAACCTAAGGCAGTGCTCAAGTAACAAGATTTCATCTTGTCTGGGTTCCACTTTGCTTGGGCAGAAGAGTCACTTGACTGGGGTTCAGTATGATTTCTGTTTAGGTTTTTTTTTAGGGCCCTATTATAAACAGCCAAAATAAAGGAGCTGCTGTACTAAAGGGCACCTTTCAAGAGAAACAAAAATAGGAGAACTGTTTAACAAAAGGGAACTGTTTGGGCCTTAACCTCCTGAAAAGGGTCTGACCATCAAACTGGAACTGCTTTCCACAAAGTTAAAAAGACCAAGATGAAAAAAAAAAAAGGAATCAGAGGATCACCCACTCCAAGCCTCCCTCCCGCCTTCCCCAATCCCAACCCCCTTAAGAAGTGCCAGAGAATAAAATACAAACCTCTTTGAAGAAACCTTGGGTCTGATCTCAGCTTTCAGGTTACAGAAGGCATTGGCTTCAGAAAGCCTCCCTGCTGTTAGATCACACACACACACACACACACACACACACACACACACACACACACATCCCCTATATTTGTCCTGGTTCCCCCATATCATAAAAAAAGCCCCACAGCCTTTCATTTTAATCTCCTTACCACACTGGGTAAAGGCCTCTAATTTCACAGCACAGAGATAACACAAATAATTCATATGACACATTAGCAGACTATCTACACTGAAAGCATTTAGTCCTAGCTCACTGGAAACAATAAGGGGAAAAGCAAAGGGCTGGATATTCATGTGGTGCTAAGCCCCTCTCAGTTTCACTTCAACGAAGCAAAGACAAGGTCATCCTATCAAAATGAGTGTTGTTCAAAGTCCATGGGTCACCATCATTACACAGCTCTCCCTCTACTTTCTCCTCCGACTGCAATATTCTCAAGTTCCTTCTGACCCTTTCAAATCAGTGCATCTATGTTCTCTGTTACCATCCACGAGTCTCCCCTTGACTCCCCACTGGAATGATCTTTTCCCTCCTATTTTTTTTAATCTTTCTCTTAGTTTCTCATGCTTAGACCAAGCCAATGAAGCTTTCGCACCCTTTCCTGGCCTTCCTTTTAAGCTCTCCCTCTCCCAACCCCTCTTCTATTCAGCCTTTATTGTCTCAGCATTGCCAGCACTTTCAAGCCTATACGAACTATTATTCATCCAATTTCTTCTCTCTCTGAGGCACTACCAAGGTTGAGGCTGGGTCCCTTTGGGGACAAGGATGAATCAATAACAAAAAGGTTTTCAAATAGCTCAAAATGGGGCCTGGATTCCTTTAATTAATTCAGCCAATCATCATTAAGAAAATATTTTTTCAATAAGGTGACTGGGGGGAAACACCTTAAATCTAAAGACTCAAAGGATATTAGGGCTCAACCCTCATCTTGAAGCTCTGATGTCCTGAGCATAGGCATGGCATGCGTCTGAATCACCACAGCTTAATCCAGTTTTGTTTTGTTTCCCATAGGGTTCCTCAGCAGCTAGAAGAAGCCACTCCAGAACCTTCTAAGATATAGCAAAACATCCTGGAGGTCATCTAACTCAACCCTCCTCCCTTTACAGATGAGATTACAGGGGTCCAGAGAACTAAGATGATGTTCCTAAGGTTGCACAGGTCACTGGACCACAATTTAAACCCTCGTTGCTGTGATTCCTGAGTGAGTGATCTTTCCACTACCCCCACTTTTCTCAGAGATTTACCCTCTCCTGAGGTTACTAGGCTATCTCACCAAAACTTACATTACATTACATTATACAAAAATCTTACATTTTATCAACAGGCTCCTACTATTTTCTTGGTACTGTACTGGGAATACAAAAACAAGAGAATAGATTCTTGACCTCAAGGAGCATACATGCCGGGGCGGGGGTGGTGGTGAGGGGATGGGATAATACATACATAAAGAATAGTTACAAAATGAATATGAAGTCGTTTGGGTAAGGAAGGCACTGGTAGCTGGACTGATCAGGAAAGACCCCATGTAGAAGGCAGCACTTGATCTGAGTTTTGAAAGAAACCAAGGATTCCAAACTGGAAAGGTAAAGAGTGAAGGCATTCCCGGCATGGGGGATAGACGATGCAAAGACACAAAGACGGGAGATAGAGCATCATGTGTGAGAGACATTAAGGAGGTCAGTATGACTAGACTAGGAGAGCATGGAGGGGAAAACATGTAAAAAAATTGGAAAGGTAGGGAGACCAGATTGTGAAAAGCCTTAAAAACCAACCAGAGAAGTTACATAAACCTATGAAACATTTTTAAAAATAGGAAAAACTGCATCTTCTCATCTATCCAATACCAGCATAGCAACTCATGGGGAGTTCTCAAAGAGACCCCACTATTTTGTTCCAAAATCTGAAAAAGGGTATCCATTCCTGTCAACTGTTCAAGAGTTCCTCATTGCCCAAATAGTACACCTCTCAAAAAAAAAAATAGCCACACAAACAAGACTTTATATTGAATATTCTTTTTTTGTTTTTGTTTCAACCCAAAAGGTCCTCATACATCTCCAAGATCTTTGGCAGTAATACCTTCTCTTGACTCATCCATTCTCATTCCCACCCTCCAGCTGACTTTTTTATCTATAATGCTTCTCAACTGAATGACCACTAGGTTGCACCTAATTTAGCACCCAAGGGTAAGGCAAATAAGTAGTGGACAGAACATCAGAGGTAAGCCTGTGAACTGTGCTGTCAAGAAAGTTCCAACATAATGATGCTGGGAAGGAAGAAGACAGAGAAATATAGTTGAGGTTGCAAAATGTGAATTCAATAAGGAATACAAGTGATCCCACATATGGTTACATTGATTATTTACTGCTGAGACAATAATAAAGAAGAATAGCAGTTAACAAAGGATGTTGTCAAGCACCTGAAACCATTTTTCATTAGGACTTATTTTTTGTTTGGTGCTTCAAAGCTTGCACATAAACATATTTATCCTGTATGTATTCTTTGACAATGGACTGGCTATCGATTCCTCTCAGCCCTCCTCTCCCTCCTCACACGCACTGCGTTATGAATAACCTGAAATTAATATTGCTTTAATTCTACATCACCCTCTCAAAAGATATGGAAGTAAGATTAGATTTGTTCTTTTTTGGCCCCAGAGGGCAAGACTAGAAGTTATTAATAGGTGGGAGCTTCAAAGAGGCAGATTCCAGCTCATCTTAAGGAAAAACTCCCTAACAATGAGAGCTGTCCCAAAGCGGACATGGACTGCTCAGAGGAATAGTGTATTTGCTTTTATTAGAGGTCATTAAGTAAAGATTGGATGACCACTAGATGAGGATGTGGAGAAGTGATTTCTTGTTCAGGAACAGATTGGACTAGATGGAGTCATTCTGTAATTCTACATGAGATCTGAGAAGAAGAAGACTGTTTCTGAAGCAAAATTTCACTTTCTATTTCATTCCAAAGGTATTTCAACAACACTTTAGACACTAAACTTAGCAAACTTGGGAATGTCTTCCAAAGTAAATTAATTACTGAACCTTTGGAAAGAATCTTTTAAAATTAAAGAGTATTAAACCTCAACCAGCTAATGTAAAGGTCTCCTTCACTGTGGTAAGGAGGAATTCCTTTTCATTTTCCCAGACTATAATGGTGATGGAGGTTATAATTAACAAATCAATCAACAAACACCTACAATGTGTCCAGCATTGTACCTGAAGTGCTGTACACAAAGCTATAAATAAAACAGCCCCTTTCTTCAAGGAGTTATACTAATAAAAATAATTTACATTAATACATATGTAGCATATCACATCTTATTAGATCCTTACAACAGTTTGTGAGCCACTCAGAGTAGAGATTGTTATCCCCTGTAACAGATGGGGAAACTGAGATTATGCAACTTTCCCAAGGTCATATAGCTAGTAACTGGCAGTCTTCTGACTCCTAGGTCAGTGTTCTTTCTACTATACTATTGACTTATGAGAAGGGTGCTACTACTATTCCAAAAGTAAAATCTCTGTGGTTCCCTCCTCAGTAGAAATCAGGGCAAATTCTAGAGATGAAAACCATGCTAGAGCTTTATTTTCCACAAAGGGATCCAAGCTCCAACTCCAATGTAATTACTAAGGATCTAAACTATTAATCTATCCCTGTAACACACATCAATATGGAAGAAGAAAAAAAACAGGTGCTACCATCCTGAGTATGCATCAAATTCTTAAATGCCTTTACATTTATGTGAATTATGTATAACAGCTGTGATTGAATCTTTCTTACCAGTTTCTTTAAGAGGTAAAACTAAAACTCAAGTCATGAAAACATGCCAGTTTAAATATGTGTGTGTGCACGTACATACACATACATATACATGCTATACTGACCTCCTCTCACCCTCAATTCAAAAGAAAAAATGCTATTTTAAATGGGGTCTTGCTTATATGAACTGATACAAAGTGAAGTGAGCAGAACCGGGAGAACATTGTACACGGTAACAGCAACATTGTAATCATGATGAAATGTGTATTACTTAGCGAATCTGATCAATACAACAATCCAAGACAATTCCGAAGGACCCATCATGAAAAATGGTATCCATCTCCAAAGAGAAAACTGATGAACTCTGAGCATTCTTTTTCTACCTTCTTTACTTTTTTGAGGGGGGAGGGATAGGGGAGTTTCTTTTGCAGCATGACTAATATGGACTTTTTTTTGCATGATTTCACCTGCAAGAAAAGTCATATTAGTTGCATTCTCAAGAGGAGGAGAAGGGCAGGAGGGAGAAAGAGAATTTAAAACTCAAAATCAAAGAAAAAAAGAATATTAAGAAAAGTTTAAATATAAGGGAAATGTTTAACAAAACAAATAAAATAAAATAATAATTTTAAAAAAAGGTCTTGGACCTGCAAAAAAATAAAATAAAATAAAACCCAACGTAAATCCTTCTTAACAAATCCTGGCCTTAAAATTTGGTTAATCAGCTTCCTGTGAAAAGATAACATGTCAGGTGTTTATCTTCAGTGCTCATAAATCTTTCTTTTGCTCTGCTTTAGTATGAAAGCATTTGTATAGACAGCATCACTTTTTAAATTAACCATTTAAAAAATTGATGCAGTAGACAGAGTGCTGGGCTAGGAGTCAGGAAGACTCATCTTCTTAAGTTCAAATCTGGCCTCAGACACTTACTAGCTGTATTACCCTGGGCAAGGCACTTAACCCTATTTGCCTCAGTTTTCCCATCTGTAAAATGAGCTGGAGAAGGAAATGACAAACTACTCCTGTAACTCTGCCAAGAAAACCCCAAATGGCATCATGAAGAGTCAGACATGACTGAAAAACAGCTGAACAACCGACAATACTCACTGACCACACAAGCAATATAGTATAATACACTGAATGTTGGGTTTGGACTCAGAGAACATTGGATCAAGTTCTACCTGTGACACTTTCCGGCTGTGAGACCCTGGACAAACGACTTAATCCCTATGTGCCTCTGTGATATTTCTACTAAGCTGTGGCTAAATTCTGATCTTTCTTGGTGGAAGGAATTTTCACATTAGGAGATTTCCCTACTGGGGAAATCACTTGTCCTTCATGGTATTCATCAGCTTCTCAGTATTAAAGCCATATGGCTTTTGAAATGAACTATTTTGTAAAGACATTCTACTTCAAGGGAACTTCTATCTGTACTTAGAGGCACATAAGTGGGGCTGATCTTAGATTCAGGAAGTTCTGAGATCAAATCCTGTCTTACATGTCTTCTAGCTGCCTAACCATTAGCAAGCAATTTAAACTCTTGATGTTAGTTTCCTCATCCATAAGATGGGTTTAATAAAAGTACCCACCACATAGGACCTCTGTGGATGAAATGAAATAATATATGTAAAGCCCTTTGCAAACCTTGAAGTGTTATATAAATATGAGCTATGGTATTATTATACCTATAGATGGCTAGGTAGAAAGATACCTAGCTAGATACACCAACACAATACAAAGTAAACATCTACTTTATAATTAAAGCAATTATAGCATTATTCCATTTTAATTTGAGGCTGTATATAAGAATTAGCTTCCAACATGTTTAAGTGGGAAAAAATAAAACAACATGATAATGGTGCCAATTAATTCTGTAGAAAAAAAATTATATCTTCTTGCAGCAACCCAGAGAGGTGGGTTTTCCCTCTTGGTTCATTCCTCTTCCTAATTATTCCCCTGCCCTGATGAAAAAGTGTAACCATAAACTAAAATCAAGAAAAATTATTCTGAAAAAAAATAAACCGTTTAAGAAGGTTTAATCTGATTCTCCAAGGGAAGTTATTCTAATCCAAGAGCATGTTTTTCCTGTGTGCCAACAATGATTTTTGCTTGGCCATATTGAGTCATGTGGCTTTACTATACCCCACCTCCCAGGCTGCTATCACATCAGCACAAATACTGCAAGAGCAAAGCAATTTCAAACAAATGGTGAGTTTCCTAGTGTATTGCTTGCGAAGTGCATGTAAATTATTAGATTACATTACAAGTGAAAGACTCAGCAGTGGGTCACCGTAGTGGTGCATTAATGTAAAACAAGTTGAATGGAACACTCAGACAAGCTTCTTTGACGTGATTTTTGGCAGGGAGGAGAGAATGAGGGAAAGAGAATGGAGTGTTAGGTCTGTTAGATGCAAGAGGCTACACTTCTGGGCCCAAGTCCTGCTTCTCATCCAGAAGCAAGAGGGCCCCTGCTGCCTTCTGAGTAGGCTCAGTAAAGGCTGAAAAGGGGACCTTTGCTGCACTAACATGTTGAAGCTACTTTCATCATGTTTGCCAAACATTTGTGGAGTGTCTGCCATGTTCAAGGCACTGGGGAGGACAGAGGGGAGGCACTGTGCTGCGAAGGAGTGGAAGAGTGACAAAACAGTATGATAGGTCTTTGTCTTACAGGAACCTATAGTCTACTTGGGAAAAGAATACATGTATAAACAGAAAATACACAAACACAATACAACGTAGTGTATCAAACATATGTATATCTAAGTATATATTGTGTATATATACATATACATATTTCATATGTGTATATCACACGTATCATACATATATACATGTGTGTATATACAGAGAGAGTGTGTTCAGAGGAAGGAAGGCTCCACTTAGGGCCTGGGGTGGTCAGAAAAGGCTTCAGGAAAGAGGTAGGATTTGAGCTATCCTTTGAACATTGGGTATGATTTCCTTAAGGGGTGAACAGAGAGGGAGGGAGGGCATTCCAGGATGGCAGCACAGAATGTACAAAGGTAAAGAAAGTACAAGGAATGTTAGCTAACAGACTTGGAAAGCAATTAGTGAGAAGGTATGGGGTCATCAATGTAAAAAACAATAAGATTTAGAGAAGTAATCAAAACGCCATCAACTCCTCAAACAGAAAAATGTTACCTGCCCACCAAGAATTTACATTCTATAGCAGACAAACATGCCAGATGCAGGTCTAAATGTAATAAGACATTAATGAATTTGTGCTAAAAGTGGCAGAAAGATACTGTATGAATATAAACAATAAGGATTTACATTATTTTTCATCTCCCACCTCCTCGCCAAAATCATAACGAATAACACCTGGTACTTGACATAGTAGACAGTTACTGTGGAAACACTCCCTCCAATAACTTTTCAAGAATTTTTGCCCAAATACCCTGGGAAATGCTTTCATCAGCCAACAGTTCTCCATGTCAGGCAGCAGCTTTTAAAATTTAATCTAAACTTTCCCTATTGCAAGTTTTATTCAATTATTCCTGATCAAACAGCTATGTTAAACTTGTTGCTTAACTGATCACCATCTAGGCAGTCCACACACTTCTTGAAACAGCAATAATAACAGATGCTTAGCTCACACCAAGTTCCTTCACATTTGTGTGAATAGTGAGAAAATGGGAAATTCTTCATCTGGAGCAGCCAGAGAACCTTGAGAACTTCAGATTCTCCAAAGAGCATAAGAAAAGGGCCTCAAGTGGCGTTTTGTCATTGGACAACTTGGGGACAGCAGTATTTAACAAACAGAATGGCTGCCGGGAAATGGTGGGAACTATTTATCGAAAGAAAGCCTACTATTTGCAAGGTTCTAAGATGATTATGGTTCTCTGCTTTGATGACATCCCCATATTTTGACACATAACCCCATATGTTAAGTATTACACATGGCAGAAAGATATATGATCAGATGCAAGCCTGATGTTTGCCGAACCATAAAAAACTGCTTTACTCATGTACATAATAGCTAATTATTATAATATATAAATTTTTGATCTATAATAAATATCGTGTTGTGAGGAAAAATAATATTGATTCTGAAAGGACCACTGAATCCATCCATTTTCTCAGTTCATTATTGCCACTCGTAGGACTATCGTATCTTTTTGATATCCATGGTGCTTATTAATATACATATCTTCTCCCAAGATTACTGTAAGCTCCAGAAGGGAAGGGATCTTCTCTCATACTTCTTTTTCCCTCCCACTGTGAAGTGTGCTGTAATGTAAAGAAAACTAGACTAGCAAGCTTGGGGTACTTGGCTCTTATCCCAGCTCTTCTACTAACCAGATGAGTGAGTGGAGTCAAGTCATTTAATGTCATGGGCCTCAGTGAAATTGAGGGATTGGCTATAATCCCTAAGTTTTCTTTCAGTTTTCCAGTCCTTCCACTCCATAGGTTATGATGACCTGAGGACTACAAGACTAACAAGCATCAATTTCTTACTGAATACCACTGATTTAATGAGTAGAGGTTGAATCACAAGTAAAGAGGTTCAGATTCTAGTCTGTCCTTGAGAAAATCACTGTATGTTCTTCCTTAGTACCTAATTCTTAACACACACACACACACACACACACACACAAATGAAATATTTAGGGACTAATCAGAATGTATATAGATCTGAACACTAGATCTAGAGAAAAAAGATTTGAGTTCAAATTATGGCTCTTTTTTTAATTATCCCTGGGATGTTGGATTAGTCATTTTAACCTCCCTGGGTCTCAATTTCCTTATCTGTAAAATGAGAGAATTGGATTAGATCAGAGATTCTTAGCCTTTTTTGTATGTCACATTTTGTGTGTATTCTCAGAAGAAAGATTTTAAATGCATGAAATATAATACATAATATTACAGAAGAAACCAATTATATTGAAATAGCTATCAAAATATTTTAAAACATTCACAACCTCCAGGTTAAATATTTCTGGACTAGGTAATCCCCAAAGCTCTTGCCTGCTCTAAATCTGTGATATTTTGGTAGGAATCCTTATTTTTGTCATTTATACTTTTGCCAACAGAGGGAATAGAGAAGAGAAAATAAGCTTAATTCAATTCTGTTTACTTCAACTAACAAAATATTTAATCTGTGTGCAAAGTACACACTACTAATCCCAATAGAGAAGATTGAAAGTTGAGATAAGATCTAGTCCTTGTTATCAAGGAACTTAAAACCTAATAAGAGAATATGACCCAAACACAAATGACTTCAGTTCCTTAATATGTGTGGAAGGAAGATGCAAATACAGTGCTAATTACAGTGTGAAGGCGGAAAACATCACAACAACTGGGAGAATGGGGGAGGGCTTCCTGGAGGAGAATTTGAATTGGGTTTTAAGGAATAGATGTGCAACTAAGTAGTGAAGCAGCTTGAGTACCAGGCCTGGAGTAAGGATGGCTTATCTAACTTGAATTCATCTCAGGCTTCAGAGATGAACTTACTAGCTGTGTGACCTTGAACAAGTCATTTCATCCTTTTTGTCTCAGTTTCCTTATCCATAAAATGAGCTGGAGAAGAAAATGGCAAATTATTCCATTATCTTTGCCAAGAAAAACTGATATTGGTTCATAGAGTCAGACATGACTGAAATGACTGAACCAAAAAATTAAGGGATAAGAATTCAATAGAAGGGAAACTCAACTCTGTGAGTTTTTATACTTGTTAACAGCCCAGAAAACACTACTAGTGAGAAAGATAGCTGGAAATGTAGAATAAGACTTTGTTGCTTATCTCTGGCTTTCTTTTGTCCATTCTCTCTCAGTATTCCATTCTACTGGATAACTGAGAGTTATATCTGCAGTTTAGTCTCATGGATGCCTCATTCTTTCAAATGCAACATCCTCAACAGGAGTATGTTGGACATATTAAATTAATGCTTACAAGTCTGTATCCTCCCCATCATTCTATTTTCCTATTCACTAATTTTGCAGTTCTGTAAAAAGAAATCTATTTAATCCACCAAATTTCAAACTTTTAAGATATGTTTATTGTTCATCTTTCTTTGGTATTCTAGATATTTGCATGCATTTTTCTTCTTAATACTTAGATAATTACTTCTCTTTTTTCCTCTCACCCTGTTTTTATATCATCTAGGATAGGAATGGGACTATTTTTCATGAAGGTCAAAATCACATCTGGTTGCTTTTTCTCCATATTTGTCCAGTTCTTCATGATTCTTCAGAACTAATTCAAAGAGTCAATAAATATGCCAGCCAATTCCCTTAACACCCCAGGATACATGTCATCTTGACCTTCAGATCTCTAGATTTTCTGTTTTTCCAACTATTCCCTTATCTGCCTTTTCATCAATTGGCATTCTTGACAAGTTCAACGTTACCTCTTAATGACCCAAATTTCTCCTTTTCACTTTGTTGGTTAAAGATAATTTTAAATACAGAATTTACTTTCTGAGTCATTTCAGAATTATCCTCAATTTCATTTTCTTCCTTATTTGTGAGAAGGGTTTTTTTTCTTTCTAATGCAAGTGTTCCTAATCAGGGATTCATGAACCCCAGTCGGTGGACAGATTTCAGGGGGTCTAAGGAACTTGAATGGGAAAAAAATAACCCATTTATTTCATAACTGGTTTCCATTGTATTTTATTTTATATAATTAAAAATATTATCCTGAGAAGGGGTCCATAGACTTCACAGACTACCAGGGGAGTCCATACCCTCACCTATTTGACTATACTTTAAAATAAACATACATTTGTAAAGAGATAGTCTTATATTCAGAATATATCCTCTGAACAGTATCACCACAACAGACTTCAGTACTAATTTTTTTATTCTGAGATTAGTTAGGTTTATTTCTCTTTCCTTTCCTCTAATTCTAGAAATTAACACCAATGCTTGAAGATTTTAAGCCCCCTTCAGGGAAGACAAACACAAGCAACTGTCAATCAGAATAAGAATACAAGTAAATATTATTTAATATTTCTTTCAAAAAACTATATCATCTCCATTAAAGATCATATTTTTACCTACATGCAACCTACAAACTGAATTTCAGGTAATTGTTTATTGATCATTTAGTGGTTTAGTAGTTAAAACATTAAATTGGATTATTCAGAGTTGCACTCAGCAGGTTTTACAGTGACTTCAAGAGTTTACCTGATTTACTCTTTCATCCTACTTCACTTTGAGTCCAGTGACAAAAACTTGTGACACAACTCCTCTTTTGTCATGTTTTCTGACCTGTGTACTATAAACAAAACAAGATAAACTCTTTAATCTCAAGACCTACTTAAAAAAAACTAAGTTGTTAAGGGGTGCAGCCAAGTGGCAGAGTATACGCTGGAATCCAGCTGAATGCTCCCAACTTCCCCTCCCAACAACTTTAAAATAATGCCTCAAAAGACCAGAGGGAGACCTTTTTTTCAACCTAAGACAGCATCAATAAGTTCAAGAGCTCTCAGTCCAGAGATATTAAAGGAAGCAGACAACTGGTCAAAAAAAAAAGGTTACAGGGAGCCTATGTTGGCACTGGCTATACCTGGCACTGGTTGCCTTATTGCCCATAATCAGTTCTTGGTAGTAAAGAAAGGAGTGCTTGTGATGGGTCATAAGTGAGCAGAGTTCCTGGGCCAAGAAGAGCATTAATACTTTTGACTGCAGGGTAGCAGAGGCCCTTTCTGGGGAAAGAACAGAGCTCACATCAAGAAAACAGTGACCATGACTCTCCTAGGATAACTACCTTGGAAGCACCAAAAACTTGCAGACTCCCAGAGATAGTTCTGAAAATACGAAAAAGTCTAAAGCTTGGGACAGTGACTGTCTACTCCCAGGAGAGCAGAGACCAACTTGAAAATAAAATTCAAAGTGAAAAAATAGACTGGGAAAATGGGCAAATGAACAAATAAAGAACTTGACCATAACAAACTATTATGGTGGCAGGGAAGACCAAGACAGAAACTCAGAAGACAGCAATGTAAATCAGATTCAAACAAGTCTCAAAGAAAAATACTAACTGAACTCAAGATCAGCAAGAATTCCTGGAAGAGTTAAAGACAGAGATAAAAATGGTAGAGGAAAATTTGGAAAATAGAATGAGAGCAATTAAAGAAAATTATGAAGACAGAGTTAGCAGCGTAGTAAAAGAAGCACAAAAAAAAATTACTGAAGAAAGTAACACCTTAAAAAACAGAACTGGCCCAATGAAAAAGGAGGTACAAAAGCTCATTGAAAACAACAATTCCTTAAAATTTAGGACCGAGCAAGTAGAAAATAATTACTCCATGAGACTTCAAGAAACAATAAAACAAAATCAAAAGAATGGAGAAAAAACAGAAGAAAGTGTGAAATATCTCACTGGAAAAATATCTGACCTGGAAAGTAGATCCAGGAGAAGCAATTAAAGAATTATTAAACTACCTTCAAATCATTATTTTTTTTAAAAAAGAGCATAGATGGCATATTTCAAGAAATTATCAAGGAAAACTGTACTGATGTCTTAGATTCGGAGGTTAAAATAGAAATTGAATGAATCCATGGGTCACTTCCTGAAAGAGATCCCAAAGTGAAATCTCCCAGGAATATTATAGCCAAGTTCCAGAGTTTCTAGGTCCAGAAGAAAATATCAAGCAGCCAGAAAGAATTCAAATATCACAGAGCTATAGTCAGGATCACATAATATTTAGCAACTTCCATGTTAAATGGGTAGAGGGATCGAATGTTTATTCTAGAAGGTTAAGAAACTAGGATAGCAACAAAAAATAACCTACATTCAGGAAAACTTAGTATTTCTTTTATAGGAAAAAAATGGATATTTAATGAAAGAGAGGACTTCTAAGAATTCCTGATGGAAAGACCACAACTAAGGAGAATATCTGACATTGAAATACAAGACTCAAGAGAAGCAGAAAAAGATAAACATGAAAATATAAATATAAATGTCTTAATAAAGTCAAACTGTCTAACATCCCTGAATAGGAATGTGATCCATGTAACTCTTAAGAACTTTATCATTAGGGCAGTTAGAAGGTATCTACAAAGACAGAGGGCATAAGTGTGAGTCAATTAGGTTGGAATTATATAAAAACAAAATGAGATGAAAAAGAGGGATGCACTGTGAGAACAGGGAAGGGAAAGATAGAATGGGGAAAAATTTCTCACATAAAACAGGTATATAAAGAAGAGCCTTTATAGTAGAGGGAAACATGGGAGGGTGGAGGACAATGCTTGAACATCACTCTCATCAGAATTGATTGAAAAAGGAGGAATATATATGGTACACACTCAATTGGGTAGATAAATCTATCTTACTCAACAGAGAAGTAGGAAGGCAAGAGGATAAGAGATATGGGGTGATGGGGATGAAAAAAGGGAGGATAGGTTAAAGGAGGCATGGTCAGAAGCAAATTAGATTTTTGAGGAAGGACAGGATAGAAAGAGAGAAAAAAGGATAAAATATATAAAACAGGATAGAGGGAAATATACAATTAATAATCATAATTTTTAATGTGAATGGGATGAGCTAACTCAGAGAATGGAATAAGGGAGCAGAGTGGATTAGAAACCAGAATCCAACAATATGTTGCATACAATAGAAATGCTTGAAACAGAAAGACATACACAGAGTATACACACAGACTGGAGCAGAATCTGTTATGCTTCAGGTGAAGTAAAAAAGGCAAGGGTAGCAATCACGATCTCAACTGAAGCAAAAACTAAGACTAATTAAAAGACATAATCAAGGAAACTATATTTTACTAAACAGCACCATAGAGAATGACTTAAAATCAAAAAATTTTACAGGAAGTTTCTTTGATGAGGGATTCATTTCTTGAATATATAGGGAACTGAGTCAAATTTGTAAAAATAAGAGTCATTCCCCAATTGATAAATGGAAAGGATATTAACAGGCAGTTTTCAGAAGTAGTCAAAGCTATCTCTAGTCATAAGAAAAAATGCTCTAAATCACAATTAATTAAAGGCAAATTAAAATAATTCTGAGGCACCTCCCTCACGCCTATCAGAAATGACAAATGCTGAAGGGAATGAATTGTTGGTAGAATATTGGTAGGTGCAACTGTTGTGGAGAGCAATCTGGAACTATACCCAAAGAGCTATAAAACTGTGTATACTTTTTGATCCAGTAATACCACTAGTTGGTCTGTACTAAAAAGAGATTAAAGAAAGAATAAAACTAGCTATATGTACAAAAATATATATATAGCAGCTTTTTTGTGGTAGAAAAAAAGATTGGTAATTGAGAGGCTGCTCATCAGCTGGAAAATGGCTGAACAAGTTGTGGCATATGATTGTAATGATATACTATTGTAGTATAAAAAATGATAACGGGGCAATTTCAGGAAAAAAAAAAACATGTCAAGAACTAAATGAACAGATGCAAAGTGAAGTGAGATGAACCAGAAGATCATTGTGCACAGTAACAGCAATGTTGTAATAATAATCAAATGCGAAAAATTTGGCTATTCTGATAAATACAATGGTCCAAGACAATTCCAAAGGATTCTTGATGAAAACATACTATCCATCTCCAGAGAAAGAACTGATAAACTCTTGAGTGTGAACTGAAGTATGACTTACTCTCTCTTTTTTTCATTTTTTCCCCGATACAGCTAATATAAAATCTCTTTTGCATATTTTCACATAGGTAATTGACATTTTGCTTCCTTTCTCAGTTGGCAGGGGAGGGAGGGAGAGAATTTGGAACTCAGAATTTAAAAATAAAAGAATGCTGTAATAAATGAATATCATAAATTAAGTAAATAAAAGCTACTGAATGGGCGGGGGGACAATAAGATGTTAAATGCTTAGCTTTCTCTATTAAGTAATAACCCAAACAACATTCTTGTCATATTCATTACTCTCTTTTTGCCATATATATATATACATATATATGTATATATATATATATATATATATATATATATATATATATATATATATTTACTTCTTTCTAATAACCCTACTGTTATTTACTGTCAGCAACTTAAGCACTTTCATTTTTCAAATAAATTTTCTCAATATTCAGCCAAATCATCCTCCAAAGCAAGGCAACACTAACACTTATACCTTGGGTAAGCATCACTTAGGAAATCCTGTCCACCCCCCAGAACTTTGGAAACTTAATCTATTGTTCAGTAATCTCCCCACTCCAGTCCTTGGCATGGTGTTTTTATTTTTTTAACTTTTCAAACATCTATTAAAAAATGTTAAGTTTCAAATTCTCTCCCTCCCTCTCACTCCTCCTTCACCCATTGAGAAGGTAAACAATATCTACCTATTGTACATGTGAAGTCATATATATCACACATACTAAAGACTTTGATGCCCTTTTGAAATAAAATCTTAAAAATCATCATCCCATTTTGCTTTGCTTGCTACCGAAGTTTGCTAAGGACACTTCAAGTAAGCCTACTGAAGGTGAGCTAAAACCTCTATTCTTATATACAATTAGAAAAAAGCTGTCACTTTATCCACCTGCACAGACGGCCCCCTTTAAAAAAAGAATGTAAAATGATAGTGATTTATCGCAGGACCGGTTCTATCTGATTGAAAAAGATGAGAATGAGATGAATAAAAATAAAGTTTATAGATTTCAAGTTGAAAAGGATTTTAAAACACATCTAGTCCAGAAGAATCAAACTCACTGCTGGATTTTGGACCATAACCCTCCCTAGTGCAGTCCAAACCAGATTAAAATGCAATTGGGAAATAGTTCATAAAATAAATAAGAATACAATGAAATGCAGATAACATTACATTTTAAAATTAAGTCAATATGCGATCTGCAGGGATCCTTACATCTGCTTTAGTGACTCCCATTTCTATTTGTGTTTGACATGACTGATATAATCCAATACTTGCATTTTATAGATGAGAAGACCACTTAAGTGAGGGTCCCACAGTCATATGGGCAGTCAATGGTAGAGTTAGAATTCAAACTCAAATCCTCTGACTCCCAAAGCAGTGCTTCCACTGCACCAGGATGCTCAGGATAAAAATAACGTCTATTTAGCACTTTAAGGTTTACAAAACACATTTATCAAAAAGAAATTTCTTGGAGGTAAATAACAGTGCAGGACAAAGAATCCTGATAAAAGTTGGAAGATCTTTGTTCAAATACCGTCTCTGCCATTTACTTACTTTCCTTGTCACTTACCCTCTATGGATATATGTCTTCCCATCTATAAAGCTGTGACTTCTGCTTCTTATTCTAGACTCTCTTACTGAGCTTTCTAGAAGACAATGGCAGCATGAAGGACTCTGGCTGACAACATCCCACCTTCAGTAGGATGGTGAAGTCACTATTGAAGGATATCCAACTGGTCACTATGGCTCCAGTGCTGAAGATCTTCAGCATCTGACACATCACAACTCCCAGACCTGGAGTGCAGGACACAGCAGCCTAGTAATAGGCACCACCTCACTGTTGCTGAACAGCGTTTTCTAATGAGCCATGCAAGTCATTGCAATAAAACAGAGTATAATGATAAAATGTCATTTAAGGATGTGAATTGCTTTTAAAAAGAAAGATCCCTATTCTCTTACCAACACAAGGGAATTATCACTAAATCCTCTTTTTGGCATTAACACGAGGTACCTGGAACCCTGCTGTCATTTTCCTGAAATTACGGGGAAAAAATCTGGAGCTGTTATTGTGAAAACTAGCTGTGTGAGGTACAGCAGTACTTTTCACGCTAAACTCCTGACTTCTAAACTTTCCTTAGACAATCACTTTTATTTCTTCCTCCAAAAGCAAAAATAATTTCACCGTCACAGGAGAACTCCAAGAAGCGTGGGGTGAATAATAGGGATGGTGACATCAAAGATTTGTCAAGATAACCACAGAGAATCGTGAAGGTGAATGGGACAAGTCTAACGAAATTCAGTTTTCCCAGAGTTTAAAGTTCCAGATGTTCATTCCATATTCGTCCAATGAACCTTCCCTATACCTTAAGAAAGATTTTTTTTGGAGTGTGGGAATGAAATTGTTTACAACTGACAAATCTCTAATTTTTTGTTTCCTTCATAAAGCTTGCTAACCTGCAGGCTTTAAAATGCCCCACTAGGAACATGAAATATCTGCCTCTTTGAGGAAGAAAGGAATGTTGACTAGAATTTCAACTACAATAAAAGAAAATTCAAATCCCAAGTACAGCAGCTTGCCGAACAGCTATCTTACCAATAAGTTCAATATCTTGCTTGAGTATTGAGTAGAGAACATGCATTCATTACAGCTTCATGAGAAGAATCAGTCAGTCAATTAGCATTTATTAAGTTCTTACTATATGGCAAGCAATGTGCTAAGTACTGGGAATATCAAAAGAGACAAAAATAGCCCTTGTCCTCAAGGAACAATTTAATGGGGGACACAACAAGCATACAAATATGTACAAACAAGCTATATACAAGGATAAATAGGAAATAATTTAGAGAGGGAAGGCACCAGAATGAAGAGGGGTTGGGAAAGACTTCCTGTAGATTGGAAGATGGGATTTTAATTGGGACTTAAATGAAGTCAGGGAAATCAGGAGGCTGAGATCAGAAGTGCAAAAAGGACCCTAGACTCTTAAATTCCAGTTTGAGAATATAATTAATTATTAGTTTTAGTTGGTATATCACTAAGAGAAAGAGAAAAATTACAATTGAACAAATTAATATCAGAGACATGTTTTCTTTCCCAAGAAAGAAAATAATCAACTTTCCAGCATGAAAGAGACTCAGTGTTAAATCATGGCCAACCCAATTATGTTGACTGTGCTTTATGTACTAAGGCAGGAAATTAGACTTGTATACTTTAAAAATGTTTTCAGTAAGTGTTCAAACAACAAAAAAAAATTCCTGCTTTATCTCGTTATTTAGAAAAACTAGTTTACTAGAACCACTCCCCAACTATTTGAGTATCCTACTGCTTATTAATATATACTGGCAGGATTAATTTTTTTAAAAAAGACCAGAGTTAAAGTATATGTTTCTAATTTCTTAGAACATATTTTAATAAATTATTTTCAAAGCTGATTCAAAGTGAATTTTCAAAATGACCTCGATTTTGAGTTCTTTACCAAATCTAAAAGCAAAAACTATACTTTTACTACAGAATTATGATATAAAAATAAATAGCTGTTATAAAAATAAAGCCAGATCTGTATTCTAGATGGTTGTTGACTTAATCACTGAAGACCCTGTCAAGATGAGCTCATCTTGCTATTGAGGCGTTTACTACTAAGCTCTTGCTGAATTTGGACAGATGCCCCCTTCACTCTCTCTCCTCTACTAATTTAACTTTTGGAGCTCACTCACCCAAACATATTTCTCCTTACTGACCTGTGGATGTGCACCATCATCAAAAAACATACTGATGTGTAGCTAAATATTTAAGGAGCTTTCTGGAGTGAGAAGGTAGGACAGGATAAGGATGTTGAGAGATTTTGCCTGATGGGATAACTAATTATTTAGGGGATGATAAAGCAAATATTTCAAGGAGTTAGCAGAGCATGAAATCACCGGAAAAATAATTTTCTGGGTAAAAATGCCCTGCAACTCAGATGTTGCTTGGTTCCTACATCTAAACTAATGGTTGGTTGATCAATCATAACTTCCGAATTAACAATTTGATGGAGTCATTCCCAATTGGGCTATTTCTGCTTGATAAAAACAATATGTCAATTTTTGAAGAGGTGTTAGGTGTAGAGTAATCAACTGAAAGAGTGAACCAAAGGGGCCAGTTTAGCTGGGAGAGTTTTCTAAGGAGCCCTACAGAGACAAGCTCTTTTATGAAAAGATTGACCTAAGGTATCAGAAGGCAACAAATTAATTTCTTGTAGAATAAATGCAACACTATAGCTCAGACTTTTTGGTCTTCTCCAGGCTGCACTCCATTCTTCAGAAACCTTTTCAACATGAAAGCCCTATCCAGTCCTGGAATTCACACAATGTAAGTAACCCCACCTGGCATCCCCCTCCCCACAAAGGAGCCACTCCCTCTGATTGGATGGCTGCTCCAAGAACCAGCTTTTTAAAGATGGTGCCAGGTCTGTCTTGTCATCATTCCTCTCCAGTGTCTACTTCCATCTCCCACCCTAGGTGTCAGGTACCTTCATGGTCTCCCTCACATCCCTTTTTAGCTTCCTTTTACTTGATTTCCCCCAATGTAACATGAGCTTCTTGAAGGCAGAGACTTTCTTGAAAGTTTATATTTATATATTTTTATATTTATTTATATATGTATTTTATACATAGCTTATATTTATATTACCAATGCTTACCTCAGTACCTGGCAGATAATAAAGGCTTAATATGTTTTTTGATTGATTGACTGGATTCAGGACTCCTTACACTCTTAAAAATTATTTAAGACCTTGCCCAAAGAGCTTTGTTTATGCAGGTTGTAACTATTGATATTTAAATATTAGAAATTAAAACATCTGTGCAAATGGGTTTTGCATATTTGTAAGTTTTTCTTTTTCTTTTTTTTTTGCTTTCTCAATGAATGGGGGAGGGGAAGGGAAAGGAAGAAAATTTGAAACACAAAATAAAATTGAATACAGATATCAAGACATCTTAACATCATTATGAAATTAGTTTTGACCTCCTGGGCAGCCCTGAAAGGGTCTCTGAGCTTCTTGGAGAACCATAGCTGCAAGAAATAGTCAGCCATGGTGAGGACTTTCAGTATCATCACTCTCTTTCTTTCAATACCATCACTCTCTTCCAACCATCTGAAATGAAGTCTGTGTTTTGTTTTACATGTTAAAAAAAATAAATGTTCAAAGTTGAGAAAGCAGCAAAATTTATCAGAATAGATAGAGACATGGGGAGGTGGTTGGCTTGAGTACTCAATCTGGTAGACAGAGATTCACCCCAGTGGTCTTATTTCCCAAATGAATGTGTCCTATTCATGCTTTCTGATAGCACATCCAAAAATTTCTGAGTAAGAAAAGCAAGGGGATGAGGAAACATAACTAGATTACTTTTGGGGTAGGGTGCTGAATTGGAGTTTAGTAGTTCTGAATTCAAATCCTGCCTCAGGTACTTCCTAGCTGGGTGACTAAGTCACGTATCACTCCATGCCTCACTTTTATTAATGACCTCTGAGACTTCTTTCATCTCTAAATACATGATCTACAATCTTTGCAAAGTAACAAAGGACAAGTCCTACAAACTACTGGTTTGACATGTCTCTCCTTTCAAAGACCTCTGCATGCAGGGCACCATACTCTTTGTTTCCAGGAGCAGCTCAGGTGTCACCAAAGAACTTTGGTATATTTCCATCCTGTAGTGTGACTACTGAAATTAAAATTCTATGTCTTTCCACATCAGACTTTAGAAGTCTGGTATAAAGCTTAGCAGAAGAAGATGTTGTGAATATCTACATCACTTCTGCTCCCTAAAAGGACCTACCTGTCCCTGTTATCTTACAATACTGCTCTGAGGAGACTTCAAAGCAGGCCCAAGTTCAGTTTCAGAAAGAAAGAAATTTTCTAATGCCAAGAACCCTTCACAGTACCAGTAGAATTTGGAAAATTGTGGCAGGTGATGCACGTAAAAAAAAGCCTGAGGTGAATGTATTTAGCCAGCAGAAACCCAGTTTTTGTATTAATAATTCAGTGCTTTTCAGAAATAATGGGAGAAGCATTAGAAAAGGTTATCATAACTATCATCCAATACATTTCTAAAATTATTCTATTACATTTTAAAGGGTATAATTATAAATGTTTTTAAGAGCAATTTACCGGAAAATTAAAGTCGCCTGGTTTAAAAAATAATTATTCCATCCCTCTGATGAGGGATTTGAATCTTTTCAACCTAGGAGGGGCATTATTTGTTTACTATGGAGAATCAGGTCCACATGAGAGAAACATTGATCTGAGAATTAGCCTCTAGAAAGAGTTCCCATAGCTTGCTGGGGTGGGGGTGAGGGTGTGTGGGGAGGGGAAGATGAGGAAGGAAAGTCAAAGACCTTCCGTAGATTTCACTATCATTTCCTAGAGGTCCACTAGGCTGCAAATATCCTACACACCTGCTAACTGACTTTAAGTCCATTTAAACTGAACTCTGGATGGGTTAAGTCTTATCTAGCCAGGCTTTTGAGTGTTATTTCCATCTTTTGGTTTCATTTTTTCCCTTGGGTAGGCCTGCCCTAAAAGCCTTCAACCATCAGTCTGTATGTTGTAAACTGACTGCACTGTATATAGTCCTGTGAGGATAACTTTAGTGAAATAAAATATGTAGGCTTCTGGCATGCATATAATAATGAGATCCTGAAAAAGGGTTTTAACAGAAGTTATGTCACAATGCTCATAGCTCCCTGAAGTCACTGAAAGCCTTGTTAAATTAAAGATTCACCGTGGTTTTTCTGCTGCATTCCTGCTTCCCTTGTTGCCTCCTCTTTCTCTTTTTTTAAAAATTTCATTGTGCTCTTAAGATGGGGCAGTGTCACACAGCTAAGATTAACACCACCTAGAAAACTGGATAGTTTCAATAAAATCATTAGTATTCTGTGCACTTTTGTGGATACAGGGAGGGGAGAGATACAGAGGTAGGGCACTTCTTTCAGATTAAAAAAAAATTCTGACATTGGCTCTTCAAGCTTAGGAAATATGGTACACAGCCCACCCTCACTCATTCATAGAGGCTTAAGAATTTAACAACATTCAATTACTGTTCCCTCCTTGAATCCACTCTTGGTAATGTCCCATAAGGTCACCCCAATGTCATTAGGATTTAATTTCACATCCTTCTTGGATTCCAGATGTGGCCTGCCTCAAAATTTACTCTGGTACTCCTTCTGGGGAAAAAAAAATCCACAACAACAACAACAAAACTTCCTAATCACAAAGGATCCTGTCTTACCCAAAGCCAAAATCTCCTCTCAAGGAAGCTAAAAATGTTAATTATAATGAAGTGGTCATGTTTGCTTTTGCTCTAGAGTTGTGAGTCTTTATGTTTTAAGTATTAAAAAGGCATAATCACCTAGCATGTAGGTTAATTCCTTTTCGATATTGTAATTAATGCAACATTAATAGTGAATGCCAGCTCCAATTTTCTTACTGCTTACACTAAGAGAGCAGACTTGAATATTCTGCCAACTCCATTACATCATCTGAAAACCCAAACATTTCCCATTTTCAAATCACTCTCCTCCACCAGGCAAACATGCTCTCTCTCTCTCTCTCTCTCTCTCTCTCTCTCTCTCTCTCTCTCTCTCTCTCTCTCTCACACACACACACACACACACACACACATACTCAAAAGATTAGTACCCCTGAGAGGCACAGGCTCCATCTGAGGTTAAAGTCTGCAAATGCACACAATTTCTGGAAGCTTTTACTACTGCTGTGTTAGCTACAAGGATGCCTCCATCTCTGACCTTCCTTTTCCCATTCAGACTGTTATATAACCAAGAGCCTGCGTGCAGTATGTGAGTTGGGTGTTTTGGTTGAAAAAAAAGGCAATCAAAAAATCCCCCACTTTCTTCCCCCCGCTTATTAAACACCATAATGGAAAAGATTAGGGATTGGAGAAGGAGGGGGTCAGGAGATCCTGGGGGGATGTGGGTCAGCAGGTTAGCAGTGTCAGAACCCAATTGCTGCCTCAGCCCTGTGATTCTGGGGACAGCTCGGCCCCTGGTCTCTTTTAGCAGTGCATGAGGGGGCCGACTGCCCGGGCGTTATGTAATTTGCAAGAACAGCAAGTTACCCAATTGCTAGTCAGTTCTGCTGCCTGCCACCCCATCCTCCTCCCGCAAGAACACCTTCTGGCGAGGATGACACCTGAAGATGCTGGGGTTTGGGGGTGGGGGTTGGGGGAGAGAGCCTGGGAGAGGGGGAAGAGGAAAGGGGCGGGGGCTGGTTCGGGGCCCGAAAGTATCAGAGCTCTCTAAATACTATCGCCGCTAGTGCTTCTCCTTCCACAGAAAAGTCTCCGAAACACATGAAGGGAATTTTCTCCAGTGTTTCTGATTAACGCTGTTACATAACCGGCTCGCATTCCAAATCCACCGTCTCAGGGTCTAAATATACTCTTTGCAGCCAAAAGCCTTCTGCACTCAAACTCACCCAGCGGCCGGCACTAGCCCCCGGGCCTCTGATCCCTGACACCCCCCCACCCCCAGCACCCCGGGACCATCCCCCTCCCCACTCAAGGGGCTGCGGCTCGGCGCGGTCACTCTTCGGAAATCGCCTTTAATTAAATGGTTTTTTTCGCGTGTTGTCATTCTGATGGCTTTTACTGTACTTGGATTCCGTGAATGGGAAGACGCCTGGACAGGGGGGGGTGTGGCCAAAGGGGGGTAGGGGAGGGGGTGGGGGTGGGATACTGTAAAACAGCCAACACATGATCAGCCATATTTCTCCCACCAACTAAAATAGAGAGCAAAGGGGGTGGGGACGCAGCCTGGGGCCCCCACTCCGGGCTCTTCCTGATCCCGGACAGGGACTGAGAAAAGGGACCAGGGAGTGCTGGACTAGGGCCGCTGTAGGATTCTGGCGCCCAAGCCCCGGGGGGTTGAAGGCCCCCACCCCCCACGCCAGCTCGCTTCTTGCTGAATGACAGGCGTGATTTATCAATTATTTACGACAGTAATTAAAACCGCAGCTTCCCTCTCTTCTTTGCAAACTCTAGGCACATTCAGATAAATACATTCCCTAATCCACCACTACCACCCCACCCCACCCCAGTCCCCGGCCCAAGTACAACCCAGCAGCAGTCAGGTTTGGCTACCCTTCTTCCAGGCAGAGGGAGGGGATGCGCTCCCCTAGCCACTCTCCACTCTACTTAGTAACCTTAGGAGACCAGGGGGTTGGCAGTCGCAGAGGAGGGGGGTCGACGGGTCTCCCCGGGAACATCAAAATAAAATTCAAGAAGCACCCTAGCCTGAGGGGGGGGGGCGGTTTTGGGGGAGTGTTGATCTCACCATCCAACCAGCGTTCAACTTACACTGACCATCCCCAGGCTCTGGCGGAAACACTCCGGGAACCGCGGGGAGGGAGGCAATTTTCTAAGCAGAAATAAGTTTGGATTTCTCTCCCCACCCCTCCCCTTTTCTTAACGTTGGATTTTTTTTTAATGCCATCTCCTAAGAAGAGGGACTCACACTCACTCACACACACTCACTCACACATACACATACAAACGTGCGCACCCACAAACGCATCCCGGGGCGGGGGAGTTGGGCTACACTGGTTCTTTAAACTTGCGTATCCACTATGGCAGTTGCCTGCTCAACAAATTAGTGGGAATGACTCTGGTGCTACCTCCCACCTTCCACTCACACACGCACCCCCCAACACGCACACACATACACACACGTACAAACACACCATCCCCGAAGTAAAAAGAAAACAACAAGCGTCTCAAAGTGAAGACACGCACCCAGACCTCGGCAATCTCCCGGGCCCCCAGACTACACAGATCATTGACTCCACCCCCTTACCCCCCACCAAAGATACCCCAACACATATAGCCCAGGGAGGGGGAAACTTATCAAGAAGAAACCAGGAGGTAAAGGGGAGGGGACCGGGGCGACAATATATTTTTTTCTTTTTAAAAAGGACACTGCCACTTTAAAAGTTTCTTTCGGTCCCCGGTCCCCACACTATTTTGCTATATTTTTTTAAATTGTAACGTATTTAATTTCAGCAACGCAGTTTTCCTTCTCCTTGCCGAAAACATACACACATACATACATATATAAGCCCTGGGGTAGCCTGCCAGCTGTCAACCCTGCAGCTCCCCACTCCTCAGCTGCCCACCTCCTCCTGCCACCCGGGAACGTGCTGCAAAAGTTTGCAACATTTGTGGGGGGCGCCGGGGGGGCGGGCAGTGGGGTGCCCCGACGTCGGGGTGCTGCTACCAGCGCCCGGGCTGCCTGTGCCCTCCCCCGCGCCAGCCCGTGCTCCCGGCCTCCGGGGCCATCCCCCTGCCGTCCTCCCCCATCACTCCTCACTCTTCCCTCCACCCCCCCTTACCCCCCTCTCTCCAGCCTCCCTACCTCTGCTGGTGCTGGAATAGCCCTGTCTGCGCACTGGAGCCGGCGGCTCGCTTTTCCGGGCGGATTCCTGGTTCAGCGGGGTCTCCCTGGAGCCGGCGGCCGCTTCCGAGCCGCTGCTGCCCGGCTCGCTGGCTGCTGGGTCGGGGGCTGCGGGAGCTGACTCCATGTTTTTTCCCAATGTAGAGATCGCTGGAGATGGCGAGCTCTGAGACTCCCTCTATCTTCTGTTTTCAGTGCAACTCTATGGTACCAAAAAAAAAAAAAAAAAAAAAAAGGGAGAAGGAGACAGGGAATGAGAGGGAGAGAGAGGGAGAGAAGGAGAGAGCTAGAGCGAGAGAGCTGGTGTGTGTGTGTGTGTGTATGTGTGTCTGTGTGTGTGTGTGTCTGTGTGCGCGCTGGAGATGGGACTGAAAACAGATTTGACCACAGGCAGCGCTAGCGAGAGCTTCTCCATCCATCCCCCACACTCCACATACCCCACCCTCTGCACCCCAGACACAGTCATAAACGGGCTGCAAATTTTGGGGAGGTGAGAGAATGAAAGGAGCTAATAGGGGAGGGGGAGGAGTAGTTTCCCCCTCCTTCCCCCAATCAAATTATAATTGGCAAGATGGTTCTGTGAATGATTCTGAGAGCCTCTCAGGAATACAATTGAGTCCCCATTCCCTTCCAGTCTGAAACCCTGGAAAGAGCAAAGTCCGATGATCCCAAGTGGAGAAGTTGGCAGATAGAGTTCTGGTTGTGCCCGAGACCAAAAGAATGAAATGGGCTTCAGGACCGAGATGACACTCAGAGGAACGTTGGGAATTCGAGGAGGTGGCACTTTAGTTTCAGATTGGATTGGATTGGGGGATGGGACAACCACTGGGTTTTTAACGTTGCCTAGATCAGACCTCAATAAGTGGTATGCTTTGGTGAACTTTTCCGTCCCGGCAGAACGAGGTTACCTTCTTAACGTGGACAGCTCAAAGCATGTTCTCACCTTTTTCTGTATGCTTTATTATTTTTTTCTAATAGGCCCATCCATAGAGAGAAAACCTTTATCTGCTTGGTAAATGGCAAAGCCAAGAAATACCAGAGCACAAGTAATGAAATCTACCCTTTTATCTTACAAGAAGTTAATTGTCAACTCCCTCCAGACCTTTGGTTATTAAATAAAAACTCTCACCCATACAATATAAACCTGTAGGAGAGATGTTCAATCACTACAGTTTAACAGCTAGATTTAAGTGATTTCTAGCTGTTATCTCCTTTATTAGAATGCAAGCCCCTTGAAGACAGGGACTGTTTCACTTTTTCTTTATATCCTCAACAGTTTGCCTAGGGTCTGCCTCTTATTGATTTACTAATGAAGAATATGCTGAGATTGCTCTTTCTTCTGGCTACCTGGTCTATATTAGCAATATACTAAGCAAAGTGGAGTACTGCCAAACACTATCATGGAGGAACAAGGAGGGTGTAGGGTTGGGGAACCTGAAAGACTCAGATTATTCCTCCAAGATGATGGGTTTAGCCCACCATTTCACTTAACCACTGAAGATACTGACCTAAGCCTTCAGCTAATTATCACTTTAAAAAACACTTTACCCCTCCCCTTACTTTCCCTCTAAAAGCCTACAGTTTGTTAATTTAAAAAGAAATCATTAAGATCCTCATCATTACCTGAGTTTGAATCTGATTCACAAACTAAGTGACCCTGGGCAGGACGCTGAACCTTTGTCAATCTCGGTTCCCTCATCTGTATAGTGGAGATAGGGAGAGCACTCATCTCACAGAATTAGTGAGGCTCAAATAAGTTGTGAAAAGTGCTTTGAAAATCTTAAAGTTCTGTATAAATGTTTTCTATTGTTATTCTGTTCACCATCATTCCACTGTTATATAATATAAAATGGTATGAATGGGAGGAGGTGGAGGAAAGGTTGGGAAACATTTCCCCCTCTGATTTCCTGGTGTGAGGACATTCTAAAAAATGGAAAAAAAAATTCAGTTAGATAATAGGCTAAGAGCGACTTCCATATGCCAAACTTCACACATGGTTTCTGTTACTGACATTGGTTGGATTTCAAATACACAATGCTATTTGCCTTGTGCTGTGTGTTAACCAGCAAAACCTGTGCTCTGGTCTTTTCCAGTGTGATGTAAATAAAATGTGAAAGTTCTAATGCAGAAATCCAGTCTCTACAAGGATTCTGTACTCCAAACAGTCTGTTAGCACCTAAAAATGATGCCAGTGATTTTGCACTTTATTCCCAAATCATGTCTGTGGTTTTCCCAAAGCAAACAAAGCATAGATCTCCAGAGGGGTCTTCAAAATCATTTACAGTTGGTTATTCAGTTAGTGTCCTTGATGTAATTTTCACAGTTAGTCACACTTGAATTTTTTTATGTAAACAAATATATCAATGTATGTTATATAATAATAAAGACTTCCTCTGGTCTAGTCTGCATTTAAAATATACTTGACGTTGCCCAGTCTTTTATTTAAGGCTTTAAAAACATTAATGCTAAATTATTTTCAATTTTATGGTGCTCAGTTTCACAAATAACAATTTTGTTTGCAAGTGTATTTTTGATGGTTCTCTGCCTTTTTCATTGATCGGCTTAATGACTTTTTTCACTATGGTAATAATATAATAAATCTGTTCTGGTGTCCTTGATTCCCACCTTTGCTGTCCTCTTTTTAATGCTCTAGTGTCTGGTAACCATGGCAGGTTACCACTCCTACTATGGACTTGGCGACCTTAATAATTTAGGATAGATTCCGAATTCCCTCCAGGAATAGATTCTGGCTAGGAATAAGCCATTTCTTCTAACTCTCTAAGACAATTACTGGCTTCTGCAATTTAAAACAATTCGGAACTCAAGTGCCTTCCCCAAGGGAAAAATAAAACGGAGATAGACATATTCCTTGGCTGTCAATCATTGTTACTAAAGTGTAAGTTACCTGGTTTGGCAAAGTATATTAAATCTGGGGGAAAAAAATCAGTGATTAAGTTTAAATGTTTATTTCTTGCACCTTTGACATTTTCCCGATGTCTGTGGTGGGGCTTCAAGATTTTATAACATTTGGATTGGTGGGGGTCTTGTCATAGTTATTTACTGATTGACCGAAGGCATTAAATTTGCTGTAAAATGATATCTTATTTTATACTACTGTGTTGTCTCAGAGACACATTGGTTTAGAAAACCTCTTTTTGATTAACTACCAAAAGATAATCATCTGTCTATTATCTATCTTTCTATCTATATATCTATCTATCTGTCTATCTATCTTCATCGTCATCATCATCATCTGTCTCTATCTACATATATACCTACAAACCTGTATGCATACATATATACATACAGGCACATAGACACAGGCTCCATTGTAGAGTTAGAAAGAGAATCCAACATTTTGTCTTCCAATCATTTGAAATTATTCCTGGGAGACATTATTTATGAGTTGTTGAAAATTCTGGATACAAATATACATATTATATATACACACACACACACACACATACACACATTGTGTGTGTGTGTTTTTGAAAGTTATTTTCCTTGTATTATTAAAGAGGGAGGGGGAAGAGAAGGAAGGTGATGGAAATGTACAATATTTCCTTGGAATAATGGAGCCTTCTACAATGTACCCAAGAACAAAGAAAAGAGAAAATTAAAACCAAGTCCCCAGACAACAAGTTTCCTCTCTTTCAAGAGAGCTGAAAGCAGCTGAAGCCAGGCCATATGCTCAATCCAGAACACAAATAAAAAGGCAACACCGCCCTCAGGCTCTGGAGTGCCTTGGTTTTACTGCAGGATTTGCAGCCAGCAGCAGCACCCAAACAACCAATTCAGAGGAGCCCTCTATAAATAGAGTGAGAGAAGAAGGCTCAAGTAAACCTGAAGTTTCAGCTTCATAGTAAATGCAGGGGGTGCACTTGACATTACCCAAGACTAAATCAAAGCCTAGACAGAAAGAGAAGAGAACGAGTGTTTGTTAAGTGCCTACTATGTGCTCTCTTCTTTACAAATATTATTCCATTTATCCTCACAGCAGTACCTGAAAGTAGATGCTATTATTAGTCTTATTTTACAGATGAGGAAACTGAGGCAGACCACAGTTTGAATGATTTGCTTAGGATCCCACAACTAGTGTTTTAAGACAGAGTTGAACTCAACTCTTCCTAACTCCAGGCCCAATCCTCCACCCACTTTAAGATCAAACTGTCCAGGGATCAGCCAAGGTCTCTTTGGTATCAATAAGGCTCATTCAGTTTGATTCAATTTAACAAGTACCTATGCTATATGTCTTTCAAAAGCAGTTTTGCACTTAACACTAGGCTGACTAAGGGAGTTACTAAGAATGTTTCTTGGCTTCTTGGAAAAGGGATTGGAAGCCCAGCCCTGCCTTTGCTTCTCTAGTGATTTATGGCCCTGGGCAAGTCATTTCTGATCTCTGGACCCGCATTTCTCCTTCTATAAAATGAAGGGATTCGATCAAATGATTTCTCCATTCCCTTCTATCTCTAAATCTTATGAATCTGTGACCTTATGATATTAATAGGAAAGCTATGACACATATATAACACATTTCAAAGTGATATAGAACTCTTATTCATCCAATGGCATGGAATAATCCTATTCTGCCAAATGGGCAAAAGACCACAGTAGGGAAACTTTTTCAGAGGGACTTAAGCAAGGATAACTTTTTTTTTTGTTTTACCCTCAGAGATAGCAAATCTTGCATATAATGTCTTCTGAAAACCAGTCTGAATCCTTTGAGAAGAGAAATAAAGAGATGGGAATGCTTTATGTCTCCTTCTTGTGTTGCCTCACTTTTGATAATTGATATCACTCAAATGTCAGACAAACAACATTGAATTTAGAGACTAAGCCTGGTGGAGCATGAAGCATTAAACTGTCCAAACTGACGAAGCGAAGCTCTCTCTGCCTCTGTGTGCTTCATGTTGCAGTGAAACTGGGCTACTCAACATTCATCAAATGCATTCCCTTGCTACCAAATGCTATCAGTGTTCCCTGCTGCCATCCCTACCCCCTCACCATGGACAATTTTTCCTTTAAGGCTGAGTTCAAATGTCTCCCCTGTAAACTTTCTTGATCCACTTTCTCTGAATTCTTTACTTTCAGTGCATTTTTGTTTTCTGCCTAGTTATTTCTCTCTTACCTACCCTGAAAGACAATAAGTTCCTTGAGGAAAGGAATGTTGTTTAATTCTAAATCCTCTTAATTATCTCAATCTCCTCTGTGCCTAGAGCCTTTCTTGTCCTTTCATCATATATGAAATTTGGAAAAACCATTGTGCAATCCCATGATGGGGTGCAGGCCCAAGGCAAGACCTTCACTCTTTACCCCAAAAGAATTTGAGTCCCATTTGTCTATAGACTCTGGAAACCCCCCTGAACTCTCCTTGAATCTTCACACTTAATCTGTCTTTTCAGGCTCAAATATGTTACCTTAACCCAGTCTAGCCCTTCATTGTCTGTTACCTCCAGACTGCTGCCACCTGCTCTTTACACTTGATCCTATCAAAATCTCACTCTCTTGGTTCTGACCGCTAGTCAAGATCCTCCTCAGACTCCTCCTCAAGACCCTCCCTATACCCCTCCTCCCATACTACTAGACCACCCCTAAATCCCTCCCACAATCTTTCTATATATAAACTCCATCTTGTCTCCATGAAGGCACCCAGATTCAATCTAGCTCAGATTGTATCCGACCCACTTGTCGGTATAAGTATCACAAATGGTGAGACTTCTTAGGAGTCTGCCAATATGGCAGATCTTAAATAAATTTCATTTTTTTCTTTGGGTGAAAGAATGCATGGGTCAAATTCATTTGGGCAGGATCCAGGGTGTCAGTATTTTGGAGTCCTAAACACCCCTAACCCGTTATACAAGCATCAAAAATAGTGAGGCCTCTTAAAAAAAAACCCAATATGGCAGATCTTAAATAAACTTTGTTTCTCTTTGGCTAATAGAAAGCTTTAAATGAATTCATTCAGGCAAGACTCAGGGTATTGGTATTTTGGGGTCCCAAACACCCCAAACTTCAACACCCACAGATATTAAATCTTGAAATTAAGAATCATGGAATATCTAAGATAGAAGGAACTTTAGACATCATCTGGTAGTCTACTATTCCCAATTTGGGGCACTATTACTCAGCTTCTAATCTGGGTCTGCTTTGTGGTGGCTTATTTTCCTAAGGAAACTTTTTGTTTTCCTGCCATTTCTGTGATTCTTGATTTTTTTTGGCATCATAAATCCCTTTGACAGACTGATGAAAGCTATTGACCCTTCCTCGGAATAATGTTTTTAAATGCATAAAATAAAATCTATAGGATTAAAAAATAAATCCATCACATTAAAAGACAGTTATCAAAATATATCTATAAAATGAAAAAAATTAGTTCAGGGACACCAGGTTAAGAATTTGTGCTCTAGGAAAACAATTAAATGGAAGTCATGTCTCTGACTCCATTTAAAATTCGGCATACAGACATGTTCCCACATATGAGTCCATCTAGAATAAGAATTTATCTTTCCAAAATCTAGTTCACCAAATTTAAAAATAAATACTCCTAATTATCCATGATTTTTGAAAGGGCATTTATGCCTTTGAAGATAGGTCTACCACCTGGGCTGCACAACAGGTCCACCAGTAAATATGTTCTAGGGACATTCGGCTTAACTATTGAGAATCAGAACTGTGAAAGTGACTCATAACAGTTGAACCACCAGGCTCATGCCATCAGCAAGATATTAAATACATAGTATAACTTAAGGAACATGGAGTTAACTACGATCACATATCCCTTCTCGTTCTGATGGTAGTTGCAGGGACAGTTTTCCCCCACTTCTTCCACACATACTTAAGATTGGGGTTAATTCTGAAAATGAAAAAAAAAAAAGTCGTTAAGTTAGCCTGAGGCACCAATGATTCAGAATGCCTGTTCTGCACTGGTGAAGAGATATTTTGATGGAGGGCCTGTGTGAAACTGACTACGAAATCAAGAGGAAACATTTTTTTTGCTTAACAGATCAGAAGGGCGACAAAATCTACTGTAGCTTCCCAGCAATCTGCATCATAGCCAGGCATTATGGGCCAAACTTTTTTTTTTTTTAATTGTTGAAGAATAGCTTCAGCTGAAATCTCCATGTCCTGTGCCTGCAGAAATGTTCATCTTTTTAAGGTGGAGTGGAAAGCATATTGGATTAGAGGTCCTTGGATCAAACCAATATTGAACTTAGGTTCAAACTTGCTATAGGTGCTACCTTGGGTATGTCGTTTCAAATTTTTAGATATTCATTTCTCCCTCATTGTAAGATGAGAAGGCTGTACTAGGTTAGGAAGTGCTGGGTTTTTATTTTTTCATTTATTTATTTTTTGAGTTATGTATCTCTTTGGCAGTCTAGTGAAGCCTATGGACCCTTTATCCAAATAACATTCTTAAAGGCTAAAATTAAAAAATAAAAAGGATAGGATTATAAAGAAAATCAATTATATCAAAATAAAATTATTAGACTATTTTCCCCCCAAATCCCACACAGCCCGGGTTAAGAATCTCAGCTCTTTCAGGTCTAAATCAAGGATAGTATTTTCAGATAATCTTATTCCATAGATGACCTATCCCTACATTCAAATGTTACCACTGACCTAAAACTTCTTTTCCTAATTTTTTTTTTTTGGTATAAAATGTTGTCCACTGCTCCTACGTGGCCCAATGGCTTTCAGCTTATCAGGCCCCCTTTTAAGGTCTTTTACAGTTAAAGCACATTATTCTGTCAGACAAAATTTCAGTCCCCTCCAGTGAGCAACCTCAGGTCATGTTCATAAGGAGGTATCACTTGAGATTTTCCTGGAGTTGAATCCAAATGAATAAACTATGTCTATTTGTTACTTATCTACCTTCAAAGTGAAAACGGTAAGTAGGTGCTAATTGCCAAGTTCCTTCTTTTATGGAGAACGTTCAAGAGCCTGGAATCCTGCTGGGTTATGATTAGAATTTAGAATCTCCTGTTTATGCATATAAGGCAGACATATATAATATGTACATTTATTGCACTTTTAATTTATTTTAATATTGTTTGCATACATATAGGGAGAAAGATTTAATCTTTTTGTGTCTTCTGGCATTATGAGATTCTATAAAAGCTCTGGGTTGCAAGCAGTACTGTAGTTTGATTCTCAAAGGGCCTATAAAGTCTATTCGGTGGTTCTCAGCCCTATTTTGGTCAGGTAGAACCTAGGTTTGATTGTAAAAACAGATAGCCCTAGTCCTTTTAAAACATTCTTTTCTGTCAAAGCTTTTGCCACTTTCAGCTGTTTGAATATTTTTGGTCTCAAAAATTCAAATATTTTCTACATCTCTCATCTCATTTTACGAAGATTTTCAGCATGAAATCTTTCCTGATATTCTGATGAGATGTTGAAATAGAATGTGCAATGTCAGAACCCCTTCTTTAGGAAGGCAATACTCAAGGGTGCCCCTTGTCTCCTTTGGATCTTTCAGGGATTTTCTTGATATAGTAAGAGAGAAAAACATCTCCCCTTCCCACTGTGGTGTCTGGCCACTGGAGAGGAGCTCATTTGTGGGAAGGAGAGGAAAAGTAAATCTTCAGATTGCATATTGAGTATTTTTCACTTTTTTTTGCCTCAGTTGATTGCCTGTTGTGAGGATGCTCAAGATGTTGAATAACCAATCAAATTATTAATTTTGTGACTGAAATTCTAAAAGGATGCAGTTAATTATCAATGCATATGCAAATTTTGGGAGAAAGGATCCATGAAAAACAAACAGAAATGTCAGTCAGATAAAAAAAAAGTACATCCCTGTTCCCAGTGAGTCACAGGAACATATTAGTTACATTTATTAGAGTAGGAATCCACATAGAGTCAATAGCATTCCAGTTGAGGAAGCTTTCTTACATCCAGAAGTCAGATTTGAAAATATTTTCTTCTCTGTAGGTATATTGGCATAACAGCAAAAGTAACATTTGGATTACTGCAGCTCCTTCCCTTACCCTTCCTGCCACAATGTGGTCTTCTTTTATGACTGGTAATGTGACTGCCATGGGGACATAATGCCATCATCTTAACATAATTATTAGAAACAATGTGATGGAGGAGGGAAGAAAGCACAGGAGTAGGATTAAGGAGGTGGAGTCTACCCCTGCTCTAACTCCTAAGTACTACTGAACTTTGGGCAACTTGCATAACCTCACTAGATCTCAGTTTACTCCTTTGTAAATTGAGGAGATTGGATTAGTTGATCACAGAAGTCGTTATCAACTTTAACAGTTTATGAATGTGTAACACCCTCTCTGGGGTCAGTCTTGCAATTCCCACAAACAGTGGAAGATTGGGTCCCCATAGGACATTTCTCACAGGACAGAATTCTAGGGTAACCATGAGGGTTTGAGTTTTCTTTTCTTTTCTTTTTTATTAAATAAATTTATTTATTTAACTTTTTACATTCATTTTCACAAAATTTTGGATTCCAAATTTTCTCCCCATTTGTCCCCTCCCCCCTCACCAATACACTGAGCATTCTAATTACCCCTGTCACCAATCTGCCCTCTCTTCTTTCATCCCTCCCTTCCCTTACCCCATCTTCTCTTGTGTCCTGTAGGGCCAGATAACTTTCTATTCCCCATTACCTGTATTTCTTATTTCCTAGTAGCAGGAACAATACTCAATGGTTGTTCCTTAAACTTTGAGTTCCAACTTCTCCCCACCCCTCCCTCCCCACCTATTCCCTTGGGAAGGCAGGCAATTCAATGTAAGCCATATCTGTGTAGTTTTGCAAATGACTTCCA
>CM053769.1:574587291-574821019 GCA_028658325.1 Potorous gilbertii | reverse complement strand
GGAATAAAAATAGCTAAAGAAGAAACTAAGCTATCACTCTTTGCAGATGATATGATGATATACTTAGAGAATCCCAGAGATTCAAGTAAAAAACTACTTGAAATAATAAACAACTTTGGCAAAGTTGCAGGTTACAAAATAAACCCCCACAAATCTTATGCAATCCTATATATTAGCAACAAAGTCCAACAGCAAGAGATAGAAAGAGAAATCCCATTTAAAGCTAGAGTAGACACTATAAAATACTTAGGAGTTTACCTGCCATAACAAGCTCAGGGATTATATGAACACAATTACAAGACACTTTTTGCACAAATAAAGTCAGATTTAAGTAAGTGGAAAAACATCAGTTGTTCATGGGTAGGTCGAGCTAATATAATAAAAATGACAATTCTACCTAAATTAATTTACTTATTTAGTGCCATACCAATTAAACTATCAGATAATTATTTTCTAGAGCTGGATAAAATAATATCAAAATTCATTTGGAAAAACAAAAGGTCCAGAATATCAAAGGGACTAATGAAAAAAAAATGCTTGGGAAGGTGGCCTAGCGCTAACAGACCTCAAATTGTATTATAAAGCAGCAATTATCAAAACCACTTGGTATAGGCTAAGAAACAGAGGGGTAGATAAATGGAATAGACTTGGCACCCAAGACACAGTAGGCAAAGAATATAGCAACCTCCTGTTTGATAAACCCAAGTCAGAAATTCTTAATGACATCAGTGTTTATGCCCACTCTGTAGCAAGGCTTCTGGTTCCCCCTCACACTAAAAAAAGTGTCTGTCAATATCAACACTGATATTTCCTTATCTCCTGAGGAGGGAAACTCTACTGCTAATTCCACCTTTACCTCACATCTTTCTCCAGAAAAATGAAGCTACCTGTTTTTTAGCTGATTCACTTCTCAAACTCCTCCATCATCTTTCAGGCCCCATTGCCATCTGGCTTCCACTCTTTCTCTTCCACCTCTGAAAAGAGGAAAGATTTCCTAATTCAGAGTTGCTTGTCTGTCTCCTTCAAGAGGCCTTTCCTAATTTCCCTAGTTATTATTAGTACCTCCATACAATACGTGTATCTTTATTCTGCATGTATTGCACGTTTTCCTAACTTGTAAGCATGTTGTATCTTACCCAGTAAAATGTAAGCTTTTTGAGGTTAGGCACTATTCCCCTTTTGTATCCTTAGCCCCTGGAACAGAGTCTGGTCAAGGTAGATACTTAATAAGTGCTCTTTGATCAATTGATTAGCAAAGATCAAAAGACTCGGAATGAAACCAGGTGGATCTAGTACCCTAAACAAGACAGAAAAGTCCAAATGAGTAAGTCAAATGATAGTCCTCTGCTCTGTCAAGTGCAGCAAGTTCAGACGGTTAAAGGGGCCAGAGTTTCTATGCATGGAAGCCTTTGATTTATAGTCATTGGTGGTAGATGTGATGGAAAGAGGATGGCCCCAGAGTGCACCAAATGCTTTAGCCTCCCTCTAAAATAGCATCCATGATGCGTCTGTTTATTACGTTTCAAGCACTTGAGGTGGGAAGGAGAGAGAATACATTTAGTTTCTCTCTCTTTCCTCCTTCCTTCCTTCCTTCCTTCCTTCCTTTCTTTCCTTCTCCTCCTTCTTCCTCCTCCTCTTTCCCCTACCCCTTCACTTTCTCTCCTCTTTTTCCTTCTCTTTCTCCTCCTCCTCCTTCATTTTTTCCTTCTTCCTCTTCCTTTCTCCTCTCTCCACCCATTCTTATCCTTCCCACTATGAATAGCCTGAAGGTTTTCTTGTGAAAGCATCTGCTCCAACCTTCTGTTTCTCTCATGTTTTATTGTCTCTCTCTCTCCTTTGCTGATGCTCTTTTTACTGCCTGTACCCTGAAAAAAGTACCAATTTTTTTCTCCAGCTCTGTGTGTTTTCCTGCTTGAGTGTCTAGCCAATGCCTCAGCCTCAGCTAATACATTAGAATTTGAATAAATGTATAACAGCAGGTAGCAAGTGACTGGTGACAGGGTGACATATTGACTTAATATCTTGTGTAATGTGATATGAAGGATGTGCCTTTTGGTGTGTATTTTCATTTTAATTATTTTTTGTTGCTTTTCTTAGGCAGACACTTGTAGGCAGTTTTGAGTAATTGTCTGAAATCATTAACATGTTTATTAAATAAGGAAGCAGAGTGCATTATCTAGTGAATCAATTATGTAAATGCACAAAAAAGCATAAGAGATTAATCTTTAACTGTTGCTGAACTGCATCCATTTTCCTAAATTATAGATGAAAGTGGCTGTGTGTGTGGCACTTCTGGATTCATTCCCCTTCCTGAGAGCTTTAAAGGGATAGCGATTAATTTGTGATTTTTTTCAGGAGGGGCCATTTCAGATGTACAGCAACTCGTACCGATTTATATAGGTCCTTTATATAAATGACAACAGATGGTCTGCACTGCAGAACAGAAGTAATCTCTATTGAAGGGTCTGGCTGATATGATAAACTATGTCAGTGTAGCAGAAGCAATCTAAACCCTCCTTGAGGCTGTAAGAAATACATTCTCCATGTTTGAAATTCTGATTTTTTTTTTCAAACAACCTATCTTTCTTTCTGGTCATTTGTGCTCTTGAAAACTTCCACAAATACAGTTTTCTATTTCTATTTGCTCTAGGTTCTTACTGTTAGTTTGGTTATTTCCATTAAGGAGGTAGGTGTGTGTGTATATATTTCTTTGCTCTAATAATACTCTAATAAAATATAACATAATTATTCGACCATTAGAGCATACAATATATTATGTACAATATATGCTATGTGTAGAATTCATAACACACACATATGTGTGTCTATATGTGTGTGTATGGAAGAGCAAAGAACTTTATTTTTATTAGGTACATTATCAGATCGAAAAACAGAGAATGCAGAATATTTCTCTTTTCAATCTTATCTTTACCTGTACTGCACCCGGAAAAAAAAGGCAACCATCTGACCCTTCTCTCCAGTCTTCTCTTCTGTAAAATGGGATTAATATTACATATTAAGTTCACCAATGAGTGTTTATGAAATATTTGAGGGGCAGACGTGTCATACCGGTGTTTAAAATTGTCACAGTTTGAGTTAAATAGGTAGTGATTTTCTAATACTGATATACCTTCCTCAGAGAACTATCTGTGTATCCTGGGAAGCTCAGGCAGGAATTTGAGAGAGTATCCTTGAAGAGTATAAAATTAAATAACATGGAATTGAAAATAATTTCAAAATAGATTTCTAAAAGAGATTTAACTTGGATCAGTACAGATAACTATGTAATTTTTTTTTCAGGGATTATATGTGTATATAAGATGTATAATAAATATATCACACACATATAATAAGAATTATGTACGTATATTGTATATAATATAAATATATTAGTAACATATAAAATATAAAAATCTTTCTCAATCTGGAAGACTTGTGAACGTCTTTCTAATATCTTAGAATTATCACACCCCTCCCTTCATATATGACACATAGGTCTCTTTCCACAATGCAGCAAAAACAGGAGTATTATATTTCAAAGCCATGTATGAGACTTTTTGATTCACTTTTTGGTTTTTAAAATAAAAGAATTTTTTGCCCAATTTATATTTCTCTGATGGAATATGAACAGATATGGTTCCTACTGGTGTATGATAGATGTAGATATAGAATTATATCTATTCCATAACTATATTATCTATCTAATGTAATAACATATCTTACAAACTAGAAAGTGATTTGCAAAGTGTGAACTTCACTAGCAATTTGTATAGTTAGTAGTGATAGTACATCTTTACTGGAACAACTACATTCTATTTATATACTATACTAATAGGACATATGTATATATGCACATACACATGCATATATCTTTAATAGATCATATACAAGTATACACATGTACATGCATACATATATGTGTATATACACTCACATATTTAAGTTAATGTTTAGTGTGTCATGCTTGTTCATTTTCAAGGTTAGACCCATCAGACATGCCAGGTGAAAGTGAGAAATGAAGACTGAAGAGTTAACAGATATCACTGGGGAGTGAGAGATGACAGAGAAACGGGCCTAGATGTGCTAAGAGAAGTTGGGGAGCTGTGAAATACATCCAGAATACTCTGAGAAATGATCAGAAAACTTGTAGATATTGAGGGATTGGTAGAGGGATTAATTTTTTAAAATTGTATTTAGAAACTGAACTCTTAAAATGTAAGATTGAGTTCTGCCAGGCTGGCCTTTGGCATTCTAAGCATATGCCATAGTTAGGGACAACTCTATAGGAATCTTCTAAATAATAGTGCCATCTTGATTCATTCTACCATCCTTATACCAATCCTTTCTGTGTCTAGTTCCACAGAACTTAAAATAAATTATAAAAATCTTTTTGCTATTTTCCTCAGTGAAATCTCTTAATCAGAAAAAAAATAACATTTTTTTCCTCCCCTCTCCCTTCTTTTCCTCCCCTCTCCTTTTCTCTCTCTGTCTTACCACCATACCCCTTGAATCCCCAAGCAATTTTGTGGGACATTAGCTAGTTCTCCTGCGTGATTAGATTTACCGTTTTGCTTTCAGAGTCTCTATGTTCTCTTGTGTTCAACCTTCTCCCAGGAAAGAAGATACTTCAATAATATATTTTACTAGCATTTGGTGAAAGAAGCAAAGATCTTGGAATAGATCTATGTTTGACTCCTTCCATAGCTCTTCCATTTATTAACCTTATGACCTTGGGCAAGTCACTTATTCTGTAAAAGCCTCAGTTTCCTCATCGTTAAAATGAAGATAATGCACCTAACAAGCTGGAAGGCATTTTGCAAACTATAAAGTTCTCTAGTAAGATGAGTAATAAGTAGCTATAGTACATCTTTAGTGGCTTAAACACATTCTATTTGCAGTATATCCCAAATCCAAGCTTTTGAATCCAAGCTAGTTAACAATTAAAAACTAATAATCTCTCCCACAGTATGGAGGACTTATGAATGTCTCTCTAATGTCCCAGAAGTAAGTATCACTCCCCCTCACAAATGCTTTGTAGGTCTATTTCCGCAATGAAACAAAAATAGGAATATTATATTTCAAAACCAAGGATGAAGCCTTTTGATTAGCTTTTTGGCTTTTAAAATAAAATGATTTATTCGCTCAATTTATATTTCTCTGGTGCGATACAAACAGATAAGGGCACTATAAATAGAATTGGACGTCAGTACAGTTCTGGGTTCTGAGAGGTTTCTTGTGTGTAAAAACAACTTTTCCTGACAAGCCGCTTGTCAAGGTTTTCAGTTTTCAGCAGCAGCTCTTTTCATTTATTTATTTGGTTTGGAAGAGTCAGGAGGGGGCTTGGCATATTCTGATAGCATAGCTCCTGAGCCAAAAGACTGTACATTCATAAAAATAGGCCCTGAGTGTTAATGTATGGATATTTTTCCCCAGCTTACCTAAATATTTCTTTGGATTTTCCTTGTGCTTTTTAACAACTCTAGACAAAACTAAATCTAATCTCATGGCTGAACAAAATTAGGAAGTAAGCCAATTTTGCTTTCAGGTCTTTTCTGTCTTTGCTCACCAGGCTGATACTCAGAGCTGTACTCACATCTTAGAGCTGCTATATCCCAATGGCCTACACTTCAGGTTTTTTAACCTGACTTATTTCTCTGTCTTGTATGATGGTGTAGTGGAAAGCATGCAAGACTTGTGTCCAAATCCTGAATTTGCCACTCACTACTAATGTGGCCTTGGATAAATCTCTTAACCTCTCTGGGGCTCTGTATCTTTATCCCAAAAATATTGGGACTCGATAGATCCCTAAGGTTCTTGCTTCTCTAAACCTATGACCCTTCCTCTTTACTGTTGGTGGGTGGAATTCATCAGATTAATGAATACCTACTCACCCGGAAGTTAGCCATTCTTATTCCTTACAGATGATGTGAAAATACTCTAAGAGCTAAGAAATAATGTTGATTGTAGGAATTTTAGGAACAGACAGGCCCTGCTCTGCCAATGCACTGAGGCCAAATCTACCTAAACCTACTTTTGTCTGATCTCTCTCTTCCTCTCTCTCTCTCTCTCTCTCTCGCTCTCTCTCTCTAGTGAGTAGCCATTAATTGAGTGAGACAGTTGGTATTTCTCCTGAGGTTGGTAAAGTGTTCTACATTCAGTGTACTTTGAATATGTGTGTGTGTATGTATGTGTCTATATATATATATATATATATGTATATATATATATATACACACACATGCACATATACTTACAATATGTGTGTGTGTGTGTATCAGATGTTCCAAAGCTATACAAATGACATCTGTAGAGTTACAAATGGAGGCCTCCAGTATCAAATATATCCAATTCAGGTAAAATGTTTGCCCTCCAGTATCAAATATATCCAATTCAGGTAAAATGTTTGCCTTTGGTCTACTTTAATTCGCCATAAGTTAACACAACCACAGGTACCAAAGCCAAAAAAAGCCCCAAAACCTTTTGGAAGATGTGTGTGTGTGTGTGTGTGTGTGTGTGTGATTTATTTTTAGCTTCATTTCCTCCATCAGATCTTATCTGTACTTGTTTCCTACTCTTCCCCTCATTTTCTCATGTCTAGGCAGGATAGCAGCTGAGGTTTAACCTCCTAAGTCAATGTCCTTGATGCTGCCTGGATTTTTAAGAAAAGGAAGATGTGAAATGGTGCAGCTAAACACCTCCCCAGTAGCACCTAACACAACAAATTCCCCATCAACTGCTTTCTATTGCAGAAGTTCATTCTCTTGAGATCACAGGGCAGTCAGTGGCTGGCCACTTATATACCACTAGTTTTGTCCTCTGTTTGACTCAGTCATATTTTTGCATCAGGGATTTAAGGAGCAATTAATGACCTCATCTCATGGTTAACTAACACATGAAGGTCATCCACTTGTCTTTGACATAATTTGTCGATTCGGAGGTGAGGACTTTTCTTTATTCTCTTTGAGGGAAGCAAATTATGTTCCAATCTGTATGAGGGCAGGAGAACAAGACTTTGGATGACCAGTGGCTTGTACGTTTTTAGGCTAGCTATTCTAAACACATCTTTCTACTCAAGGAGACTATTATATTGTCTTGAGAATCTTCTAGGAGTTTGTCTCATTTAGGTTGACTCCTTTTCTCTTGGGGTAACTCCTATTTTTCTACAATTGGTTTGGGGATGGTAAAGAATTTGGATTTTTTTGATAGAAAGTTCATATATTTTGCCAAAAGCCTTTAAGAGTTGGGCTTCTGCTCTGTGGCTATAGCATCTTTGGAGTCCTCACTGTTAGGCTGAGGAGGTTGATGGCAATGGATCCAAGGAACCCTGCATCATTTGGCAGATAGTTTTCAGTATTATATGAAACCTTCTCTCTGTATATTTTTGTTCATACATCATTCAGCATGCAAGGAACAATCTAACTCCATCCCACGTCTGTATGAGTCATTCTTTCTTTTTTTTTGTACTTTTTTTTTTAAACCAAGTGTTTCATGCACATAGATAATTGGGGGAGAAAAGAGTAAAAATAAATCATATTATTTAATTTAAAAGCCAAAATGAATCTGGAGAGCCTAATGGATATATTTCTTTATTTCTTGGATTGCCAAAACCTTCCATCTTTGTCCTGAGCCGACTCCCAGGCATGCGAGTTAACACTTTTTGACACAGAGTGAATGATACAGAAACAGCATGCCCATTGAGAGGTGATTTGCCACCTGGGATAGAGTATTAAATTTTCCCAAATGGCTCAATACAAATAAAGCAGAGAAAAGTGAGAAGTAGCCATATGCTTCTGGTTAACAGCCTCTTCGATGTCCCTTTCAAATGCAATTATGTGGTACATTCACTGATGGTCAATAACCTTCCAATTTCCATTCTCTTCTTCCAAGATTGTTGCCTAGTAAACGGGTTGTTTAAATTTATTCATTATTGTTGAGTGAATTTACTGATTATGTGATATTTATGTCTTAAATGGTAACCTGTTATTACCTATTATTTCATCATTAAATTTAATGCAAGTAATGTGGAATTTTATAGCTATCCATTACTGTGTTAATTTAATTTAATGTAAATTGATTGTTCAGCAAGAGTGGTCCTCTTCTAAGAACATGTTTTAAATTTAAAATGCTCCAATGTAGTTTAGATCCACTCAGAGCCCCTTCAGAGAATATGCATTTCATTACCTTAGAAGCATCTCTAGCTGCAGTGGACAGGTATGTTGGCATGAACCATTGGTATAGCCATTCAATGCTGTAGGTTAATGCCTTCTTTAGCTGAAAGTTAAGCCAGGCACTGCAGACAGAGGAACAGGCCACCCAGAGAAGGGGCATTGTACAAATGAGGACAAAGGTGTGCAATATGCCAATTTTGTGGCAGAGCATGTAAGGTTAGTTTCCTTAAGAAATAGTTGAAAGTACAAATGGCTGTTGAGCTTTGCCAAACTATGCTTTGCCTTCTTAAAGTTTCCTGATAAAGAATACTTTTGAAAGTTAAACCTATAGTTCCTGCCAGAGGTTTTTCCTCCATATTGCAGTGGACTAGACACTGTTAAATGGGTGATGATAAATCAGTGTAGAAATAAAATGTATTCACAAGCTTATGCAATAAATAGATCTAGATTTTGCTGTTATCTTACTTCATTCACCTCATACAATGAGAGTTCTATTTATTGTTGCTTAACAAGATTACTTTTTTCCTCTGTTTTTGACTTCTTTCAGTTTTACATTCCAATAATTGGATTTTTTTCATCCTTTTCTTGATATTAATTGATGCCAACATGCAGAGATCTACCATATCCCAGGAGATACCTTCTCCAACACCAATGAAATGTTGATATCTGTCTCAAAATAAGGGCAAGTTTTACAATCCCAATTTAGGAATATACTCACCCTATGGATTAAGTGACAGACTAGAAAGACACTTTAAGTGTTTCAAAGGGCATTATAAATGTGAAGTTGTATTATTCAGGCTGTCAATGTTGTTATCTCAAGTCTCCTGCTGATTCATCAATCCAGATGTTTCTGAATTGTACTAATTGAAATCCTTTATGTGAAGAACTGCTTTCTTGATTATGTGCACTAATTATTTATTAATGAGAAATAAAATCCCTTTTCCTTCTCTAGTTTTGTGTCACTGTTAACAGTGTGCTTGTTACATTTTTGTCTCTATGGTCCATTCTATTTTGTCATTGTTGTCATTTTAATAAAAAATCAATAGCCAGTGGTTGAAAGAAAAAAAAAACCACTCATGCCTGAATGATCCTGTTAAGAGTTTTTGGTCATAATTGGAGATTGAACCCAAAGCACTAGGTATGCACTACAAATTATAAACAACTATAAACTTACCCCATCACTGAAATGAAGCTATCTCCAGGGTGGCATACAGCAGCTGGTTAACAGTGCCCAGAAGCATGGCACTACCATTTCAGAGAGAAGATGTGAAAAAATATTGTATCAGTTGAGATTAGACAGAAATTAAGGTGGGCAAATGTAATTGTTCAGACTGGGATTTGTCTAGAACTCTTTCGGGGGAAAATGAGTGTCACAGAGTCTGAACACATATTCTTGGGAAAAACATGTGCTTTCCCCCTACAGAATAACAAGTGGGAAAGAGTGGTGGAACTAAGACATATAAATGGAAAGCACTGTCATTGATGGGGGGGGGGGGCGGATAGTGAAGAAATATACACATTAAGGGCCAATATATCAATAGTGTCGGGTTGTTTGTTTTTTTTTAATTTTTGCATTATAAAATTCGATCCAGAGGCTGCTTATTTTTAGGAGCTTTCTCCACCATTTTTCAATCTGCATACACAGCTGTTGGGCAATTTGACATGGGTTTCAAAGGCAGGAGGGTGATGACCAGCTGTGACAGGATCCTGGTGGAGGCAAATTTGGTCTTCCCCCACTTGTTTCAGCTAAGTTTCTCTGCGATCTGGTAAGGGTTCAGGTGAGGTTTGGTGCCCCCTTGGGTTTGCTGAATTGACTGACTTGTTCCTCTTCAACTGACTCTCATTTCACCTTCAGTGCTTCCAGATATTTTCAGCCATGCTGCTAAACAGCCTGTGCTTTCTGCTTATCCAGTGCCAGTGGAAGGCAGCTGTGAATGGTGATGTGTTGGCATTTCATTTTGCAGCTACAGGGCTTTAGGGTTTGGTAATTTTTTTTGAAATGTGGAAATACAAGTGTCTGACGTTTTTTAAGTGTGAGAATAACATTGAAGTGTGAGAATAGCTCTCACACTTAGATGTTATGCTCACACTTTAAGGGAACAAAATAGGCTTTTATTGGTATGCTTTGCTTTACACTTACTGTACGTGGAATACATCATATTATTTCTCCAAAGTTATGATATAAACAGATAACACAAAAGTTTTGTTAAAGCAAACATTTAACTGGAACATCTGCCAGAAACTAAAAAGGAAGAAAGTAAACTGTCTACCAAAGCAGATGCTACTGTTTAAAAAAAAAAAAGAAAGAAAAAGGTATCTTATGATTCATAAGGATGCTTGATTTTAGCCTTCCAAAATGGCTAATTCATCATTTATTCAACAAGCACTTTTTGACTTCTTGTTTGTACTGAACACTGTAGCCAGGGAATTCCAAAGCTATAGTAGGGAAATGGTAAAATGGTAAATATGACTTCTGCCCTAGAGAAATCTAAATTACAATCTCAATGACAGTTACATAAATAACTTCATTCTATACAACGAATGACTTCTAACAAATTTAAGGCATTTTAACCTTCCGCCTTTTCTCTTTCCCCATCACATTAAAATGAGGATGAAAGTGATGATTTTTAAATTCTTGGATATTTATAAAACTGAAGTCTATTAAGAATTAGCACAAAATAACATATATTTTTGGCCAAGTTTCCTTGGGTTAGTTAACATATTCCACCAATGGCTTAATTCTCTGTATTTGACGGTCAAACCATGATAACTTGTTGTGAGACAGTTTCAGAATGAAACGAATCCCAACTTGAGTAGATTTTAATTTGATTCTCAGCCATAAGTTACAGTCTTTAAAAAGAAAGTCATCATTAACATAACTTCCACATCCTAATCTGGACTTTGAACATTTAAGATGCCTGCATGTACAAAGTGAAGAAAAAATTGAGACAATGAGACACTTATCCAAAGAGCTGAGTTTATAAACCTCCTTTGCATTAATTGACCAGATAAGTACAAAGGGAAGAAGAGAGGGAGAGGAAAAAAAAACAACTTTTGTCTTTCCTGAATTATTTAAATTGTTGCTTCAATTTTCAACATCATATTCCTAATGGAGACATGGTTTTACAAACACCGGTGATGCCTTAGCAATACCAAAACATAGTTTTCTCGATATCAGTTAGGAAAGTTGTCCTGTCAAAAGGATAGCATGTACCCAAGAGGGATTTGGGAAGCAAATGAAAGTTCCTGGGTACTTAGAGGACTCACACAATCCCTAGGGCCCACTACAGATGTTAAAGTCCATCACTCATTTTATTTCTGTTTATTTGGACCAGGCACAGGCACACCAGGGTTAAGTCAGTTATTGAAATCTTGGAGTATTCTATTTGGACAGTCAAGTCAAATACACCTAAACCTATTCTAAATCAGGATCAGTCTATACTGTTGCTTTACATGTGTCTTCATTATGGTTTATTTCTCATTGGATTGACCAAAATGGGAGCTTTGTTTAAGTCTATGCCCAGCAATGGCTGGCATACATTTTGAAGTCCCTTATTAAACTAGAGGCTTAGGTACTCAAAAGTTTCTAATTCTAGCACCATAAAGGACTTGATCACCCATTTCACTTAATCTTTTCCTGCAGATCAGCAACACACATGGCACAGCATGCAAAAAATTAATTAGGACTCTCCCAGAAGAAATCAGACATTATTCCCAGTGCTTTGCCTCCCAGTTGTATTTTATATAGTTTTCATGAGAAATTGTCTTTGTGTGGGGGAATTTAACAGTGTTTGGCTACAGGCAGATGTTTATTTTCACTGAGGCTAATGATGCAAAAAGTAGTATGAAGGAGTAGGTAGGTGTTGGAATAGGTGGGTGGTACGAAGGCAAATGTTCACAGACTCCTTGAGCTAGAAGGGGCTTTAGAGTCTTGTCTATAAGATGTCAAAGCAAACAGTCAGTTCAGTCAAAGGAATGACAAATTAATCAAGGGGGGAGAAATCTCAATCTAATTAGCCATTGTATCCCCAGTGCTTAGCACAAAGCTAAGCACGTAGTAGGTCGTTGGAATTATTTGATCTCGTTGCTCCATTGTTTAGACCCTTACTCTGTGCTAATTCTCCTTGACCTCTGTGCATCAAATGATGGGGGGACTTCCTCCTTTCTTTGGAGACTAGTTTCCATAAAGCTATGTTTTCCTAGTTTTCTGACAGTTCCTTCTCTTGTCTCCTACGCTGGCTCCTCTTCTCCTTTTGTCCTTTTAATTTCAGTCATTTTCCAGTATCATTCATGAGCAACATCCCTTTTCTGTGTAGTCTCTGTGGCTTCAAACAGTTTCTAAGCTTTGTGATTCTGATGAGTGCTTAATCCTCTCTTGGTCTCATTTTCTTCATCTGGAAAATGGGAAGGATAATACTTAACATATACCTCACAGATTTGTTTTGAAGGTCCAGTGAGATAATATATACAAAGTGTGTCTTAAAGCACTATATTATTGTTGGTAACTATTATCCTAAGTATACAGGACATAGCATGCAGTATGTAGAACATATAGTGTAGAATGGTATGCAATATCCTGTTTGCAATATTTCCATGCATTATTAATAATTGGGAAATTATTCCTCTTTTAAAATACATATTTCAGTTTACTTAAAGATGAGAAAAACACATTTTTAATTAATATACTTTCTATGACCGTTTTGCTTTTTAAACCTTTTCTAGCATACTTAGACACTGTGCAACAATTGTGTTTCCGCAGTGGAACAAATCTGATGAAAAATGGGGCTATTTTTATCAAAATGCCAGATTTCAAGACGGTAAAGTGTTTCGTTTTGATAAGTTGGTGATACATATCAGGACTTATTCTAGCGAGTTCTTTATATTTATAAAAGTGTCAGCAGTGAAAATAACACAATTTATACAGTTCAATAATATAAATGTACTAAACTAAACATGGCAACCCAAAAGTGTACAAATACTTTCCCCCCAGAGGTACAATCTGACCTTATTTATGTAACTTCCCTTTTACAACTCTGACAGCAACACTATCATAGGAAGATTATTATATATATAAATGGCAAAGAAAATATTTTATACCTTGCTCAGGACTGAGGAAACAACAATTTCCATTTTATTTTACTTCATTTCTTTTTATTTTGGGGCTTTCAAGATAATTAAATCGTAGATTATAGAACCATATAGCTGGAAGAAACCTTGAAGATAATTTCATCTATTTTAGAAAGGTAGAAACTGAGACCTGGAGAGGTTACACGAATTGTTCGAATTTGCCAAGTTGGGTTGTGGCAAAGCCAGGAGGTCAATGTTCTCATGATACCTTGGTAGCTGTAGGTGACACATAGTAGAGTGGAGGATCTGCAATCAGGAAGATTTAAGTTCTTGTCTTTCCTCAGACCCTTGTAAGCTGTGTGATACTAGGCAAGTTACTCAACTTTCTCAGCCTCAACTTTTTCATCTGTAATAATAGCACCTAACTCAGGGTTATTGTGAGGATGAAATGAGATAATATATATTATAAACCTTATTATTGTGACTGTCATTATTATATGGTCTTACATTACAAATTATAGCCTATTCAACTTTACCAGTGAAAATTTCATTACTTATTACATGAAAATGAAATTGACCATATTGGAACATTTTTTAAAAATTATTAAAAAGAAGAAAAAATTCCTCTAGAGTTCTGTAAGGTCTCTGTATCTTTGTGTGTAAACAAAGAGGAAAGTGATTTTCTTTTCTTAATTGAAATCCAGTCATGCTAATACATAAAGAACACCCTACCAGGTCCTCAGTTGAAATACCACAATAAAGGTCATGGTTTGCTCATCTTCACGACTTCCTGTAAGATTTGCAGAATTAACCATTTTCCTAATGATGCACACATGCTAACTTGAAATACTACTAATTAATCGAATTTCTCTTTCAAGAATGATTGTTTTTGCCAATCACTCTGTGTTGACCATTTCAGCAAGTTTATATGTTGTACTTTGTGCCCAATAAAGGAATATTTGAGTGGAAAATGCCTTCTCAGTGATAGCTGCATATTTCATTTCTATAAGCAAGGGATAGAAGGAGCATGAACTATATAGATGTATGCAGCATTTGAATGAACAAATCTGGCAAAACCATCAGTATACAAATATGTTTTCAAAAGGTATATTTGCAACTACCATGTGCTTTCTGGGGCCAGTTCATTAAAGTACACCTTAGAGGTCATATAGTTCATTCTTTTTATTTTATCAGTGAGAAAATGGAGACCCAGAATATTGAAATGACTTACTTAAGACCACTCAGCTAGGTAAAAACAGAGCCAAGAGTAGGACTTAGGTCTCCTGTTCTCTCCATATTCTCTGCCTTTCCATCAGATTAGCAAGTATCGATTCTCTTTTCAGTTGTCAGCTTAGGAAAAGGAATTTTGATCCCAAGACTTGGTTATATATGATTACAGTTTAGATATACATACTACTATAGTGGAATTGAAATCTGTTACTAATCCGTTTGCCAAAAAAAAATGGTCTAGATTTTATTCCAAAAAAATGATACAAATGCTTAAAAGAATAATGTGTATTTTGCAACTAAAAATATAGAACACTCAGATATGGAAGAATACCAATAATAATCCATGTAGATAATAAAATGAAATCCTGGCAAATGGAATGATTGGATGAAAGGATAGGAATTAAGATCAAAGACAACAGTTGAAGATATTAATTATTGTTGGGGGTCACAGGTCATACTTACAAACAACTTCTCCTTGGTAGCCAAAAGTAGCTTGTTATCCCTTAATACAAAATTTATCTTAAGTAAATCTTGTCTGTTCTAAATTATGCATCACTAGAAAAAAATTGCAGTAATTCTTGAGTTACTCCTTATTAAATACATACTCTATGGCAATTTATATTTACAATTGATAGCTATTAAATGTCATCGCATTTGTGTTTATATTGTGTCTGTAGAATCATCTGGAAGGAACCTAAGAGCCATCTAGTCCAGCCAACTCTCTTGAAAAGAAAAGGCATGCATTCTATCCCATGCATAAATGATTTCAGAAATAATTTTATTCAGTATCTATGGCCATGTCCCTATCCAGCACTGTATGACAGTCATATTAGACAATAAGGAAACATATACTAGGTTCCATTTAACATAGAACCAGTCTGTGCAGTCTTCAACATGTTACTTCCCTGTGTTCTTTCAATGTCTTCCTTTCTGGTAGGATATTAGGCAAGGAGAAGGAGGAGTTGTTTTAATTCTGTTCAATACAATATTAACACTTGTTATATGGAAAGCATTATGTTAAGCCTGGAATTATGAATGAATGAATGAAAGAAAAAACATTTGGCACCATGCTATGTGCCAAATAGGCAAAGCAAGAGAACAGGAAAGCATGACAGTCCCTGTCTCGAAGGGAACTAGTGCCAAGGAAGTCTGTTTTCTCCTGGGAAGCAACATGGATAGTGAACGGGAAAATAGGGTATTCAATTATCAACAATATCTTTCAAAAAGTAATGGTGGTGTTGATTTGATTAAAGTTCCCCAAGAGAGCAGGAGAAAAGGGGTACAGGCAGATACCCCATTACAGGCAGGGTTGACAATACCTAGGATAAAAATGCATGGTCCTACAAAGGGACCACTCTTAAAAACAAAATTCCATCCTCTAGGATTCTGTGAGTGTTTTGTTTGTTTCTTATAATAAGGAGTGGGAAGTACAAAAATCACTTAAATAATTTAGAATGTAATTAAGAACATAGAGAAAGTAAAATAGGTGTGGCATAAGACATTCAAATGATAGAGGTGATACTTCCAGTTGGGGGAACCAAGGCAGGCTTCATGGAAAAAGTCATCTCTGAGCTGGGATTGGAAGCAAAAGAATTTCAACATGGCAGAGACGTAGGGATTGGTTATCAGACATGGGGGGTCAGCTTCTTGTACAGATGTATGGAAGTTGAAAGGCAGGGGCTGAGATAGGGAATGGCCACTAGTCCAAGTATAAAATGAAATTGGAAGCTAGGTTGGAGCCAGATTGTAGAGAGTCTTGCTTTTCAGGGTAAGGTGTTTGAGAGATACTGTGCAGATAAGAAGTGAAAGAGGGCTTGGCAACTGATTGAATGTGGGGGAGGGAAGATTCAGAGATAACTGGGAGGTTTCAGCCTGGGTGACTGAGAGATTCATAATACCGTTCACAGAATCAGGAAAGTTAGGAGGAGGATCAAGTTTGGGGTGGAGTAGAGGGAGAGGGAAGGTGATTAGTTCAGGTTGGACAAGCTGTATTTGAGCTATCAGCAGAGCAAACCACTTAAAAGTATCCAACGCTTGTTTGGAATTACAATTCACATTTACAATAGTGCTTTAACATTTAGAAAATGCTCTCTTCCCAACAGCCACGTGAAGAAGATGGTACAAGGGTCATTATTGTTAACTTAGATAAGGAAAGGGAGTCTCAGAGTGGCTCAATGACTTGCCCATGATAATATAGCTAAGAAGTATCCAAGCTGTGATTTGAACTCAGGTGTCCTGATTCTATATCCAGTACTCTTCTCACTACACCGTACTGCCCTTTAGGGAAGAACTTTAGTTACAGATTTGGGAGCCATCAGGAGAGGGGATGTCAAGTCTTTAAGATGCACGAGACTGCCAAGGGAAAGGATATAGAATGAAGAGTTATGGGAGCTGAAAACACAGGCTTGGAGGCATAGGGGTGGGGATGGTGAAAGGAGGAGAAAGGTACCTCTACTTAGGGGACGAGAAAAAGAATACAACTATTCAAGCAGACAAAGAGGGGGCAATCAGAAAGGCAAGAGAACCAGGAGAATACAATGTCAAAAAAAAAAACCAAGCAAGGAAGATGAAAATATTAGGAAGGTGTTGCCAAACACTTTAGAAACATTTCAAATGCTCTATCAAAAAGTTTTATGCTATACAAATCATGATCTATGAGGTGTACCAACCTCCAGGTCTTTTTTCCCTTCTATCTCAAGGAATTCAGTGCTTGGCTCTTGGACTTCCTTTCCTCCCCAACTTCTGACATGACACTACAAGATATCAACATTCCTATTGATGCTTCCTCAAGTACCCTAACCACCTTGTTCTTCAAATCCTGTGATTTTCTCTTATACTCCACTTCAGTCGTAACAGAACAGTCATAACCTGGAGCTGACCAAATGGGTAGATCCACAAATGGTTTACTTTCTTAGTTGAAAAACTCGTACATTCCACTATCTGACTCTAACCTAAAATCATCACATCTCTTCCAGTGCCCTAAACTGACTGTACCTTTGCACATATCCCTTATGCCTGAAATGAAATACCTTCTCAGTTCTACCTAATGGAATTCCTTCCATCCGAGGCTTAACTCAGGTGCCATAGTCTACTGTAAGCTTTCTTGATTCACCCTTATTCATGTTCCCTGCTTTCTCAAGTTATTGCAGATTTAATCATCTGTGTACCTGCTATTTCCCTTTACTGGAGTATAAGGTCCTTGAGGGCAGGGACTGATCCATGGGGTTTTTTTTGCTTTTTGGGTTTTTTTTTTGTTTTTTGTTTTGTCTTTGTCTCCTCAGCCTGTAGTAGTCCCATGAGTATAATAGTTCCTTAATAAGTATTTATTGAATTAAGTCAGCAGTAGTCTATGGAGATATCAGACTCAAGCAAAGGTTTTTAGAATATTATAAGGCTTAAAAAAAAAGGTAGATGAGATCTTAGATTGTTCAAAGAACCAGAGGAGTGAATCAGTAGAGAAGAAGATTTTGAAAAAGAGATGGATAGACAAGACATACATACAGTGAGACAGAAAAATAGGAAAATGGAGATAGTGAGATTGAAGTAAAGTAAACTTGTACTGTTCAGATCAAGTAGGCTAAACTGGGGAAATCAACACAAGTGGAAAAATTAATTGGCTTTAGCACAAAGAAGAACCAACTCATTCTTTGAGGTGTCTAGGGATGAGGAGAGAATAAGAATGACCAAGAGATTTTGAAGTGGGGAGGAAAAGTCATGAAAAGCTTAGGCCGTTTGAGTAATAAATCCAGTTTTTGGTGTTTGTGAAGCACCTTGAATTTCTTTTTGAGGTGGAAAGATCCCAGAACATTACATGATCATTGCTTTTTTGTATTATTTCTAAGAGCAAGAACTATTTTGAAATTTGGACCAGAAATAAATCTTTGAAATCAGAATTTTATTTTGGTCCTTAGGCCTTGTATTTTCCTTTTTCTTCTGACCATTCTCTCTACCCCATATTGTATAGAATGATATATAGAATACTCTATAGTTAGTAAGTACTTATCTTGTGTTTGCTATTTTAAAATATCTATGCTATTCAGAAGTGTAATTGAAGCCCAGTTGTTCCCTTTGGATTGATTGGTTAGATAGTTGATTGTCTTAGAGTATGAGAATTAGGAATGAATTCTTTAGAGTTTAGACCAATGAAAAAAGTTTTCTTTCTTCTTATCTATGACTATATCTCATGGAAGTCTGATTATGGCACAACTGGTTAGAAGGAAGCATTCTCTCCTTCCTATGTTTATTTCCACTTGAATCCTTGGCTCTCATTGGGTATTGTAATGACAACTCCCATTCAACTAAATGATGAGACTGTTTGAATCAACTTTATGAGGACTAGCCAATTAATTCTGACTATATGAAGTAGCATCACTTAAAACTTTAAATTTCTCACTGTTTATCTACTCCCAAATCCCCAAAGATTTACCTGCTTCTTAGATGCCTGAAGAACCCTCCATGGAATTCAGAAGAGGAAACTATTTAGAAATGAGAGAAATATCTAGAAATAGGAGATTAAAGAAAGAATAGACATATCATTTCCATGATGACTTGTAAAACTGCCAAATGTAGAGTTTGATTTTCTGCCCAGCTGGAAAGTCATTTAGTGTTAACGAGACATGTGAATTCTTAAATTATTCATTTTTATCATTTTCAGCCATTTTAATTCACAATACTAAGTGATTCTTAAAAAAAAGAAAAGAAAAAAAGCATTTATGGAAGAGAATGGGAAACAAAACTACCACTCCCAGCCAGTTTTCTGCATTTGTATGCCATCATAAATGAACTTGCTGGGTTCCTCAGGTCTTCAGCAGGGACCATTGGCATTGGCACTAGGATTGGCAAGAATCACTTACGTTGACTTGATTTAGTTACTACCTATAGATGCTTCTTTCAGCATAAAGTGCCAATGGTTTGTTTTACCCTGAGAATATTTACGCACAATAGTTCTCTTGTGATTTGCATATTGCTTCCCTGGAGGAGACTCAGACAGAACAATACTCTCAACTTCCCTAATAAAATGTTTAGCAATAAGAGTAGTAAGACACAGAGGAACTCCTGTTTTTAGCCAATCAAGCTTTTAACAAAAGTTTTTGTCTAGGGGATGGGATCCCACAGTTTACCTAGAACTTGCCTGGACAATATCAAAATGCCATCAGTTGCCATAATTTCCTCCCCCCCGATGATAATCAGTTCCATCTGGTTATGAAGTTTCATTGTGTAATGAATGGGACAAGTGTCAGTTATTTTCATTTATATGTCTATCCAGGGACTTCTATGTCTTTACCCAATAGGAGGCTGATGAAAAATGGAATCCCCACTGATTCATAGCATCAACTGAGATTTTAAACATCTTAGACCATTCTTCTTGAGTTCACCTTCTTTGGGGAAGGGATATTTGGTAATTGAGCAACCCAGGCTTTTATATCACTTCAATTTCTGTATTTGGAAATATATCATTGAAGAGAAAATTAGCAATTCAAGAACAGTATAGAATTGCATGAATCACAACACTGATGTTAAATAAAAGATAGGAAATTATAGTCAGAATCTTCAAATAGGGAGAATTAGGATTAAGAGTGTAACTTCCTTATTTTCAAAATCTCCAAACTATGTTTTAGCAAAAGGCCAAATACATCTTCTACTTTTTTCCCCTTAAAAACAAAACTGACATTATTGTGATTGGAACTTTTTTTAAACTCCTTGAAAAGTGAGGGAGATTAATTTGCACCTGTCCTATAAACATATAAAGTTGATGTGCATGGTACATGGGCTTACGATCTGAGCCAGACCACTTAAAAGGAAACCATGGGGTGTCAGAGATTGGCCCTTGGAAATTTTCATAAATTAAAAATCCAGAACCAACCATTTTTAATGTCGTCACCATTTAGCTTGATAGATGATATGGCACTGCACTGTGCAATCTGTCTAGATGCACCATATTAATAAAGACAAATGAGTTTAAGGGACAGATGTTGAAAAAATGAGAGTCTAAATTTTCTAGTTGAAATGTTCTATTAGATTAAAGAAAATTAACTTGAATGCTTAACATTGGAAATCTTTTGGAAATTCGGAATGAGGGAAATGACTAGGTTATCCTATAAAGGGAATCTAAAATATGTTATATATCCAACATAGCTTATAAGGTTTTTTTCTGGCAAATAATATTGTAAGACTCTAGGTGAGAGTAAATGATTTGCCTCTTTTCTGCTGTTAATGTGTGTTCCATTTTCTCAGTCAGTGAAGCAACAGTGATTTGGAAGTGGAAGATCCAATATAGAGAGGGGCCTTAGAGTATGCTAAGGTAACAAAGCTGCCTCATCTTTTCATCATTTTTGTGTTTCTTCATATAACACATAAATCATATCTCACAATTTCCTTGTTTTGTCTTTGTCTTCCAAAGTGCAACTCTAAGTTTCACTTGTTTAATAATTTGAATGAGGAAGACTTAATATTCTTTCCATGTCATCTTTTGAAGTAAATTGTGTTATTAAAGCCTTTCAGTCACGAGGAATAAATCTAGTCCATTTCCTGCACAGAAACAGTCTGCAAAGCATTGTTCAACATGCATTCAGGGTCAGAGGGCATAGTCAAAAGTACACATGAAAGCAGTTTGGATATTCTGATACACTGCTGTTCAGAGAACATCCCCTGCTGTATCTTTCTTGGGTAGGTGTCTAATATAGTAATATATTTATAATTGGATTTTAATTGCAATCTGATTTTTGTGCATGTGTATGTTTCTGTTTGCTGCAACCAAAGGACAGTGCTTGAAATGAAATTACATAATACCTCTCCCAGGGTAATTCACTGTCTACCAAAAGTATATTAGAAAATAAAATCTAGGCAATGTTGTTTAGCCTAAGTTAATAAGCTAACCTTGTAAATCATTTTCTCCTTTGGACATACATAAGACTGATGAGTTTTTCACTGCTCTTCCTCTTTTCTCTCCATGGTCTCCATTCCTTTTTTGGCTAATCCTTTCTTTTTGAATGTATTCAAATTTATTTATTAGTATTCTTTTATAACTAAAACAGGCATCATTTTTTTGTGTGTTGAAAGGTTTTTGAAATCAAGAAATGGGACAGTATGTTAAACAGTCAAATGAGGCTGAACAGTGGTTTAGATTAGACAATATGATCCAAAGTTAGCTCTTGGGTGACTTAGAACAGGAACTGATGGCGAAAAAGAAAGAAATAAAAAGAGCTCTCTTTTATTATATAGTTACTGCACATTAATTCAATGTAGTAATTCAAAGGGAATTGGGCATTACCATTTTTCTTGGGTTAGATCAATAATTTCTTCAAAACAATATTCTGTTGAATGTTTATTGTCAATTACCATTATGAGATCCCTCATGGTAAAAGTGAGGCGTAGTTTCATTAAATCTTTGTCTAATTTTAAAAATTCTTATGACCAAGTTTTCATTTGGTTCATTGGATTTAGAAATCAGAGCTTTGAAAGAAAGTGATTTCTAATTATCTTTAGTGATCATCCGGAAGGTGTTTTTAAAAAACCAATCAATTGCTGTCTTCCCTACCTTCTTCTCCACCTCTAAAGGAATGCAAGTAAAATTTAGATGGTCCTTTAGGGAGTGGGAGAGGTATTATCAGTTTATTATAGACTTAGAGGAAGAAGGGACCTTAGACATTCATCCCTCTCTTTTCACAGATGAGCAGAGACTCAGAGAATTTAAGTGGTTTGCCCAGGTTTGCCCAGCAAGTAAGTCTCTGAGGTAGGATTTGAATCCGGGTGCAACTATAGCATTTTACAAAGAATCCAACCACAAAAAATCAAACATTATGATAATTATTTTTAATAGCAGATTATCTCAAATGTTCTGTTTAGTTCTAATGATGGCGATTACAAATTACTCCATTATTACTTCGTATAGATTTCTTTGTACATATGATATCCCCCAGTAGAATGTAAACTCGTTTTTTGTCTTTTTACCCCTAACTTCTAGTATAATGACTGGCATATAGAAGTGCTTAATGAATATTTAATTAAATTGCATAATTCTGTGATTCTAACCCAATTTTTACAAATTTGGAATATTTTGGATCAGACCAAAACAGTTTTGAAAGTGTGAATTGTTTTAAAAAATGAGTAGATTTTTACTGCAGGCACTTACTTGATGTTAGCATGTCTACCTGGGACTTTTGTAGCTTTTAGAGGCAACTGAGAGAAAACTTTAATTTACCTTAATGCTACTAATATGTCTAATGATAGAACAGCTGTAATAATATTACAGCTCCTAAGCTTTGGGATTTTGTATTTACAATAGTGAGGATTGGTGGGTGTTGTTTTCTTTCTTTTTTTTAATCACTTTGTCCATTTACATAAGGGTTTACTTAATGTTACATCTTTGTAATATTCCCATTTTTTTTCCTCCTAAGAAATTCTTTTTAGTGGAACTTCCTTTTTTTACAACAGTGCGATCACCGGTCAAAACAATAATGTTCATAAATGCAAAATATGGCATTTGTTTAAAAAAAAAGACGGATTGCATTTTGTTTCAACATCCTTTTAGTCACTGCCATAAGTCAAAAAAAGTCAGAAAACAGACAAATAAATGGGAATGATGCTATTATCTTTTCCTTCTATTTGTAAGAGGGATGGGTTAATAATAAGGTTTTTAGAAAGTCTGTCATAGACTAGATACTGGGAAAGAGGCTCCGAAGTTTTGCTGAATAAGAGGGAGTAGATTTTAACCGTGTTGAGCAAGGAAAGAAAAATAGCGGCAAAGAAAAGGGAAGCTAAGAGGAAGAAATAAAAAGCAAGGAGACAGAAAATCAAGGAAGGTGTGCAAGACTGGCAAAGCTGAGATTAAATCCTCAGTTTTTGAGTTAAGTAGGAAAGAAATTATAGAAGTTGCTCATATCTTCACTTTGTAGCATGAAGAGGAATGGAAAAGTTAAGGGTGTTTTTAAGGGCAGGTCATCTATATGCATCTTCATCATTATTTGGAGCTTTGGCTGCAAGCGTGGGGGAGGGAAAATGGAGACAAATGGGAGATCCCCATAAGATGCTCTTAAAAGTGCAAAGAGGCTGCTGAATCAGCGTCGAAGCAGGCACATCGAACAAGGAAAATGTCACTGCCTCCAACTGCATCCATTTTGTTCATGCCTGTAGGCAAATTGCATTCTGGCAGGCAAGAGGCTGGAAACAAAACTTACCAGCATGAATTATTATAAGCTGCACACTCTGAAATATAAAAATAGTCTTATCCTAGAGTTTGCATTACCTCTGAAGTAGTGATAAAGGAGTAGCTTAAAAGTAAGGGACTTATGGTAAGGGGGATTTGGAGGGGAGGCAGATTTAGGAAGCAGTGATGATTCTTCTTTGAGAAAAATTAGAAACATTGGAGCAGGGATCTGGCCTTCTAGGGGAAAGGCTTGTAATGAGTTTTTGATGGCTGTAAAACTGTGGAAGATGGGAAGCACTCCCTTCAGCAGAAAGGGCCCTGTCATCAGAGGACACTCACAACTCAGCCGTTCTAAAGTCTGCCATTGAAGAAGGTACATCTTCTGACTCCTTTGCCAGTTGCCTACACGGGGAAAGGCTGTTCTGGTTCTGAGAGGGTTTGCAGGGATGTGGGGTGGGAGATGTTTATTTCAGGTGAGAAAATGTTCAGGTGTCCAGAACATTCTGCTTGGGCTCAGTCTGAAGATTGTGGGCTTCCACTTGAGACCTTGGGTGCTCCAGAATGGATCTATAATTGTAGCATACCATAGTGGGGATAGGTACCAAGGAAGCTAGGTGGTACAGTGTGAATTGAGCACAGGGCTTGGAATGGGGAAGAGGTAAGTTCAAATCATACCTCAGACACTTGCTAGCAGTGTGAACCTAGGCAAGTCATTTAACCTTTCTCACTCAGTTTCCTCATCTGTAAAATGAGTAGGTTGGACTCAATGACCTTCCAATTCTAAAATCCGTGATCTTAAGATTTAGGCAAAAAAGAGAAACTTCTTTGTAGACCTACACCCCCCCCCACACACACACACACTTCTAGCCACTTTAGCTCCACTTTAGACTAGACTCAAACTTTGGACCTTCACCTGAAGGGACAAAAAAAGGATAAGGAAGAAAGGCATACCCCAGTTCACCCTCCTTCTCACCAAAACTCTAACTTTTCTATTTGTTCTTGGGTTACAGACTGTTCATATAACTTCCTTAGAACCTAGTAGGTACTTGGTTCAGTAAAATCTAAATTCTTGTCCCTTCTCCAGGAGATCTTTAGATTCTCCTCTCAATCAAAAATGCCTTTGGGACATATTCCTCTCTGATGCTCCAAAAATAAAAATTCCAAAGCTACCTAGGATACAATATTCTTTTTATTCACATGGCAAAGTCAAGATAGAGAAGGGAAATTCTCAGATCAAGATTTCATCATTGGTCAGTGATCAAGGTAACTGACACACACATATGCATTTACATGCATACACCTATATGTCTGTGCATGCATATACATACACATGTGTGCTTGTGTATGTGTGTGCATGTGTATATGTGTATGGAGAGACAGAGAGTTATATAAGGTTTGCAAAATGCTTCACATAAAAAATGGCATTTGATCCTTACACTCCTGTAAGAGGATAAAAATAGCATTATCTCAATCAGAAGCCCAGAGTGAATGTGACTTATCCATAGTCATTTTACTAAAAATGTCTGAGTTAGGATTTAAATCCAGGCACCCTTGCCTCTTAATTTCATCAATTTTTTTATTCTATCCTGCTGTATAGCGTTTGATGATTAAACTGCTGGCCTTCCTGACATCCTTTGAAAATAATCGCTTCTTTTTTTATATCAGATTGCATGCCATCTTGGGGAGGGGGAGAAAATTAAAAACTTGTGGAAGTGAATGTTGAAAAATAAAAGTAAATAAATGTAAAAAAAGCAAATAAGAAAATAATCACTTTTTGCCCTTGCACTTTGCTCAGCACCTAGTAGATGCTTAATAAAGGTTTGGTGATCTAAGATCCTTTCTAGCTCTAAAATTCTTTGAATGTGGTTCGAAGTCAAGAAACAATGGACCAGGACTTTTCTATCGCTGACTTAATCCATTTCCCCATTTTCTTCTCTAGCCATCTCAGAAGTAAAGTATGAAATGGTGGCACAGTATCTTCCCCAAAGAGTCAGCTCTGATGCTAAGATATGAGTCAAGAGAAAAAAGAATGAAAGGGGTTGGAGCACAGAGAAATGCTGAGAGGCCTTTGTAAAGCTGTTTACTTCCTTGCCAGTACTGAGGAGGTGATCCAGAGAAATATCAAGTGAATGTTTTTATCCTTCTATGTAGTTCTTATTTCCCTGGTGCTTATAGACTATATTAGCCTTTATGCGTAAGCAACCATCTTATATTGTCCAGGATTTCATAACACTGGATAGCATTACGCTATTATCACTTTTAATATGGTTGTAATGTTCATAACCTGTGGTACGTATATGGCCACTTATTATAAATTAGACTTGGACAATTTTTTATAAGAAGCCTCTCTCTTTTCTTTTTTTTCTTTTGCATCTGCCTTGGTAAGGGCTTTTAGGATTTCTTTAATGCCTTCATGCAAAGGGTGCACATTCTAAATGTTGTCATTTTCTGCCTTTATGCAATTTTTTCCCATTCCTAAGAGCTTTGTTACCTGAATGTGAAGAATATTACTATTCACACGGCCAAGTCACAGGGAATCTCAGTGATACCCAGAGTCTTGTTAGGAGGGTATTACTTCATGCCCTTCGTATATTACCAATTGCGATTGTGGTTCGTACAGATGCCGAAATACATTGTTGAGATGAGACCCCAAAGACAAAGCAAGAGGAGTGGAAGTGTCTCAGGGCTTCAGGTGGTAATTTAATCACTGCTGACTGAGGCCTTGCTGGCTTGCAAAAATAGTTCTATCTAAAAGAGGGTCCCTTTAGGAAGGCAAGTTGCTATCACCTCAGTAAAAGGTGGTGAGTGCTGCTGAAGTCATTTAGACTCCTCAGCGTTTGCCAGGCTAATGCAATTCCCTTTGGAAAGGAGAAACACTGTACATCCTTCTATAGAAATTCAGCCCTCGGTTTTGTCATTCTCTGCAATTTCATGAACTTTTTCTGAGCCCCCTTTTACTCCTCTGCTGTGAATTCATTTTGATAGAGAGCTAGAGACATAGAGATGGAAGAAGTGACAGTGAAATTGATTTTTGTCCTAAAAAGGGCCCTTTTCAAAACTTAGCAAATGATTTCATCAGTATTAAGAACTCCAGGCAGATGAACTCCCTCCACCGATGCCCACCAACATCTGCTGTTTGTCTTACAAGGTTGTCTAAGGGCACTAAGAGGTTAAATAACTTGCCAGGGGTCCTATACTGTTATTTGTCTTTTATTTTCAAAGAAAGTCAATGACACCACAATGTTGGAGCCAGGGTATGGTGTCGATAGTCTGTGTATGTCAGAGGAAGTGCTTGGAATTAGGGTTAGCTTTCCTTTCTCCAAGGCCAACTGTCTGTTCATTAGCCCTTCGATCCACTGTGCCATGTCTCCCCCTCCCTCTTTCCCTTTTCAAGCCTCTTCTTTTACAAATGGGTAAACTGAGACCCAGACAAACTAGGTATCTTGTCCAAGTGTCACACAGGCAGTTAGTAGCAGAGCTGGAATCCGAAGCAAGGTCCCTTAATTACAAATCCAGGGTTCTTTTCGATTATTCCATGTTGCCCTTTTCTATATATGAACAAATTACAGCTCTCTAGGGAGCTCAGTAGGAACAGTTCCTGATTAGTCATTTCCTATAGATCAGTCCCCCTATCCCTTTAGATACCCCTTAGGAAATTTTCTTCTTTCATGTTCACTTCCCCCTGTAGCAAGCTCCTTCCTTTTTTCTGCCTGTCCCCTCAACCCTTCCTATCCCTCAAGGCCAGTTTAAGGCATATCTCCATGTAGCCTCTTCTTTCTATTCTATCCCACATCCATCTTTCCCTTATCTGACATCCTGTTGTACTTCTAAACAGGACACTGTTGTGTTTGTCTTTTGTTGCCAAAGAAGACCATGCCGTGAGAGAAATGATGACATGACTTGCACTTGACTTTGTTTTGAGTGAGGGAGGGCTGTGCAGGTCACTGGTCTCATTTCTCCTCCAGAGTCATCTGAATCCAGTGACCAGATATTCATCAGGATGACCCAGGATGAACTGGGAGACCTTGGATCCTTTAGGCTGAGGTTTCTGCAGGTACTCAGGGTGAGGCAACACCCATTCATTGAAGAGGGCAGGAAAGTATAGTTTAGCACTTAAGGAGTTTCACTTGTCTCAGTCCTTTATTCCTAGCTAGATAATATCTTGACTTTTTAACTTATAGCTTTAGACAAATCACTTAAGATCATAGAGTCATGTTAGAGCTAGAAGTAAACTCAGAATTCAGTCTTTTATTTCACAGATGAAGGAACCGAGACCCAGTGGGGTTAAGTTACTTGACCAAAGTCATATGGGTAGTGTGAGAATCAGGCTATGAAATTAGATGTTCTGACTCTAGAGTCATTCTTCTTTCTACTGTAATTTACCATCTCAACCTATCAATGAAAAGTTACAGGACTGTACCAGATCAATCAATCAATCATTGGCCTATCATTGGCCCAATGGAGACCTAGAGTCAGGAAGACTCATCTTCATGAGATCAAACCCAAATTCAGATACTTACTAGCTGTGTGACCCTGGGCAAGTCACTTCACCCTGTTTGCCTCAATTTCCTCATTTGTAAAATGAACTACAAAAGGAACTGACAGACCATTCCAGTATCTGCCAAGAAAACCCCAAATGGAGTCAAAAAGAGTTGGACATAATTGGAAAAAAAAGTGACTGAACAACACTGTGTTAAAAGTTCTTTTTGGACTTCTGTGTCCCCAGATCTACGATTCTAAGTACATATCATATGCAATCATTCTTTTGTGTCTCATCCTCCCATTTAGCAGATTCTTAACTTGTGATAGATTTCAGGGGTCCCTGAACTTGGACAGGAAATAAAAATTCAGCTTTATTTCAATATAATGGGCTACTTTTTTTATCCTATGTATTTCAATTCAAGTATTTGAAAACATCCTGTTAGAAGTTAGAAGTCCCCAGCATGTCATAAATGAACCAATTAATACTTTTTGGTAGATTAAACATTTGCAGTGGTTTTTATCACATGAAGAAATGAGTGTTGTGTTACCACTGATGATTCTTCTGCCTGATAAATCAGTCTTTAGGATGAAGGGGCTACTCAAGAGATATGGAAGACTGAAAAGAAATAGGAAATAACAAAAAGCCTTTATTTTCTGTTCTGCCCTTGTTTAGTTTTCTGCAGTTCTGTTTAGTTTTAGTTCTTCCATTTTAGTTTATTTTTCTTAGGTTTAGTTTTTTAGTAGAATCAAGATGGTAGAAGGGAATGGGAATAGAATAACCTTGAAGAGCAATTGAAACACATTCTCTCATTTAGTGGTGGCCTGGAGCTTCTAAGAACCAATTGTTAAGTTTTCAGTATGAGCATTTCTATCTCAAAAATCAGCAAATTCTACAAATCAAAGTTAGATTTGTTGTTTTGGATTGGCTAGACTTAAGAAAATGTTAATACTGCATAATCAACTTTAAAGTGTATCACCTATTGTTAAACCTACAGAGATATATATACGTATATATATATATATATATATATATATATATATATATATATATATATATACGTATATATATATACACGTATATATATATATATACCCTTGTCTCAGCCCTCTCAATGTTGTCTTTCCCACATTTTCAGGTCTAGCTATAAATAGTACCAGAGAAACCTGATTTCTTTTGTGACAGTTACAGGATGGATATATCAATGCTATGGATATTATTACTTATATCTGAGTAAGGCATTTAAGAATCCTTCTCAAAATTCTTGTAAACAAAGGATGTAGTTTGGATAATAGTCAGATTTAGAACTAGCTAAACAACCAGACCCAGAAGAATCTATGTCAAACCAGAGAAAGGTCTATGGTTGAGGACCACCAAGCTCTGTCCTCAAACCTCTTCTGATGAACTTTTTTTTAATATCGATGACTTAGATGAAGGCATGGATAGCATGCATATCAAAATTATGAAGTGTATGAATTGGTAAAAGTGGCTAATAAACTAGGTGACTGAGTCAAGATCCAAGAGTATCAAAACAGGTTGGAGCAATGTGCTGTATATAATAATATGAAATTAATCCATATAAATGGAAAATCTCATAATTGAATATTTTAAAATGTGACTTTCCCCTCTTAAAAATTATAATAGTATTTTCCTATTTCCACTATTATATCATCTCAATTCTTTACAGTGTTTCAAAAATAATGACAGTAGTCAAATTTCAAGTTATATCATAACTTTAGGATATAGTTTTGATACAATACAAGCTTGATGACTTGTATTCAGTAAAGTCAATGAAGTGCTCTCTTATAAATATTTCATTATCTTGAGTTTTATCTTCTTCACCATGAAAACCTTTTGTTTTGGTAGGGAAAACAAAGCAAACCAGAATTGAGTAGTTCAGCCTTCTCTTCTTGATCCTTTGTCATCATCTCATGACCCCCATACAACTTAGCCTGCTCCTTCTTTACACCTCCTCCTGCCCCCAAGATCATTTTAGAAATTATTTTTTTGTGTGTATGTGAATTGTCCTTAACATTTATCACAAGCTTCAGCTGATTCTGGGCTTGTGCATTCCTAGAACTATTTTTTTAATATCATACTATTCATTTGTATTTACTTTCAGCTATCTATCTTTGCTTCTCTCTTTTGCACCTTTCTTTTCTTAAGGTTTTTGAAATATATGACAGCTTAACTGACGAATTTTCTTTATACCCAAGCTATTCTTTTTGAGCAGTCAAACTCTTTGAACTTGGTACTACTAAAAAAAAGTCAATTGTAATTTTCAGTTCGACTATTCAAGACATCTCCAAAAATTTGGTTTTTTCCTACAAAACCAAGAGGCTGTTTGGACAACTCTGCTGTTATAGCTAGAGAATTGTAGCAGTATGTATGGTGCAGAGTAACAAAAATTCTATCTTTAAAATTTGCTCATCTCTCTGGAAAGGATCTGGTTTTTTTGAGATTTTGTATGCAGTCACATTTAAGTGGTGTCCTTCATACCATGCATTTGCATTTCACAATAATACTGATAACAATATGACTTCTGTATTGTTACTTTTTACAGTGGAGTAATATCCGGAGGTGGGGATGGAAGTTTTTTGGGAGATTTTTTGGGGGGAAGGGTTAAGCAAGAATTAAAACATGAAAATCCATAAAAGTCTTTTTCATTGAGTTATGAATGGCAGAAGATCCAAGATGAGCTCAAGACCTAAAGTCCAGCAGTAGCAGCAGGGGTACCCTGTACTGGCATCTCTGTTCATAAATATAGGAGACCTTTAAAAATGACAGGGTGGTCATAGTAAGTTGGTTAATGAGATAGAAGATTCAATGTGCCTTTCTTCAGGGATATTTACCCAAACTGACATTTTTTTCCTTAAGCCAATCAGATCATAGACTTCGTCTAAGGCAGTTAAGAAATTCAGCATCTATCAAATTCATTTTTATAGGGACTGCGTATGTCTGCAAAAAGGCTATTCTATAAGAAGAACTGTTCCCTCCAAGGCATTTTTGCTTTAATAATGAGTTCCATTACACAACTGAGGTAAATGTTAATGCTGAATTCCTTTTAGCCAAAGCAACAAACACTTCACTAATTGTAAATAAAGCACACAAATTTGCATCCTATTCAGTACAGTCCTCCGTGCACTTTGATGCTAAATGCCATATTAATTTAATATTTTTTTCCCTGTAAGGAACAGATGCTAATATGGTAATAACTAAGATTTTTTTCCCACCATAGGTGTCACATTGACTGTTAACTTCTCTTACCCTTGTTTCTTAGCACTCTGTAAAGTTTTCAAGCTGAAACTTACTTGAGAAATTAGCTCACAAGTAGGCTCCAGTCTTGGGATAAGGCTGAAATTTCAGCTCTTTGCCTCCTTCTCCTTTGTCCCCAATGGTTTTGTGGAGAAGGAAGAGGTGACATTGGATAGGCAAAGCAATGACATCAGTCTCTAGGCCTTCAAAAAACGACCGTAGTTTCTACTGCGGTGAACCAAGTTAACAGTAGAACTGCAGCCTCTAAGTTCTAGTTTTGGTGGCTGAAATGAAAACTTTGAGGAGTGACATTTCTGGATTAAGGGACATGACTGTATTGTGGGCATAGGAATTTAGCCACATCAAGCAGGCCAACTGTTCCATATGACAGTGAGCTGTGTTCCTCTATTTCACATGAGAAAATGGAAAATCATGTTTTTAGACATTGAAGAACACTTTTCATGGCTTCCCATCTTGAGTAGTATCTCCGGGTCTTAATGCATTACCTGCTTTGCTGGGGGAAACCAAGTTAAAAAGGTAATAATGGCTTTGATGTCATAAACTTTGATGTTATAATAGTTGGTACCCTAAAACGAGTGTCTGATATATTTGTAAAAATCCAATATTCCTGTTCTTTATAGTAATAGCTCAGGCAAAGATTAGAGGCTTCTTTTTGCAAAATTCCATTGATTTTTATGGCCAAATATATGAAATGTCCTATGGCAAAATGGGAACTCAGAAATGATTGTAGACACCTTAATAATCTTGTTTCAAATGAGTCAGTTCTAATATTTCAGCTGCTCGTTTCCCCATGAGACCAGTGATGGTAGACTATGTCAATAGCTTTGGTCTAGATTTTCCTCTTGCTAGATATATCCTCTTGCTAGACCCCCAGGTCTTCTTATTTGTTGGTTTCTCTCACCTTTCCCCACCCTTTTCTTTGTAATTTATAGGCTACATATACTTAGGATATTTTATATTATTAATCCTTAGAAAGTGTTTTATAAACAAATGGCATGCCACATGGGACAACAATTCTTCATTTTCATTTAATTTCCTAAAACCAGTCATTGACATTCAGCATATAGAATTGTTACCTTTTGATACCTTGGTTCCAGATTAAAGACCTTTTATTTATTTTCCAACTGTGTGATCATGACAAGGCACTTCACCTCTCTGTACCTCAGTTTCCTCATCTCTAAAATGGGAGAATTATACTAGTTAGCCTCCAGAGTCCCATACAGTTATATGTACAATTATATAAATAATAAAGTACTTAGTAAATTTTGAATAGCTGTATCAGTTACCTGATAACTGACTGGAGTGATTGTCTTCAAAGTCCCAATCTGCAAGTTTTACCAAACATGAGGAAGCTAAGGAGTGATTGGTAAGAGATCAAATGAGAAACAGAATCTTTAAAAACTATGAAGCTTCATTGGATGATCTGGGATGGGCAGAGTATCACATGTTGATCATTTTTCCAGATGTTGATAATAGATTTCTCTTAACACAGACTAAGACCACATAGCTTTTTTGTCCACTGATTCAGACTATTGAACCCACTTAAAATCCCTGTATCTTTTCCCATTGAATAGCTTTGGCCACATGTCCCTCATTTTGTATGTGTAAAGTTGACTTTTTTAACCTGAATATAAATTTTTTCGTTAAATTTCATCTTATTAGATTGAGCCCAACCTTCTAGCCTATCGAACTCTTTGGGGAACCTGGTTCATTCAACACGTTAGTTATCCCTCCAGATTTCTGTCATATGAGAATTTGGTAAGTATACCATCTATACATTTATCCAACTCATCAATAGAAATGAAAGACCCTAGAGTTAAGCATAATTCCCTGGATTTCTACACGAGTCTTCCTTGCAAGTGATGTAGAAACCTTAATAATTACTTTTTGGAATCCAACCTTTCACCAATTTAAAGTCCACCTAAATCTACTCTTGCTCAGCCCATAATTCTCTATTTTGTCTGTAAGAATGACATAAAAGAATTTGTTAATTGCTTTGATAAGGATTTAATAGCTATGTCTACAACATTTCCCTGATCTTCCAATCTGGGAAATCTGTCAAGAAACCTGGCATGCCCCATTCTGGATAAAGCCATGATGGCTCTTTCATGGTATACCCCTTCTTTTTCTTAGATATTTACTACTCTCCCTTTAATAATATTTTGAGGGCATTGACAATAATGAAACTCAGTAACCTCTATGATAAGGGACTGTGCCTCACGTAGCTCTCTAAATAGAACATAATGGAATTTTTACAAAGGAATATTTACCTCAAAAGATATTGCACAATGTTCAAACATGCTCCCCTACCAACACGTGGGAAGCATAATATAATTTTCCTCCCCTTGTACCACCTCAATCCCTGGGGAGGGGGACAAGATTGGGTTCATACCTTAGCTCAGTTCCCATCAAGCACCATCTCAGTTTCAAGTCCAACTCCTACTCACTTGGGTTGCAGTCCTAGGCACCCTAGCTTCTCAGGGTTTCCATACCAGGTCCATTGATGGCACCACACTACCTGCAGTCTTGGCTCCAAAGTTACCATGGTTTGACCTCTCAGTATGTGTGGGTCACCCCCAGTACATGTAACTGAAGAAAACACAGATTAGAAACCAACACCCCTAGGCCCATTTCTCAGAACCAGGGTAAGAGAGAAAGAGCCCTTCCTCTTTGGTAAGTTCAGTTCATGACAGCCTAAAAGATGTCAGAAAAAATTGAGTAAATACTCTTGGCATCTTTAAAGACACAAGTAACCAATCAAAGGAGGCTATACACACCCATGAGGGAAAGGACACGAGGAGCTTCGTGTGAGACAGACTGAGCATGTTCAAAAGATGAGTTATATAAAGATATAATCTTTAGTCATAATATCATTACAAATTTTAATCTACAATACTATGATGCTCTTTTCTGCTTTATCAGAGAGGATACTCTGAATGAATACTCTTGGGGTACAGGAAATGAATTTATCTGACCCATTCACCCTGAGCTTAAGGTGGCTCAGATTTGGGTTCCCAGAAGAAATGTGTCCTAAAAAAGTTATAGAAGGAAAGGTGGCAGAATATTTCACAATTCTGTGTGAACAACTATATCTAGGGAAAATATACCAGAAGTGAAATGAACAACTGGTTTATGAGTTGGGGATCTTTCAGAAGAAATGATAGAGGCAGGATAAAGAAGAAAACTGTTTAGGGACAGATTGGTATAGTGGAAAGAGTGGTGTGGAATGAAGAAAAAAAGGGAGGATGGAAGGAAGTGAGGAAAGAAGGTAGGGAGGTAGGTAGGTAGAAGGTGGAAGAGAGGGAGGAAGAGAGGGGAGAAGAGAAAAGGGAGGAAGGGAAGAAAGAAGGGAAGGAGGAAGGGAGGGAAAGAAGGAGTCAAGAATTTATTAAGAATTTGCTATTTTCCAGGCACTGTTATTATCTCATTTTGTCCTTACAACAGCGCTAGGCTATTATCTCTGTTCTACAGATGACTAAACTGAGGCAGATAAAAGTTAAGTGACTTGCCCACAAACACACAGTTGGATTTGAACTGAGGTTTTCCTGACTTCAGACCCAGTACTCTGTCCATGGTACCACCTAACTACATCTATTTGGAGTCAGAAGTCTGGCACATTTCATTTAGTTGAGCTTACAAAATCTGGAAAGCTCTTCCCTTAAAGCATTTTGGCCATCTGCATAGTTTGTTCAAATATTCAAAACTGTATAGAGAATCTTATCTTCCAGTTAGTTGCTGGGCATTTGTAAAAGGTAGTGTTGCTCACCATCTTTTGCCAAAATACTGAATAAAAGCAGTCCTGTTTGAGACTGAATCAAAGCAAAGTATTTGTGTTTATGACTCCAACGTCACAGGATTCAGGGTCTCCACAAAAAAACACCCTTATCAGTAATTTAAGGCTAGTAACAACAGCTCTTTTCATTTCTGCTCAAGAAACATAAGGAATTTTTTACATGGAACACATGTCATTTTTCAATGAGAAGAAAACTTCACAAATCAAAAAGACAGTGGATGAACAGACAGACAGATCATTAGACTTGGAGTCAGAAGACCTGGGAATGACACTTATAAGGTAGTAAACTAAGGAAAGTCACTTCATGTAAGTCTGAGGCTGATTTTCCTGGGAAGTGGAAATGATCCTTGTATCGCCAATCCCACAGACAGTTGTGAGGAAAGTATTTTGTAAACCTGACAACACTTATCTATCTAAATACCTATATCTATCTATCTATCTATCTATCTATCTATCTATCTATCTATCTATTTGTATCTCTCTACCTATCTACACATACACATACGCACATATAAATTGTTATTTTAGCCCCTGGATTAGGTGATCATAAACTAAATAAGAAACATATGACTGAGTTTAAAAGTGAAGAAATGGTCTAAGCTGCATTCAGATCCCAAATTTGTTTTTTACTTTCTAACACCAAAGGGAATTTCCCTTAAGTTGTGGATTTCCCTACCATGATATATGTCTGAGTGTACTCATTGCCACTGGAGCCAAGAGGATTGGGATGTGAATGATTTCAGGATTGCTTTGTTCCAACTGCATTACCAAAGTCATCTACAGTAACGAGAGGCTTTCCTCTCATTGACAGCCAACAAAGCTTCAGAGTTCTTTTTATATTGGTTTCTATCAGTGCCCAAGATAGTATTCCATATACACTGAGCCTCTGGGAAATGTCAACTGCTTGCTGTCATTTTTTTTTAAATCATCCTTTTAAAAAAAATAGCAACAAATATTGAGCACCTACTATTTGCCCACCATAGCACTAGGTCCTATAGTGGTCCTAGGTCCTAGGAGGTCTTAAATCCTCCTTTGAAGGATTCAAAGAAGTATAAGATAGAAAACCTGCCCTCAAGGAGCTTATAATCACTATCATAAATGAAGCAATAATGGATAACAAAAGAAAGACGTGTATGATTAAATGCTAAATTGTGTCATGTAAATGTTGAAAGAATTTAAAGAAAGAAATTAACGATATTATTTTACTTCACCTGTAATTCTTCCCCTTCATCCATGCACGCAAATGTTATTCAGCCATCAAGACTCAGCTTAAGCCCCACCTCTTCCATGAAATCAGCTTACAACCATTTCTCTCTGAATTTCTAGAGAACATATAATCTATACCACCTATTTGGTAATTCAATGTATATTATTTTGTGACATCTCTTGTATTGTTAATAAAATGCTTTTTTATGATTATCTAACTCTTATATAATTTTTTTTGCCACATCCTCAGAATCATAGCGTATCAAAGATACTTTGTGTATTTTTCATAGTTCTCAACTGAACTTTAAGCTCGAAAAATAGTTAGCATTTCCATAGCATTGTAAGGTTTGCAAAGTGCTTCACAAATATTATCTCATTGGATCCTGAAAACAATCCTGGATATGTGGTGATGAATCCTTTGACTGTGACAACTCAGAGTCTGTTCTAGGGGAAAAATGTCCAATGTGGATTAGAGTATGTGTTAGAAAACAAGGAATTCAATGCTAATTTTTGGAAGACCTTGAAAATACAGGCAAAAGAGATTAAATCCAAAATGGTACCCATGTCACATCTGATAATAGTTTTTGAGTAAAGGCATTAAAAAGCCCTTGGAACAAGTTACACAACAAAAAATAGTTTATTTCAACACTTTAAGGATCTTTAATTAAATCAATGTGATTATACCCTTCACCCATATAATAATAGCTAATAAAAATATTAGCTAGCATTTCTATAGCATTTTAAGGTTTTCAAAGGGCCTTACAAATTTTATCTCATTTAATTCTCTCAGTATAGGTGAGGAAACTGAGGTAGGCAGAGGGTAAGTGACTTGTCTATGGTCACACAAGTATCTGAGGCAAGATGTAAACTGAGGTCTTCCTGTATCTGAACCCAACACTCTCTCTACTATATCACCTAGCTGCCTTTCTTCCTACAGAGAGTATAACTCTACTAGACTGTGAGAGTTACTTTGTCTGAAAAATTATTGTCTCCAAACTTAGCTAGGCTGCTCGTTGGGTGACATTGATCTGCTTTGTTATCCACTGGAAAGACTGCTTGCTATAGAATGAGAGGACCTGTGTTCAAAATCTAGTTCTGCAGTTAACTACCTATTTGACCCAGGGTGAACCATTTATCATCTTTGGGTGTTGACTGATCTGTCAAAGGAAGGGTTTAGGCTAGATGGCCTCTAAAGTTCCTTCCAGTTCCAAATCTATGTTCCCAGTGTCCTAAATAACATTCAAGAAATGTTAATTTGACAGTAGTAGCATGGGAGAAGAATTTTAGTAGGTTACCTGCAATCTTTTGTAGACCACACCCCTCTTCCTACTTTACTCCAATGAAGGGGAGAGAACCAGCAGGTCCTCGCCCTCTCATTGTGTTTCACAAGCTGTTTACACAAAGCCAGAGAGGTTAAGAGTCTTCCCTGTGCTTGTCAGGCTTTCTGTTCTATGAAAATTGACAGAGCCTGCAGGCTGAGGGGCTAATTTTAATAGAAATAACCTAGGTGGGTTTGTTAATTTTCTTGGTTCCCTTGATGATCTGTCTGCATAGCATGAAGGTTCTTTGATGTGACTGAGAGAACAGAAGGATATTTTGTGCATAGCCAACCATGAGAGCAGTGCTGGTTCTGCAATAAAGAGTAAAAAAAAAAAAAAAGATGACAGGTAAGTTGTGTGGAAGGTGAAGATTAGAGTATTCATCATTTGGGGGCTTTTTTGTTTATTTGTTGGGCTTTTGTTTTTTGGCAAATCTTAACCCTGTAGATCTAAGATTTGACTCTTTCTTCTAGCTACAAATTAATTTTTGTGAACTGAGTTTTTGTAGTTTCGAAGGAAATTAAACAAATTGGCAAATTACTTCATAAAAGACGTAATGAATGTCCAGGAAAAAAAACACCCTTTTCAATAAATTCATTGAGATCTAAGAGAGCTTGATGTCGCTCCTTTTTAGCTACATAAAACACACAGTATTTGCAAAGTGCCATTTCAGTCAAGGTTACATAGCTCGTTCAGCATGCCCAAGTGAATGGATTTGGGATTTCTTCTCCCCCTGCACTCAGATAATTTGAAGTCTTGTAGTGTTTGCAGATTCCTTTGTCTACATCTCAGGAACTACTGGGATGTGATTTTGGAGAGGACGAGTGCCTGAATTGGATGAATATAGTGAGAATTGGAATACAAAACTTAGCCCTCCAAACCAATGCTTGGAATATAGTAAGGGCTTAATACGTGTTTGTATTTTTTATTTATTCATTCAATTGGTCAAAACAATTTGATTTCTATGATTTCAGACATTTCCCAGTAATTACAGGCAGAGGGGCTACCCTGTCAACAAGTCTCTGACTTTAAGGAAATATCAATGAGCTTATCAGTCAGGATTGTTTACCTTGTTCTGCTTTTTGGACATCCACCCCTTTAAGGGGAAAGAACATTGGATTGGATTGTATCCCAGACGTATTACTACCTCACCGTATGATCATGGGCAAATAATTCACCCTCTTTTTCTCTGATTGTTCTGCCACAAATTCAAAATAATGGTTGTCTGTCTGCCTCGTAGGATTATGCTAAGATTCAAGTGAAAAGGATAACTTTTAAAATATCACATAATATGTGGTGTAGTAAGCTGGCTAGGTGGCACAGTGTATAAAGTGCCAGGCCTGGAGGCAGGAAGACTCATCTCCCTCAGTTCAAATCTGGCCTCAGACACCAGCTGTGTGACCCTGGGCAAGTCACTGACCCCCTTTGCCTCAGTTTTCTCACCTGTAAAATGGGATGGAGAAGGAAATGACAACCCACATCGGTATCTTTGCCAAGAAAACCCCAAATCAGGTCACATGACTGAAAATGACTGAACTGCAAGAAAAACCACGGAGTACTAAGCACCTGTTGGGTACTTGGTATAATTCTGAGTGATTGTTTTTTCCTCTCCAAGTTTCAAAAATTAATAATTGTTCAGAATTACAGAATAGAATAAATCTGATATAAAAGAATGGAATCTCTTTGTGTTGGTCTAAATGTCTTGTGACTATTGTGAAAATAACCATCCAATCCAGTTAGCAGGGAGGTGCCTGGTTTTATAATTTATCATGCAGGGAAGGATGTTCCCTACCAGTGATGGAGGAGGAGACAGGAATTGTTGAGATGTTGGTGTTAGAGCAGGCCTGCCAAATCCTGGAGAGACAAGTTGGGGAGCTTAGAAGAAAAGTTGAAATAATCCTATAGCAAGAGAACAAAAAGAGCTCTTTTAGCATCAGGAGTAATATAAAAGGGTCTTTTCCCAAGAAGAGAAGCCTGGCATTAAAGGTTGTTTTCAGAAGATCTTTGGAGATCAAGGATTTATGACAGGAGCGAGTCTGAAGAAGGAACTAACTGTATTGAGCCAGAGTTCCCCAGTGGTATAGAGGAGCCAAGGACAGAAATTGCAGCTGGAGGAAGGACTCCTTTTTTATTATTTTAAAAGAAGGATGTTTACAAGGCATGTGGTGGGGAAAGAAACAGAAGATCAGATCTCTGGCCTATCTCTGGGCCAATCTGTAGAATTTCCATTTGTCAGGTTTGGGGTGGGCACTTCATCAGGTAGAAGACTATAAAATACATGGGCTGCCAGGCTTTATAAAAGGAAGCATGTGTTGACTCTTTTTATTTATGGTGTCTGGATCCACTCATAAAGACATCAGTTACAATTTCCATTCCTTTAAGGGCCATTCTAATGAGGGTTAGCAGCATATGTGTGTTCTATGATTTCCATGGGCAATCTCTTAGCAGAAACATGATTCAATAAGCACAGATTAGTGACTTATGAAAAGCTACAAAGTAGAAGCAATTCTCTTGAGTAGAAGGAGGACAGATTTAGAAGCTGATTCAAGTCTAGATTTCACAGCTCTCAGTGCCCTTGGTCAAGTCATTTGAACTCCTAATCTCAATTTCTTCATTTGTAAAAGAGACTCTACTGCTCACACTACCAACTTCTCAGGACTGTGGTGAAGAACGTATTTTACAATAGCCTAAATGATCTATAAAGGAGAATTATCATCATGGCACAAATGTCATCCCAGTAGAATTTGCACTCTCATTTTTGCCATGCTCCCTCCACTCCTCTTGTGCCTGTGTTCCTGACTCTCTGGTTGATGTTCCTCCTTCTCTCTCAGTAGCCTTCTCATCCTGGAAGATGCCTCCATCCAAGACCTTCTCTCACTGGAAGATCCATCTGCCCCTGTGGCGCTCTCCTCTTATTGATGAATTCCTCCAAGAACCTCCATTTTAAGGAACTTCCAGGTCATTGATGCTCATCCTTCATTCCTCTCTCAGCTCCACTTCCAATTTTCTGTACTACTCCATCATGCTCTCCCCATATCCCATATGTGTTATCTTCCCCCATTACAATGTAAACTCTATGAGAGCAAGGGTTGTCTTACTGTCTGTATTTTTGTCCAGTGCCTGGTGTAAAATAAGTACTTAATAAATGCTTATTGACTTTGACTTGCGTTTGTATTCCTAGTACTGGCTCAGTGTTTGACATATACTATAGTAGGTGCTTAACATTTATTTATTGAATTAAACTTAATTTAATATTGAGAACCTTGCTCATGGGGGACTAGGACTTCTCAGCATATACCAATTGTTGTACAAAGAAACCCAAACAGTACTCAGTAATCATTAGTTGATGGAACTGACTCTCAGAGGCAAAGCATCTAAACAACAAGAAGAATTGTATTGGAATTGATTTTTAGAATGTACAACCAAAAATTCTACACTGGGCTTTAAAGAGGTGGAAAATGGGGCATCTATGATTACTGTGAATGTTAACCTTTTCCCCTAATATGCTAGCTATCAATAGATTATCACACATGAATTTTTAAGCATATTCTCTCATTTAATGGAAGTCGTTGATGGTAAAGAAAATAATGGCTTCCCCTACTAGAGTTAATCTACATTAAGACTGAAAATGTGATTTGGAACATATTTTTTGGAGTAAATTCTTCAAATCAGGTGTCTAAGGGTAAAATGATCTAAATTTTGTTTTCTGTTTTGATGAAAAGTTGGGGGAAATTGTTCGTGATCATTAAATTCTTTTCTGAAAGATAGTTTTAAAAGGGTGATTATTATAGATTTACAGCTTGAAATAATTATTTCATTGAAGTAGAAATATATCTCATCTTGATGAAAATTCTTATTTCAGGTTCTGAATTTTTTTTTTTTGGTTCACTCCTATAGTGAAATAACTGGAGTATAGAAACTCCATGAAACAGTGAAATCTATAATTTCTAGTCTTAGAGAATTACCTGAAGCAATAAGAAGTTAAGTAACTTGCTCTTCCATAGTCAGTGTTGTCACTGGAAGGACTCAAACCTGTCTTCCTTGACTCATTGTCCATTATATCAAATATAGCAATTTGTATATTATGACTAATGTTTTAATATAAGCCTGGGGAGGCTTACTAATGTTTTACATGAAGGAGGATGCCAAAAAATGTCTCCTAGATTTTAACCCACCTTTGCTCTTGTGGCTCAACTTTTTGGATAAATCTATAAATTAAATCCTTATCTCTTCAAGTGTTAAAGGTCTACCTTTGAATAGAAGAATGATTGAGGGGTTAATGATTACCAGCTAATGCTGAAGGATTACCACATGGGTAAATGATAATACTGTAGTAGGATGCAGTGCCGAAACCCCAAAACTGAGGAAGTAGCAGAAGACAGTAAATGAGCCAGATTGAACAGGATAAGAGACAGCTCCAAACAAATGGGAAAGACCACAAGAAGATCAGGATGGAAGTCAGAAAAATGAAAACCGGAAACCAACCAGATATATACCAGATCATAGTGGGGACAAGTTGTCATATGACAAGGAATGTACTACGTGACAGGAACTGAGAGTAGGCTGGCCATTTGGTTTGGTTTTGTCCAGATCTCTGATATATACCTTTATTGTGCTCCCTTACTAAGAAATCCCTTTACCAATGCAGATTATAACTTACAGTTTTTGAGTGTTTCTTAGCAGTGCAGAAAAGCAAAGTGATTTTCACAGAATCACAAAACCAGAAGTGTCAGAGGTGGGACAAAAACACAGTTTATCCTTGCTCCTAAGCCAGCTCCCTACCCACTCTGCCAATCTTGCTCTTGGAATCATACATATACATATACTTAAAAGAAAATATCCTCTTGGTATCTGGAAATGATGGAGGACTTTATTTATTTGTTTATATTGGATGCTCTCCAACCCCTCAGGCTAATGTTCGATGTTAATGTGTGGTTTAGCACCCTTCCCTCCCCGCCCATTGAGTTAAAGATAATCTGTACTTCCCAAAATCAGACTAAGAAGACAAGAATCAGATTTCATCACAAAAAACAAGGATTTCTGCATCACAGAGTGGGGTCATTTTCCAATTATTTCCTTTTCTATCCTTTCCCTTCCCTTTGATTTCCCCTTTCCCTTTTTCTTTTCCCCTTTCTCTTTCCCTTTCTCTTTTTCCCCTTCCCCTTTCCCCCTTTCCCTTTCTTTCCTTGTTCTTTATTTCTTTTTCTTCCTTTTTTTTGCAAGTGCAGATGTTACAGCTAATTGTTTCTGGTAGATAAAGAGTGGCCCCATTTTTCAGTCTGTCTAGTGATGACTTCTCATTTTCTGATACTAGCAAATCTAATTTGCAAATGAAAAATTTCACTGAAACAGACTTTGCCTGTGAGCAAATTAGAGCCCTACACCTTTGGAAGTGTTCAAGTGAACACCCAATTGCATTTTAAACAAAAGACTTATGATCTTAATTCACAGTTAAAATAACAATTGCTTCTAAGTGGTACTTAGTACTTTAAAAAGTTTCAACATTCCAATAAGAATGATCAAAAGGGGGGAGTTGATTTAAAAAAATAAAAGCTTGTGAAGAGTCATTGTCAGAGCTTGCCTGATATTTCTTGTTTGTCATTAGAAGTTTGGTTGTGTTTGTTATCCTGGTGCCATAGAATTACTTAATTGGTAGTCTATACTGATAGTCTTTCCCGATAAAGGGGACAATACTAGAATAAATTATGTACATTTCACCATTCAGTTTTGAATAGGGTAAGTGATAACTACCAATGTTACCTTATTACTGGTGGTGTTTTGTTATGGTGAGTTTTTTTGTTTTTGTTTTTGCTTTTGTTTTTTACTTTTCCTTTTTTTGTGGGTTTTTTTGTTTGTTTTTAAATAGAGGAAAGAAATCTTAGAATCCAATATTTGGAGGAATGGAGCAATAATAGCCTTTTTGGTATAAGAAATTTCTATGTGTAAAAATTCTATTTGAAGAGTTCTATTTCAATTCAGTCAAGCCTCAAATATTTGCAAGTTTACAAAGAATGGAAAATCTTTCTTTCAAGTTCTGAAGCCAGGACCTATAGTAGTTAAGTGCTTGCCTTGTTGACTTCTCAACTCTGTTTACTCCGCTTGCAGAAGCTCTTTGGAATTCAAATACTCCACCATTCCTGTTCCAGGGAAAGTAAAGTTATAGAAACAATCGTCTTGCATGGGTCCAAGAGAGAATCATTTGCTCTAAGTGTGAAATTGGTTGTGGAGAGGAGGTGAGAGAGTGAGATATGGAACTATAACAACAATAATATTTATTTAAAATACTTAAAAATTTGTACAGTGCTCTACATTGTATCTCAATTTATTCTCACAATCAACCCTGTGAGATCGGTGCAATTAATATCCCCATTTGACAGTTGAGGAAACTGCGTAGTCTCAAAGAGACTCAATGACTTCACCAGGGTAACAGAGCTGGTAACTATCTGAAGCAGAGTTGGATCTACCTCTTCCAGACTCCCAAATCCAGCACTCTATTTTTACCTTTCTAGTTCCAAGTTAGTCTTATCTTCACAGACATTTCACTATTTAATTTGAAATAAATCTGGTTCTTTTGCTTATGCAATTCCTTACCCCCACCCTCAATATTTAAAGCCAAACTCCAATGCCATTTGAAAAAAACTTTCTCTAACCACTGCCTTTAAACATAGCCTTGCCCTTGACCTCATATATAGCCCTTTTTTATTCTTGCACTTGGTATTTGTTATATATTATAATTGCCTGTGCTTGCTTTTATCCTCTTACTGGATGATAAATTCATGAAAGGAAAGGACTGTCTAATTTAAAATTTGTGTCATCCCTAGCATTTAACACAATGAGATGCACAAAATGGTCACTTAATAAGTGTTTGTTGAATGACTGAATAAATTCTGAAGCCACATGTAATTAACTTTTTAAAAAAATTAATCCATCATTTTGGATCATTGAAGATTCTGTGGATTCATCAATAACTTTGGTCCCCTAGGTCATTAGCATTGTGACCTTCAGAACATGAAAAGTTTTTGAAGGATTTAAGAAAAGTGTTTTAGATTTTCTGCAGCTTTCCTTTCCGGTGGTCAATGGGAGATGACCTATTTTAGAGAATACTGCATAGCTAAATCTGTGAGATAATGAATTGTATTAGGATGGAAAAATGCTGTGTCTCAAGTAAACTTTGGGGTTATAAACAAGTGTCTAGAACAGCTGAAAAGTGATAATTTAAAGTGCTGATATTGTCAGTGATCAGAGAATTGGGCTAACCCTTCTTAAAACAGAGGGCAGCTTGGTGATACAATGGATAGATAGAGCACTGGGCATAGAATCAGAAAGCCTCTTCTTCATGAGTTCAATCTAGCCTCAGACACTTACTAGCTGTGTGACCCTGTGTAAGTCATTGCACCCTGTTTGCCTCAGTTTCCTCATCTGTAAAATGAACTGGAGAAGGAAATGGCAAACCACTCCAAAGCTTTGCCCCATCACCAAGAGTCCCACATGACTGGAAAATAACACCTTAACCACCTTCCTCTCCCCTTCCATGTTTTGTTTTCCATCCACCTTTGCATAGAGATTGTGTGCAAAGCAAAATGTTACGCATAAGTTTGATCCTCAGGGTAGTTAGCTTAGCAACCTACAGAGTGTGAAATCCATTTAGAAAAGGATCAAGAAAGGAAAATCAAAAAGAATGGGAAGAACTGCTTATACAGGGTGGTTTATACAGTTAGTGGCTTTAATTTTTATATCCTTGAAAGGGTTTGCTGAAAAGACATGTAAGTTAAAAATTCTCTGGTGAAGGCTTGGTTTTTAGAATTGCTGCCCCATCAGCAAGGAAACACTGAAACCAGCATGACCGCAGTCAATTTAAAGCAACCCAGGGCCAAATTACTCAGGTAAGTCTGATAGCCATGTCTCCCCAGTGACTATTTATCCAGATGTCCTTTTGGGATGGGACAAGACCAATCTTTAATGGATCTCAATAGTGCCTTGTCAAGGTCCTTAGATGCCTCTTTTTTGCTGACTGGAGTCCCTTTTTTTGTGCTTTCATTCCATTCCATTTCTTCGTTCAGGAGTGTGGGATGTTTGCTTTGTGCTGTATCTGTCAGGGTGGTCCAGCAACTTTCTCCTGAAACATGACTTCTTGCTTCTGAATGAACATGTCAGCTGCCTCTGATCCATAACTCAAACCTCAGCTGTAAAGTAAGCCTCTTGAAATAACAAACTCCTTGTGAGCATCTCGACAACTCAGTGAGACAGGTAGACTCAAGCTTAGTTGGAAAGGTGAGGCACAATGATGCCCTGAAAAGAACTCGATTTGGAGGCAGAGGGAGCTAGAGACCTAGCCCTGGCTTTCTTGTAGGCTAAGTGTAGCCTGGGAACCTCACCTCTCTAAGCTTTAAGTTTCTCATTTATTACCATCAGTGTAAAACTAATCAGCCCTACTTACCTCCAGAGACCTTCCCTGGTTACTAAAAGGTTAAGTGACTTGCCCAGGGTCAGAGATTCAGTATGTAGGGGTAAGAACTTGAACCCAGATCTTGACTCCAAGACTGGCCCTCTATCCACTATACCACCGTGGCTCTCAATATATCTGCATAAATCCCTGTAAACTCAAATGCATTATGAAAATGTAAGTAGGATCAGAGTCTTAGACCTTATAGGTCAATAGTCCAACATCTTTGTTTTGCGAATGGGTATTATGAGGTCCAGAAAACTTACATAATTTGCCCACTGACAGATTGGTTCTACATGGCAGAAATGGGATTTGAATTGGAGTCTTCTTATTCCAAATCCATCCCTCTTTCCATTTTACTACAGTGCTTCCCTCAAAAGAAGATTCTCATAGGTACTCAATATTCTCCGGTGTTCCCATCTAAGAACTAGCTAGACTCAGTGCTGGCTTCCAAGATCAGAGAAGATCACAATCAAATGAGTAAGTGCCCATGGTTTTAGCAGATCTTTTACTGTCCTCACTTTTGCCAGGTATACTATCATTAAGTGTATAATCAGCTCTTTTCTTCCCTATACCTCTTCGGTGTACAATAAATCCTGTCTGTTACTTTCTACCTGTTGTGACCTTGAACCAATCATTTAACTCTTCTGGGCCTCAGTTTTCTCATCTGTAAAATTAGGAGGTAGAAGTAAATGGCCTGGAAGGTGCTTTCCAGCTCTAAATCTTTGATTCTAATATTGTATAAGCCCCCGAAAGTCAGAGAGAGGTTACCTCCCTGCCTTTCTTTCCAAAGTTGACCATTTCTGTATAATCCCTGGAGGATTTCCTTCTGTAGGTTTATACCACCTGATTTATTCCATCTGATTCATGATTCAGACCCTCTGCCGGACTATAAAATTAGGTTCACAAAGTAACAATTAAGAAATCATTTCTGCACATTTCAAGAATTCGATGAACCAGATAATCTCAGTGTGAAAGGTAGGGCAGATTGGGAGCTGTATTCATTCTTTCCAGCCACCAGGCGACTATAAATTAGAAAGTTACTGCCTACCTCCTGCCTACCCATTTTGTAAATGGAACCTATGGCTCAAAGTGGGGTGAGGGTGGCGGGAACTTCCAGAAATAGAGCTTATTTTACCCTGCCCAAGAATCTGCATCTTTGTGTGACATGGGGCAAGTGCCTTTGTCTAGTTTATATTCTTCATGAAATGATTACCTGACAATTTGCCACATATTTTCCTCCAGAGATACTTTTTAAAAATGAGTTCTTCTGATGAAAAACTTTTGATATTGTTCAGTTCTACACAAAGTTTTTTGGTGGTTGTTTTACTTATTACCTATCTTTTGTGTGTATTTTTAAAAGATTCTTTATTGTTTTCTTTACAAGTAATTCTTTACAATGAATAATGCTGTTTTTCATTTGCTATATCAACTATTTCTTTAGCAGACACTGACTTGATACCAAGGAAAGAACAAGTCTATTAGTCTGCCAAGAAACAATTACCTTCCTTCCTTCTTTCCTTCTTTTCTTTTCCAGTCCTCTGTGGCTTTCTCCTGCCCTTGTCCCTGCCCGCCCCCCAAATTGGGATGGTGCTCAGAACTACTGCTCCGAATTCTGAAGTTCAAATTATCCACAATCCTTAGCCTCTCCCAGTAGCTAGGTTACTGGCTAAATAAATCACCACACTTAGTCAATTGCCTTTCTTTCTGAAGACATTTTCACCTGTGCATTTTTAATATCCCTTATCAGAGAGAGTGAGTTTTCTAAAAAAAAAAAAACAGAAAGAAAGAAAAGAAAAGGAGTATCTTCTAAAGAGAGAGCATTCTTTTAAAGAAAAAAAAAAGGTCTAATTACAAAGGAGTTCCAGTTAGAATTCTCCTAAAATGCCTAAAAGGTCATTGTGTACCCTGACCTGAAGGGGTAATATCCGTGTTGAATTGTTATAATCTTTTCATTCTTTTAAAATAGAAGTTCTTAACCTGGCATCTGTGAACTTTAAAAAAACAAAATTCTGATAACAGAATGCTCCAAGCATACTGATTGAAATCCTCAAGTGATTTCAGTTGACTGGGGAAAAGAGGGAGGAAGATTTTGCCAAAGGTTTGTGTTCACCTTTCTTCACCACTGAGCATGAATAACTGAGCAACTTAAAATGTTTAAATTCCTTATCATTTGGGCTTTTATTCTATTGGACAGAATTTAAGTTCATCAGATTGTCACGCTTTAAGTCCATGAGGAAAGTTAATTGAGTGGAATCTCCTGGAAGACATACTCAATATTCTTTTTCATTCATTTTTTAAAAATTTCTTGTTAGCAGCATGCATTTATTTTTATTTTATTCATTATTTTATGACATTAGGAGATTTATTCTTTGTGGTTCAAGTTTCTGAAGAAAAGTATCTTATTTATGTTATAAGAAGTCAAGCACAAAAGCTTCCTTATTTAGCTAAAAAGCACAGAATAAAACAGAACACAGAGTACAATGTACAACTCCAGAGTAGTACTTGAAATCAGTGGACATTGGCCTCAAGTAGAATTGAAGGGTCAAAATCTGTTTCACTACAGCAAACCAAACATTTTCTCTTCATGTGTGGAAATGGCAACAACTCTTAAGTTAAATAAGAATTTGGTGTTTGCTTAACATCACTGGGATCTACCATCCCTGCATCCCTGTAGGAAAGGTTGCATAAAGTTAAGCAGTATAGGTAACTATACATTTATTGTTCCTATGGCAACCTCCACTGATGATTTATTAAGCAGTATTCTTCCAGACTACAATACATTGGCGTTGCTCTGAGTTCTCTGGGGAATTATCTTTTCTTTTCTTTCCTTCTTTTTCTTCCTTCCTTCTCTCTCTCTCTCTCTCCCTCCCTCCCTCCCTCCCTCCCTCCTTCCCTCCCTCCCTCTCTCTCATAGATGTGCAGAACAATTTTAGTTTTATTTGTTTATCTCAGTTCATTTAAATGTACAACCATTGTGACTACTTTTGGAGTCATGTTGGACAATTGTCTGGTTAGTGCACAGACGGAGGTTATGACATCATCAGTTTAAAAGACAGTTTTGATTAACGCCAACTGAAATAAACCAAAATCAGCCAAAATTGACTTTACACCTAAATTTATTCTTTGGACATTACGTGGCTTCTGGGTAAACATATTCCCTTTTGTAGGGAATGCTTTCCTCTTGCTGACCCTTTGGATGAACAGTATGGAGTGATAAGAGTGAGAAAGGGTCGGGTAGTTTTTCTGAGCCAGTCCCCTTGCCCCGGAATGTTCAGCTGCCGATTTGCTGCTTCAGCACTGGAGCTGAGGAGCGACATGGAAGCACCTCAGCTGATGGGTCGAAGGAAGGGGGCTTCTTTGTGAGCTGGGCCCCAGAGTGCACTGGGCTCCCAAGATTAACACAAGCCCTTCAATTGCACTCTCCAAAATGGCAATGTAGCAACGCTAATAGGCGCCCATTCTGATGGCAATTTGGCAGGGAGTCAAAATTTGGCCCTAAAGCAGAGGTGGTACAATTAGACAGCTGAGATGCGTTCTCTGAACACACACTTTTAATTGATTTCAGCTTGTTCAGTTCACAAAGATAGAGCTCTGACACACAGCAGCTTTCTTAGAGGGGCTTATTTTTACTTTCCCTTTATTCAGCGGCGTCATTCACCAGCAGCAGAAGCCACAATAATAAAGAGTTCTAAAGAGAGGGTGTTTGGCATGGTTTGGATACAAAAAGTATTATTAAGAACTAATGAGTGAGATAGTTAGATGTTAACCGGAAAAGCATTAATGAACAGAATAGGGCTCTGGCATAAACATCTGTTTCTGAACAGATGTTACCTTGTAAATCTGCTGAAGAAATGCCTTTGTAAATGGAGCAATGGACCCTTTTAGGTAATAGGAGGGACAGAAAGATGTTTTGAGGTTTCAAAACACAACTTTTCAGCTGTTTTGAGACTCACAAAAGACTATTTTAAAGAAATGAATCTTCCAGGGCATTGGGGGGTTAGAGAAGGGACTGACTGGTAGTATACAATAACCCTGAAGCACATTGAGTTTGACCATACAATGTAATAACCAGCAAGTTTCTGTCTCATTCATGGTACGAATCTGGGATACTCATTAACTTCAAATTTCATGCCCATTGACTTTTGGAGCTTGTTGCCCTAGGCAAAATTCCATTGTGGACAAAGTTTGTTTTCCGTGTTTCTTCTTACTACTTTTGGTGTCTGACTGGGCTTGTTCCCAGCCTACCTGCACAGAGGTGGTTTAGTGAATATAGTATAGGACTTGGGTCAGGAAGACTGAATTCAAGTCCCACCTTAGACATTAGCTATGTGACCAAGCTCATGGGACAAGTCATTTCTCAGCCTCAATTTCCCCATCTGTAAGATAGAGATACCCTACATTGCCAGGTTGTTGTGAGGGTCAAATTAAAGTGTGTAAAGTGCTTTGCAAACCTTAAGATACCATGTAAATGCTAGATATTGTATTCTTCTTCTTTCTTCTTCTTCCTCTTCCTTTTCCTCTTCTTCTCCTCCTTCTCCTTCTTCTTCTCCTTCTCCTCCTCCTCTTCCTCTTCCTCCTCCTCCTCTTTCTTCTTCTCCTCCTCTTCCTCTTCCTTCTTCTTCTCCTTTTTCTCCTTCTCCTCCTCCTCCTCCTCCTCCTCCTCCTCCTCCTCCTCCTCCTCCTTCTTCTTCTTCTTCTTCTTCTTCTTCTTCTTCTTCTTCTTCTTCTTCTTCTTCTTCTTCTTCTTCTTCTCCTCCTCCTCCTCCTCCTCCTCCTCCTCTTCCTTCTTCTTCTCCTCCTTCTTCTTCTTCTTCTTTTTCTCCTCCTCTTCCTCCTTCTTCTCCTTTTTCTCCTTCTCCTCCTCTTCCTCCTTCTTCTTTTTCTCCTTCTCCTCCTCTCCTCCTCCTCCTCCTCCTCCTTCTTCTTCTTCTCCTCCTCCTCCTCTTCTTGCTCCTCCTCCTCCTCCTTCTTCTCCTTCTCCTCCTCTTCCTTCTTCTTCTTCTCCTCCTTCTCCTCCTTTTCCTTCTCCTCTTCCTCTTCCTCCTCCTCCTCCTCCTTCTTCTCCTTCTTTTCCTCCTTCTCCTCCTCCTCTTCCTTCTTCTTCTTCTTCTTCTTCTTCTTCTTCTTCTTCTTCTTCTTCTTCTTCTTCTTCTTCTTCTTCTTCTTCCTCCCCCCACATTCTAAACCTCTCTCTTGCATTAAAATTTTCCCTTCATAGCTATATCTCTGTAGTCCCCTGTATTCTAAACTTGTCCTGACTCTCCCTCCCTCCTCAACACTTGCCCTTCCTGTCTCCTTTCATACCTTTCTAAGGTAAATGAGAGAATGTTTGTAAAGCACTTTGCAAACCCTAAAGAGCAATAGAAATGCTGATGCTGCTGTTGCTGATGATTACAAATGAATTTATGCTAAAATATTAATAATTTTGTTAATCTATCCCTTCCAGGTCACATACAAACTATTTTTTTTTAAATCAGGGAGCCTCTAATGTCTTTCTTTAAGGGAGTGCCTAAGTAGGTTATAATATACTGTCCTGGGAAAGTTCAGACCGAGTCTTTTGAGACCCCCTCAGATCGCCACATAGGGGACTGCCTACTCTAGGAACATAGTGATTCACTCCAACTTGATAATATGGGCACATGGAATCATAATGTTAGAAATGAAAGTATTTTTAAAGATCACCTCATCTAACATCTTTTTTCTTTAAACATGAAGAAGTAGATGGAGATAAATAAAGTGACTGTCCCAGAGTCATAAAGATTAAAACAGGATTAGAATCCAGGTATCCTGACTCCCAATCCAATGGTCATTCCAGCATATTCTACTATAAGAGATTCCTCCATCATTTATCTTAACCTATTAATGAATTATTTCTGATGGTGAATAAATAGGAGACCCCTTGGCAGAAGAGACCAAAACAGCTCAAAAAAAAAAGCCCTTCATTAAAATATGTTTCAGGAGCAAATAATCCCTAAAGGAAGTTTTTTTTGGGGGGGGAGGGATTAAGGAGGGAAAGCAGGAGATATATTTTTTGGCCTTAAAGGTTCAAGTTCCTGGCAGCAGTCAGCAGAACTGACCTAATTTCCATGAAAACTGGTTTTGCATTCCAGTATCTTTGAAAAGTTCTTTTTAAACCAGCAACAGAACTCAATGATACATGTTGAAATTTACTTGTGACACACTGGATTCCATTGCCATATTAGGTGCTGTCAAAACCCTGTAGGTAATTTTGCATACCCCAAAGGCATGATGTAGCTTATCACTTGATGCTACTGAAAAGTCCATGTAAAGCAGCAGAGCATCATTAGAAATAGGAGGCAACATGTGCGAGATACATCAAACCACTATCATTACTTCAGCCACTATTTTCCCTGAGACTCTGGTGGAGGTTGTTCAGGACTCTGAACACAAGAGCCCTGGGAATAGCATTGTCCTCCATAACACAGATCTTGATTCCAGCCCAGCCCTTGAAGTCATAATCTTGAGGAACAACCTCTGTGGAAATGAGACCTGGCAACTGCTTCTGAAAATTAATTGCCTTAGCCACTGAAGACCCAGAAAAGAAAGTTCTCAATACCAAGCTTGTCAGTATTGTCAAATGAGATGCAGATGTGATTTTATCAGTGGAAATGACATTTAAAAGATCCATTACCAACTGCTTTGCAACTATGCCCTAAGGACCATGAGATCTTTCCATCTGACTGTCACCTGAAATCTTCTATATATGTTGGCTACTCCAGAGGAGTTCTTAGCGTTTTTTATGCCATGAACCCCACTATTCATAAGTATACCCTAAGGCTGTGTCTGTCCTGAGCTCTCCTTTCTATATCAGCAGTTCTCCAACTGTTAAGTTTCAGGACCATTTGTATTACAAAAAATTATTGAGAACCCTAGGGGCAGCTAGGTGGTGCAGTGGATAGAGCACCAGTGCAGGAGTCAGGAGGACCTGAGTTCAAATCTCACCTCAGACACTTGACACTCACTAGCTGTCTTGCTTGGGCAAGTCACTTAACCCCAATTGCCTCATCCTGGGTCATCTCCAGTCTTCCTGATGAATATCTGGTCACTGGAATAAGATGGTTCTAGAGGAGAAGTGAGGCTGGTGCCCTTGCACAGCCCTCCCTGACTCAGAAACAAAGTCAAGGGCAAGTCATGTCATTATTTCTCTGATGGCATGGTCTTCTTTGGCAACAAAGGATAAACACACACACATTGAGGACTCTCCAAAGAGTTTTTGTTTATGTGGTTTATATCTATCAATATATACCATATTAGAAATTTAAAATATCAGTGTATTATTATGAAAGCAATTTTGACCATACACACCCCTTGAAAGAGCTTTAGGAATCTGCAGGGTTCCTGGACCACATTTTGAGAAATGCTGCTCTATACTATCTCTCTTGGTGATCTCATTAGCTCCCATGGATAAAACTGTCATCACAATCAAATGATACTTTGTCCTATTTATCTAACTCTAAACATTCTCCCTACCTCTAAGAGTCTCATATTACCAACAACTTATTGGTCATCTTGAACTGGATGTCCCATGGGCATCTTAAACTCAGCATAGGCAAAACAAGACTCCTTATTTTTGCTACCAAAACTTCCCCTCCCCATTTCTCTTGGTGAAGACATTAAGTGTTATTAAGCTTGTATCAAGCCTGATTGAGTCTGTCTTCAACTTCTATGTATTATTCCCAGTTCTGTACTCTGAAGTCAACCAGAAGTTAAATCCTTTTACCAACTGACAACCTGTCTTGAAGTTAACAATCATATCCCCACAAAATCTTTCCTTTTTAAGGCTACACTCTCCCAGTTCTTTCAACTAATCTCATAGAAATCATAACCATGGAACCCTCCACCATCTTGGTTGCTCTTCTTAACAATGTTCTTCACAAAACACATCACCCACTTTTTGTTCCAACTGACCATATACTTCAGGGTAATGCAGATGTATATTTAGATATTCATGTCATAGTATTCTGAAGTATAGAGTTCTCATGTTAGAATCAACAAGGGGATTTTGAACATTAGTAGTTTCCCTTTGGCTTTGCCTTAGACCAAGGAGGGTTATTGGTGGTGGATGAAATCTCCTGATAACTAATTTTTTTCTTTCCTGAAGGAAAATGGAAAAACTTCTGGGACCAGAAAAATGTGTATTCTTTCTTTTGGTGCATAAGAGATATTCACAGTAGATGGAGGAAAGGGAAAAAAAATCTTCATACCTATCATGTACCAATGATTTTATGTTACAGAGAAAGCTTATTTATGCTTAATTGAAGCATTCATAACACACACAAGTGATGAATCGGCATTGTATTTTGACCTTAGAAAAGAGAGCAGTGACTCTGCCATTTTATACAATATTAATATCAGTTGAAATTCCTAAGTCTTCCTAAAATCCTTACTTCCAATGGACATAATGAAGAAAAATAGGAAAATGAAAAGTTTAAGAGACAATACTTTGTAGGTACAGTATTTTACAAATGATTCCCATTCATAGAATAATTGATTTGTGCCTGGGCTTGAAAGGTCATTTAGTGTAACCTTTTCAATTTATAGATGAGGAAATTGGAGTTTATAGACCTTAAATGACTTGCCTAGGTCACACAGATAACAAGGATCTGAACCCAGACCTTCCTGAATTGAAATTTAGCACACTAATCACCATGCACACTACCACTCTTACACTTCATTATTGAGAGAAGTCTTTATAAGAACTGTTGTTCTTCAACTGTTCAGTCGTATCTGACTCTTCATGACCCCATATGGTGTTTTCTTGGCAAAGATACTGTAATGGTTTGCCATTTTCTTCTCTAGTCATTTAAAGCAAAAAGAGGTTAAGTGACTTGCCCAGAGTCACACAGCTAGTGAGTGTCTGAGGCTGACTTTGAACTCAGCCCGATGTTCTATCCACTGAGCCACCTCGCTGACTCATACACTAAATGATGTTTCCCTGAACAACATATTTTCATTAGAGTAAGGTTTTTTTGAGGTTATCACTAAGATCTACCATAAAATCCTTAACTTCCAAATAGCAACCTTAGCAATCTGTAAGTAGGATGAATAACTGGGGCTTTGTCCAAGGGACTCAAATTTAGAATGTACTCATAGGACTTGGTATAACTTTAGCAAGTAGGAACAACAGGGTTTTAGCACCTGGTTACCTAGAACAGGATGGGGATAGGGAATGAACCCAAAATTTCACTGGTATAGGGAACTCCTAGATTAAGAAATTCTTCTACCCATGCAAGTTAGCACCTTGTTGTTATTAGAGTGAGACTAAGTAACTTGCTCAGTTACGTAACCATTACATCTCAGAGGAGAGACTAGACTTTAGGCTTCTGGGCTCTAAATCCAGTTCTCTATGTTACTGAGAATAAACAGCAACCACTTATCTATACCCTCTGTATTACAGAAAAAAAATTAGTCAAAATAGAAAACTCATAAAGGATCACTTATTCCTTTATCTCCAGGTAATTAACTCCTCGGTCAGGACAATTTCCTCAGCAGAGGAATCATGACGCCTTAGGGTTTCTGCTCCTAAGGACTGGTTTCCTCAAGTCTCTTATCTCCTCCCATAAGTCTGTTCCATTCCTCCTTGTGTCCTGAGGTAAAAGGTCTCTTCTCCCTCCCCAAGTCCTATATCTCTTTTTGCCCTCTACTGTGAGTGCCCCAAGCTCTTGTGACCGCTACATGGAACCATGGATAGAAAGCCAGGTCTAGAGTCAGGAAGACTCACCTTCTTGAATTCAAATTTGACCTCAGATACTTGCTAGTTGGGTGACTCTGGGAAAGTCACTTAACCCTTTTTGTCTCAATTTCCTCATCTGTAAAATGTGCTGGAGAAGGAAATGGTAAACCACTCAAATCTCTTTGCCAATAAAACTCCAAATGACATCATGGAAAGTAAGACACTATTGAAAAATGAGTGAATTAATTCTAGGAATGCTAGCTATAGCTCTGCTTTTTAGACCAATTGCTTGGGACCGTCTGTCTTCCCACCATATAGTCCTACTCCCTGCTTTAGTCATTCCCTTGCTTTGGTACTTTGGAAGCTTTGACTTTGCCTTCTTATACTCTACCCACTAAATACTAAGATCCTTTTCACCAGGTGCTCCAGGTCTGTCCTCACTCAGTTCCCTGTCTCTGGAAAAAACTTACCTCTTCCTCTTCGAATGTTTCATTTAACATACTTTTGTGGGTGAAGGCCTTCTTTTAAAAAATAGGCAATAATCAAATATATTAACAGAGGGTGAATGGTTTTCTGCCCATTTAGTAAATCATTTCTTAGTTAAAAAAAAAAGCCTGCCGAGATTTTAGTTGGTTGATAAGTATGGTGTCTTCTAGACAACTAGTGCTTAGCTCACAGAGAAAGATTTGAGGTTAGCAACTCTGATCATTGAGGGAGAGAGGGAAGCTGGGAAGATTCCCTTTAGTTACATACAATAGATTTTATTGTCTCTCCTAGAACTAGGAAAGTTTTACTGAAGAAAATTTGTATAATTTTGCTATGCAGGCTCTGTACTAAAATTCACAAGAAAAATGTTCGAAGGACTACGACATTTGTAACACATTGGCCATAAATTCAATACAGCACATATAAAACATTCTATTTCCTACGGTGTTATTGCTGAGATTCAGTATCACAAACATCTGCATATGAGCAATTTAATTAACCTCTGGTGTGTTGCACACAATTGTTCCTGACATATATTAACGTTAGTGACAATTTGTATGTGATTATCTAAGATAACATTTAATCTGCCAGCTTCAAACTGGCAATTTCTAAGATTCAACTTCCATATGTATATATGCCTATATATGTATGTAATATATTTCCACCAAAGTTACATAGGCAAATATAGATGAGTATATGATTGTTTTTTCGGTTTGCTAAGGCAAATATATACATATACATATACACATGTATATACATATACACATATATATATATATATATATATATATATATATATATATATATATATATATATATACAAACACACACATAAGGGGACTATTCTAAAGTTAATTTCATGTTTGAAATCAATTACATGTTTCATTTTAAAAGACTGTAAAGTGTATGTAGAAAGAATGAGAAATAGTGATATATGTCTCTTCTCCCTCGAAAGGTAGCAAACTCTAAGTATGGGATGATACATACATTTACATATGACTACTATATTGAATTCATTTAGTGGCTGTCGTTATTTAATGCAGAGGTTTCAACCTGGGGATAGATAAGAATTGTTGGAAAGTGAGTTGTTGTTGTTGTTAAGTAGCATCCAGCTCTACATGACCCCATGGAGCATACTGTCCATGGGGTTTTCTTGGCAAAGATACTGGAGTGATTTGCCATTTCCTTTTACAGTTTTATACAGGCAGAAGTTAAGTGACTTGCCCAGGATCAAAAGTCTCTGAGGATAGATTTGAACTCAGGTCTTATTAACCCAAAGTCTAGTACTCTATCTACTGAACTACCTACCTGCATTGCTGGAAAGGGAGACTGACGGTAATTTAACAAAAAGAACCTCATTTTTCTTTATTTTCACATAAATTCTTGTATATTAAAATACCAGTTTCATAGATTTAGAACCATAGCTAAACACTTCAGATATGCCTCATTTGATCTTTTTAAAAATAATAGTAATATTTTAGTTTCCCTAGTTACATGTAATGACAGTTTTTAACATTCATTTAAAAAAATTTTTAAGTTCCAAATTTTCTCTCTCCCTCCCTCACCTTCTCTCTCCTTGAGACAGTAGGCAATTTAATATGGGTTATATAAGAACATCAATTTTATTTTATTTTTTTAGGATTTTTGTGTAATGCATTTTTAAAAATTTATTTATTTTTAGCTTTCAACATTCACTTCCATAAGATTTTGAGTTCCAAATTTTCTCTTCATCTCTCCTCTCCCCACACTCCAAGACAGCATGTCATTTGATATAGGCTGTACATATACATTCATTTTGAAACTATTTTCATATTAGTGATGTTGTAAGGAAGAATTAGAACCAATGGGAGAAGACCATGAGAAAGAAGAAACAAACCAAAAAAGAGAGAGCAAATAATACGCTTCACTCTGCATTCAGACTGTGTAACTCTTTTTCTGCATGTGGACAGTATTTTCCATCATGAGTCCTTTGAAGTTGTCTTGGATACTTGCCTTGATAAGAAGAAATAAGTCTATCCAACTTAGTCATCAGATAATGTGACTGTTACTGTGTACAATGTTCTCCTGTTTCAGCTCACTTCACTCAACAGCAGTTCACGCAAGTCTTTCCAGGTTTTTCTGAAGTCTGTCTGCCCACCATTTCTTATAGCACCATAGTATTCCATTACATTTATATGCCACAAGTTATTTAGCCATTCCCCAACTAATGGGCATCCCCTCAATTTACAATTCTTGGCCACCACAAAAAGAGCTGCTATAAATATTTTTGTGCATGTAAGTCCTTTTCCCATTTGTATGATCGCTTTGGGGTAGAGACCTAGATGTGGTATTGCTAGGTTAAAGGGGATGCACATTTTTATAGCCCTTTGGGCATAGTTCCAAATTACTCTCCAGAATGGTTGGATCAGTTCACAACTCCACCAACAGTGCTTTAATGTTCCAATTTCCCCACATCTTCTCCAGCATTTATCACTCTCCTGTTTTTTTGTGTTAGCCAATCTGATAGGTGTGATGTGGTACCTCAGAATCATTTTGATTTGCATTTCTCTGATCAGTAGTGGTTTAGAGCATTTTTTTTAGTATGACTATAGAGGGTTTTAATTTCTTAAAACTTCCTGTTCATATCCTTTGATCATTTATCAATACAAGGGACTTATATTCTTATAAATTTGACTCAGTTCTCTACATATTTTAGAAATGAGGCCATTATCAGCAGCATTAGTTGTCAAAATTATTTCCAAGTTTTGTACTTCTCCTAATCTTTGTTGCATTGACTTTGTTTGCGAAAAAACGTTTCAATTTAATGTAATCAAAATTATCTATTTTGCATTTTGTAATGTTCTCTATCTCTTGTTTGATCATAAATTCTTCTGTTTTCCATAAATCTGATAGGTAAACCGAGTTTGCTTATAGTGTCAGCTTTTATATATAAATTGTGTACCCCTTTTAGCTTTATTGTGGAATATAGTGTAAGATGTTGATCTATGCCTAGTTTCTGCCATACTCTTCCAGTTTTTCCAGCAGTTTTTGTCAAATAGTGAGTTCTTGTCCCAGAAACTGGAGTCTTTGGGTTTATCAAACAGTAGATTACTGTAGTCATTAACTCCTATGTCTTATGTACCTAACCTATTCCATTAAGAACATCAATTTTAAAAGACAAATAAATAAAAAGTGCAAGGCATTAATGTGGGACTGCTAGGTCATAAAAATATAATTTATTTGGACAATCGTTACTGTATGCATAGGGTATGATATACAGGACTTTAAGTCTATTATTTCTATTATTAGAAATAAAAATAATTATTTTATTAGAAATTTCTGTTTTTAAAAATAAGTATCATTTCTATTAGAAATGACCATTATTTCTAATGTTAGAAATAAATATTATTAAAATAAAGTAGAAATATTATCATTTATTAGAAATAATATTAGAAATTATATATTAAAAGCTTAAAAAAAAGAAATAGCCAATTTTTTTCTTTTAAAACTTTGGCAAGTTTTTTTTTTAAACTTCTTTCAAAACTATTTTTTGTTAGTTTATTTAGCAATGATCTCAAAAATTGCCAAAACAAACCTCCGGTGGGTATTGGACTAGATCTGTGATTTTATTGGAATAGGAAATTCCCAGATGAGGAAACCCCTTACCAGTGCAGATTGGCAACTTCTTTGTAACTTAATAGTCTTACAAAGTTATATAGAACAGAGGTGTCAAACCACTGACCCACTGGATAAATGAACTTTCTAGTATATCCTGAACCAGATTAAAATGTAATGGGAAATATTTGACAATAAATATAAAATATATTAAAACATAGATAATATTATATTTTAAAAATAAAGTCAATATACAACCAGCAGGGATCCTTATGTATGAATTAATGGTCCTTGTTTCTGGTTGAGTTTTGACATCACTGGCCTAGAGCACTGAAAGGTTTACTGACTTGCTCTGGGTCACACAGCCATTGTGTGTCAGGACTCTAACCTAAGTCTGTATGACATTTCATACTCCTGGACAACTGGAATCATGGAGAAAAAGAAAATCTCATTTTGCTTATATGGTAATATTGCTAATCATTCATATTTGCCTAGCACTCTTAGTAGCTCAGATTCTACGAATACATTGTTTCATATTCAAATACATGAAATGTCAGGCACAGAAGTATCAGGCACAAGAAATAATTAAGTTCTTCAAAAAAAAAAAAAAAGAATTTAGTATTCATCCTTAACCGTATTCCTAATGTCCTTAACCTCGTGCTTTCTTTTTTTACATCTCAGTCACAGTTAGAAGCACAGAATCTCAGAATTTGAAAGGACCTTAGAGACTCATTCCTAGTTTACAAATGAAGAAACAAAGTCTAAGGAAAATTAGAAGGCTTACTTAGATCACACAGGGAGGAGGCATCAGAGGCATGCTTTGAACCAAGGTCTTTGGATTTCCTAACCTATGCTCCCCTGGACCCACTTCTATTTCAGAGTAATGTTAATTATTAGGAAATTTTTCCTTACCTCGGGACCTCAATTTTGGTCTTTTCGCCTGCTGCCCTCTTTTCCTAGTTATTCATGTTGTAGTCTAGAAAAACAAATTTAGTTTCTTTTCAAAATGCATACTTGAAGACAGTTATCATCCTCACTTCACCCCACCCCCAAAGTTTGATGATGACAGACTTAAGCAATTGGAGATGTTTCATATAACCTAAGCTTAAGGTCCTTTTCCATCTCATCTTCTTCCCCCTTAGATGCTTTGCCACTTTTGGGGGTCCTTCCTAATATGGGGCCTTCAGACCTGAACACAATTTTTAATATGTAGTCTAATGAGGAAATCTTGATCAGAATGAAGAATGGGTCAAAAGGGTCTACTTTTCCAATGTGAAAAAAACGAACACTTGTCTTTGTGTTACTCTTTAAAGACGTGATGTGACGTGATGTGTGTGTGTATGTGTATGTATGTGTGTGTATCCCTGGAACAGCATATGGTAGACCACCAGCTCTCTACTATGCCATCCTGGATAATCTATGCAATTGACAAAAATAATACTCCAAGTGAAAAACTTCATTGCTTTGAAAAAACGCTATGCTTGTTCCCCACTTAACTGCCTAATAATCAGTATTTGTTTGAATTCTTGTAGGTTTCAGATAATCCTCAAGAAAACTTGATATAGAACCTCCTAAAAGTCTTAGTGAGACTTGAAGCGAGACTTTTGAGGCACCCTGTAAGAATTGCTGATGAATTAGAAACAATGATAATATCTCTAGTTCCCCATAGTTTGGCTACTTTTCTCTCTGAATGTGTGATCCAGAGTCATGGGGTATAAAAAGAGATACAGAATTGGGGGAACCTTCGTCCTTTTGTCTTTACGGTCATGGTTTGTAAGTCGGGCTAGCCCTGACTGCGCTCTGTTGACAACTGTCTTTATAATTACCCTACAGATAGGATCATGGAATTTTAAAGTTGTATCAGAGGTTATTTAATCAAACTCATTTCATTTTATAGAGGTCAATATAAGTTGTGACTTGCCCAAGATCATACAGCTAGTTAGTTGCAGAACTCAAGGATTCATGATTTCCAATCCAGTGATCTTTCCACCATAGTATTTCAGCTATCCAGGTGTGCAAAGAAAGCAGCAAGGACCTTGATTCAATGGTATGGTCAACAAGATTCATAGAGAGGGATGCCCCCAGTCTTCCAGCTAAGGATGGAGTGATAGAAAAGGGCCAGACAGAAGAGAAATAGAAGGGAGCTATCCTGCCCTCTTGGCACATAGTCTTTTCCCACCTCCAGGCTGCTCTGAAATCCCAATGACCCTGCTCTCTAACATCCTTCCCCCCACTCCAACAAATAGCTCCCAAGAGGATCATTGAGTTTAGCAACAGGGGGGCCTCAGCTCTTCCATTACCGTCATGTCAGTGCAATCACTGGGAATTACTGTTGAGGATTTAAAGTCACTTGGGAATAATTTAGCCAGGCTAGACGGGGAAAAAACACAACCACAAACAGATTGTTAAAAACTAATAGCAGAAAACAAACATTAAAACAAAACACAATGGGAAAAGGTGTGGCTGGGACTGGAAGCGCTAGAATTGTGACTAAGTGGTATAGGTTTTAGAATGATCTGTTTCTTAAACACTTTTGATAAAGTTGGATACACAGTGAAGTACAGAGGAGCATCTGCTCCTCAACTCCCAGCTTTGCTCTGTTATAGAACTTGTAACATTGCTATGCTCTGGGCATCTGTTACTGAGAATACCCAGAGATTCTGCCAAAAGATCTCAGCTTGGCATAAGAAAACTTGAAATTTGGAATGCAGTCGAAAGAGATGCTTCCTTCTTTGGCTCCATGGAGGATTTAGCAAGTGGCAGTGCTCAGTAAGTTTTCCCTACCTCCATGCAGTTTTATGACAGTTCCAATTTTCCATACTTTGTAGGCATCCTAGGTTACAAGCAAAGGACCATAAACAAGTTTATGTTCTGTTTTGCTGAGGAGGGTTTGGCATTTACAGTTACTTTTTGATTTAGACTTGCAAGGGTAGTGTCCGCAGGTTTTTTATTTCTTCCTAGGTACTTGGTCTAAAGTTACAGTAAGCTGTCACTAGGTGGATGGTGTTTTCTTGGTTTGTGAATAGTTTATTCAGTTGACCTTGTGGGTTAAACAGTTGGGCTTCTCGAAGGTGTGGTTAGCTGAGTCAAAAAGAATGGGGTGCTCAGACCCAAACATACTATTTCGTGTGTGGTCTGACCAGCAAATCTTGATCAGAATGCAGAATAAAACAAAACGGTCTGATTTTCCATTGTAAAAAGGGTGAATTCTTGTTCATTAGGGCTATCTTGCCTAAATATACTTTAAAAAAAAATAAACATAATTATTTACTCAAGGAACTTAAAACAGAGCAAAGGTATCTGAACAGATTTAAAAGTCATCTCTTTCAGTCACATTTTATAAGTGAGGCAGCCACAAAGAGATCGCTGAACCTCCGGTGTATAACCCAGTCACGAATGATCTGCCAGTGAATTATCCAGTCACAGGATCACAGCTTTAGGACTAAAAGGGATTATAGTGTCCATCTAGTTAAATTCCCTCAATTTCCACATGAAGAAACTAAGGCTGAGAGAGGCTAAATCACTTTTCCAAGAACACACAGACATAGATATAGATGTTGGAGAGAGAGAGAGAGGTGGGGGGGAGGGAGAGGGAGAGAGAGAGGGAGGGAGAGAGAGAGAGAGAGAGCACATTTATTAAATATTTACTATGTGCTAAGCATTATTCTAGAAGGTATTAGAGGCAGATAATTTAGGTCCTCTTCCTCCTCCCTATCTGTTAATAGTAGATCTAGACAAAGAGAGATGAAACCAGGATGAGAAAAACATAGATGAATATATAATGATAGCTGACTTTTTATCATTCTCTTAAATTTACAAAATTCTTTATATAGCATTATCTTATTTAATATTAACACTAACAGTCAGAGGTAGGTTACTGCAACTGTTGGTATTATTGTCTTTTACAGGAGGGCTCAGAGAAATTAAGTTGGTTGCTTGATCATATATATGGTATATAATATAATGTCATGTGATATGATATGATATAATTAATATAACATGACATGACATAATATAGTATAATATAATTAATATAATATAATACACACACACCCTACTAATAAGTGCCAAAGGCAGATACTGAATCTTAGTTGCCCACTGGGGTCTCCTAGAGTCCTGGGTTTTCTCAGCCATGATGTAAATGGTATTCAAAGTGTATGCAACTCTCCAAATTCAAATGGAAATAACTTTTGAGCTAACATTGTTTTTGTATTTCCTACACCTCTTCTGTTTAGCGTCCATAAATAATCAAGAGATGACTATATATTCCTGACTTTCTTTCTTCTTGCATAATGTGGCTGTATTAGTGACATTTTCTTGGTTTGCAGGATTTTCCTTAAATGTGAATTTCCTTAAAGGTGAATTCATCAAGCTTTCCTGCCTACTGTAAATTCTATGATTGGTGGTGAATTCCTCTCCAAATGAGTGATTTTTTGTTATTGTTAAATCCGTGCCCACACTGTGAAAGGGAATAAAGGGAAAGGGAGAGATCAATAGTCCCCACACAAAACTTAGATTATCCAAATGAGCTGTATTGAACAATATCTCTTATAATCAACAGAGGACTGAGAAGGCTTAAAGAGGGGAGTGCTTTACATTTCAGGTCTATATCTGACACAGTTGGGAGGGTAGCAATTCCAAAACTGATTTCCCAGGTTCCACTTATTTTATGGGGAAGATGCCATCTTTTATATCTGTTGATCTATTTGCCTCATTTCCCAGGAACTCTAGCTTTATTCCAAGAGTTAAGTGCTTTGGGATCTTTAAGTAATATAATTAGTTAAATGGTGTGAAGCACATAGGATTGAGTTACTAGTTTCCCCTACTCCTTAATATGGGAATGAGAAAGTCCCTTGTCTGTAATCTCATGTGTCACAGGGCTTATTCTATGGGTGCATATTGGTCTGTCTTCTAAAGGGGGAGAAGGTGAGGTTATATAAAGATAGAAACTTCTAATATGCACAGACCTAGTATTAGGGAAAAGAACCTTAACTGTGGCTATGAAAATATGAATATGCACATATATATATATATATATATATATATATATTCTCTAACAAGCAAGATCAGTCCCTTTATGTTCACAAAATGAAGAATGGCACTTAGAGTTACAAGCACCCTATATAGCAAAGCTAGTCTTATATTCATTAATGGAAGGGTTTACATCACAAACTAGGTTATTATCAAATGTAGTGCCATCTTTATAGTCTGTCTGACTCCTACTTTGCAGAGCTAAAGGTGGGATTGGAGATGGGGCTTTTTTTCTTTTCTTTTACTTTTTCCCTCTCTCTCTCTCTGTAGAATTCTCTTCTCTTTTCAAGTTTGATGAATAAATATGGTTAACTGATGTTATGTCAGCAATAGTGTATTTGGGGGTTATTCAGGTCTCTGTAAGGCTTCTAGTTTGGAATTTTCCTGTACTGAATGATCTTGTAAGCTATGTTAGGTTTTAGAACATCAAAAGATTATCAGCCTTGTATCTGAAGGGGCTAAACACTGAAAAACTCCATTGGGGGAAAACAGCTGGAATAGATGGAATTGTTGTAAGGTGCTGCAGTGACAAGTCTAAATAGGCTGAAATGAAAAGTGTTATTTTTGCTACCATTTCCTAGATGAGAAGGCCTCATTTTCTTTTGTTGCTTTGTATTCTGATTGGAATGTTAATGGCGTCATCACCTATCCTTAAAATGAATGTATATAGTCAGGTTCATTGCAGTGGGGGAAAATATAATAGGAGGGAAGCATTCATTCAGCTTCTGATATGAGAAAGTGAAAACCTTTAGAAGTCATTTCTAGGCAGGGTAGCATATATTTGGTGAAAGGATGACCTAGGATAGAATTCTGCTTCTTAGATGTAACTATCATGTGTGTAAACTGCTTAACTTCTCAGAACCTCTGTTTCCTCACCTGAAAAATGGGGGCTTATAATACTAGATAGAGTTTTTGTGAGGCTACAGTGAGATCGTATATAACTATTTATAAACATGAAAATGCAACGTTAATATCAGATTTCATCAAACTTTCAGAAAACTTGACATACATCCTATTAAGTCAGATCATTTGGTGAGAATCTGGAGTGGAAACCAGGATAACAATGAAAAACCCAAATGGAGAAAAGATCAGTCAAGATTTCTGCAGCAACCTCTTTTCTTTATCTGTTATAGTGGAGCTACCATACTGGGAAGCACTGTAATGTCACAACCCTCAAGGTACCTCATGGAATAAAAAAAAAGGGAGGGGAGGGGGAAAGGCAACTATACCATATCAAGTAGGAGAGGCTGGGAGTGGGAATAACTCAATTTTAAGGGTATAGCCAAAGAAAACTAAAAGGGGAGGGGGAAATACACTAAATCAATGTCAAAAAGTCACAGAAGTTACTACTGCCAAAAATGATTTTGAAACTACTCCAAATCAATATTTTTGATCTCTATGATATGATATCAGATTTATACAATTATTGAGGATAGTTTTAATAACAATACAACAAGGGAACAGGTAGGCTTTCATAAATAATATTTTAGGGTTGACCATATCTTTACAGGCACACAGTTGACTGAAATATAGAGAGAATCAAATATCCCACTGTGTTTGTGGATTTTTGTGTTTTTAAAGCATATTATTCGGTTCAATAAAATGCTTCCCTAAAGGCTCTCCTCCAACATTATGTCTCCCCTGAATATATGAGGCTCATAAAAGATTCTTTTGTCCCTTGTCACAAAAGAGATGAGTTGATTTGATGACTCTCTAATTATTAATAATAAACATTGCATGAAAAGGGAGATCTATGCTCACCAAAGATGTTTGCCATTGTCGTGAAGGACATCTAATGCAGAAGTGAAATGTTAAGAATCATTACATAAAGACCATGGGTTCTTGTGTTGGGGGGGTTCATGAATTTGGATCAAAAAATATTTTGATCACTTTATTTTAATATTATTGTTTCCTTTGCCATCTTATTCATATTATTTTATGGGACTAAAACCATTATTCTGAGATGAGGTCCTTGGACTTCACCAGACTGTCCACAGGGACCATGACAGATGATGGTTAAGAACCCTTGTTATAAACTGTGAGGTACTCTTGATGGCACTGTTTTGCAGTTACTGTGCTTCAAGCCCTGCATCATAAAGTCGTAGTCACTTGGAAATTACAACTATCCACATAGGAAAAATTAAGTGGACGAAAATTGTTTATTGTCCAAACATTTGGGCAGGTCTATCACTACAGATATTGTGAACAGACATTGAAAGAAAGATAATGAACTGGACACAGATTTGAGTAAAAGAACAAAATAGAACTGGATTGCTTATGGGAAATTTGACAGTGCTGTTAATAACACTAAATTTCTTCCCGAAAAGAAATTATCCTTTTTAGAAATCAATATTCTGTCAGCAATCTTGTATGACTGAGAAATAGAAGTCTCCAAAGAATTAAAATTGTGGGTCATCCAAAGAGCAATGGAGAAAAGCAGCATGATGAACATATGTAGACTCACAGTGTATCACTAAGAACAAATTAGGGGCAAAAAGCATCGTAAAAAGTGTCATCTATGACCAGAAAATATGGTTTTCCAGTCATGTAGAAGAAGTAAGAGACAACAAGTGAACAGCCTCCATGCTTCATGTTAAGAGACCAGCTGGAAAGGTCCCTGGCATATTGGGTAGACACCCTGCAGGAAATTCATAGGAGCAAATGGAAGTATAAGAGGTTATAGAAGAAAATGGCAAATGAGATGTACTTTGGTATATGGATATGGATATATGTGGATATATACAGGGTATCCCAAAAGTCTTAGTGAAGTTTTAAACTTGAATAGCTTAAAACTTCACTAACACTTTTGAGATATCCTTAAGAACAACAACTATGACAAAGAGTGAGGCTGGTGTACAAACAAAATTTAAAGAAAACTATGTATTTCTCAAAAGAAGAAAAGATATCATTAATAATTAATAAGGCCTTAGACATACGTAGATCAGTACAAGATTAGCCAAGTGGATCAGTCAATCAACGAACTCTTATTAAGTGTTTACTAAGTATTAGGAATTGGGGATAAAATGACAAAAGTGAAACATTTCCTGTCCTCATGTGGCTTACATTCTATCAAGGAAAATATATATTGGTATAGGCATATACAAGATAAACAAAATTGGCAAAGGAAGCATTAGCACCTGGTAGTATCTACAAAAACTTCAGGTAGAAGGTATCACATGAGCAGAGTTTTAAAGAAAACTGGGTTTTTTAAGAAGCAAAGATGAAAAGGGGTTACATTCCAGGCGTATAGGTCAACCAGACCAAAAGCATAGAGATAAGAGATGAAATGTTGCATAAGTAACATGAAGAAAGCCAGTTTAATTGAGCTATAGAGTACATAAAAGAGAATAGTGAGTATTAGGGCTAGAAAAATAGGTAGCAGTTAGATTTTGAAGAACTTGAAATGCCAAAACGATGCGTTTGTAATTGATCCTAAAGGTGATTGGGAGCCCCTGAAGTTAATGAGTAGGGGAGTGACATGTCAGGCCTGTTTCTTGAGGATGATCACTTTAGCAGCTATGAGAAAGAGAGATGTAAGACAAGGAAACCAATTAAGAAGCTTTTTCATGATAAGGACCTGAATGAGGGTAGTGGTTCTAAGTTTAGAGAGAAGGGGACAGACCAAAAAGATGGAGGTATAGGTGTTATGGAGGTGGATTTACAAGAAACTGAGCCACCCTAGTCCTCAGGGTGACTCAAATGGAAAGGATGCTGCTTTGATGATGCAGGTATTACCATCTTGTCTCAGAAAGGAGACGGAGCCTCTCCCAAAATGCAAAGAAAGTGAGATGAAAAGAAAAGTTTTCACTCACTGGAGACGCAGTATTTAGCAGCATGCGTAATATGGCAATAAAATAGGTCATTTAAATCTCCTTTGGCTGTGAGTTACTATAGTGATTACTAACATCAATATCATACTTAGGGTTTTATACCGTGCCTTCCATTTGAGAATTTCAAGGGAAAATGGAATGAACTGGGAACATAATGATTCCCACATCTAAAGACTATAAAATGATTGAGCTGGAAGAAAACTTTAAGGTCATCTAAGTCACCCTCTCCCCCTTCCAGTTTTACAAATGAGGAAATTGGCACTCAGAGAGGTGAAATGATCATAGATGAAGGTTATTAGGACTCCAGTTCTAAGTCAGTATCAGTGTTAGACACTAAGTTTGGAAAGAAAAAAAAATGTTAACGATACATCCAGAAGTTCATGAAAAAGAGCTCTGGATTTAGAGTCCTAAGTTCAAATCCCAGATATATCACTTGATACCTGTGTGACCTTAGGAATGTCATTTAACCTTTGTGGATTTTATTTTCCTCACCTGTCAAATGTGGGGAGTTGGACTAAATGATCTGTAAGGTGCCTTTCAGCTCTGAATCTGTAAACTAGAAAAGGTTTTAAGGATCTTGCTGTCTTCCCCACCCTCCTATTATACAGATGGAGAAACTGAGGTCCAGAAGTTACATGCAGAAGGTATAGACATAGTTCACAGAACAAATGAGATTTGAAGTGAGGTCTTCTTGACTTCAAATCTAGGACATGTTTTACCATAGCCCGCTATTACTCTTCAAAAATCCATCCCCTCTACCACTGTCAGGGAATCATGGGTTAAGTGGACATCCAATTTGACTTGGCATCATACTTACTGTGGTTTTATTCAATAAAAGACTGTGCACCAAATCAGATTTGATATGCTTCCTTCATTTCACAAAACCCCCCATCTACCTACTCATGTTTGCCATTTCACATGTATCTGCAATGGGAGTCATTTCTTGCTTTCTCTCCTGTGTGAAAACTATAGAAAGTGAAACTTGTTTGTTAGAGGGAGTTCAGCTCAGCAAATATGTATCAAGCATATATGCTGTGCTAAGCCCTGTGGGAAGTGTGAAAGAAATTTAAGACATGGTCTCTGCCCTCAAGGAGCTCAGAGAAAATAGGACATGTACTCAGGAAGCAATTCAGCCACGGTATAAATTCCAGTATGATTGTATAAAAATGAGGAGCGCAAATAATGAATTCTTTCTCTGTTTACAGAATGGAAAAATGAGTGTGTCTTGGTGCATTCAGGGGAGAGTTTCCAAAAAGGAAAGGATAATCAATCTAATATCAGCTTTCTGCTGGCATCACCATGTTGTCATAAAAACTCAAGGGACCACCACCCTCCCACTCCAGTCCCTTGATGGAAAACTTATGAGGAGACATGGCCTACAGTCATCCTAGTTGGGCAGGCATGGATAACCAGATGAATGACTGGATAGGTTGTGAAGGGTGGTCTGGCATCTTCTAGAGTGGTCTAGTAGAATGTGCACACTCTTCTCTGTTAAGAATCTGATAGGTCGATCATTTATAATTGGATCTACTTTGGCAGTGGTTAACATCCTTATTTCCCCAGGTTTTCAAAATACAACTCTGTTGGCTGGGCTTAGTAACATCTGCTTTTGAAGATTACTTCAACTATTGGCAACATCCAAGTTGCGCTTCCAAAGATCTTGGGTCTGGGGCATAATGTTCTGTATTTACTTGCCTCCTAATTCCTCTCCAGTGTTTTACACCATAAGGCAATGTCTCAAAGAAGTCTCTTCTGTAGTTTTTCCATGTCAGGTTACAGCTAGTCAATGGCCCATTTCTGTTGAGTTCAAAAAGCAATTAAGGTTTGTTTTCTTTTAAAAAATTAAAAATTATAAAAAAAAAGAGGAGTGGCCAGAGTAAGAAATTATCTCTATTTTGATAATGTTTTTGCTTTGCTGAACATTTCATGATTCTTTAATTCCTCGAGTCACTAGCACTCACACACAAGTCTCGAATTTTGCCTGCATTTGGCAAAAAAAACTTGAGGGCAGATACAGTAGGATTATGAGTGATTTAGGAATTGGAAACATAAGTAGATAATCCCAACCCAATTGGACTCTAAGGTTACAACTAAAAGTAGTTAAAACATCTGCACCAGCGCTCAGCATTGCCACAGAATGATGGTGATATCTGTTAAAAAAAAAATGTTCACTCTGGATATTTATGCTTACACAATCTACACTGTACTTTAATTTGTACATTCCTATTTTATTCTCTGTGGTTTTAATGTCAATTTGGAGACAGTGAAACCTCATCTTTCAATGTCTGCATTATTGTTTTCTGCCTTAGCTGATAAGATTCAGGAGGGTGGGTAGACACTTTCTAATCCACTGGAACTATTGATGAATTAAAACCCTCAAGGGTCCCAACACACCAGGGCTTTGGGGGGAGGAGGTGCCTTATAGTTTAAAACATTTTAATAAAGCAACCAACTATGATATCATACAGAAAAGAATTTTTAAAACATAGCCATACTATTTAATAGAAAACAGACTTATTGATCAATTTTACATATGTAGATTTTGATTGTTGGGTGGGTTTATTTTTGTTTGGGTATTTTGGGTATTTTTGTTTATTTGTTTTATTTTGTTTTCTACATTTCAATCTATATTGAAGCATTTTGGGGTTACCAGAATTGTCCCGTGGGGGATAAAGATACAGGATCTTCATGTTTGCACCTCTTCAACATTTTTCCCTTCATCTTGGCTCTTGTGAGCTTTACCAGTGGTCCATGAAAAGTAGACCTCCTTGGAGTGTTGCCCCCAAAACTCCTTAGTGGTCACTTGTCAGAAATTAATCCTCCAGGTCAGTTAGGGGCCCTGAGATAGGAGTGGTAAAAGCTGCTGCTGCTCTGGACCCCATGCTCTATCCTTTTAAAGGGTTAATTTCCAAGCCCAAGAGACGAGAGGTCCAAGGTACCTAACCTTAGAGACCCTAGTATACCCCGAATATTTATAAGAATTAGAACCCTTAATGCTTTCCACCTAGATGTTTAAATATTTAACGTACTTTTGGAGGACTGACTTTAGATAGCTTTTCAAAAAAAAGGAGAGGATAATGTCATTCCTTTCAAGGATCAGCCCCAAACCCACCTTCTGCCAGAAGCCTTTATCGGTCCCCACACCATCCTCACTCTATTGCCTCCTCTTTAAGATTACCTCCCACCTACTCTGCATATATTTTATATACTTAGCTATTTATAGGTTGTAATCTGGTAGAATGTATGCATGCTCTTGGGGGTGGGGGATTGGGAAGGGAAGACTCTTTTGCCTTTCTTTTCATTCCCAGCACATAGTTAACAATGAATGTTTGTTGAATGATTTTTGGTTGACCAAGGTACCTCCTCCTACAGGAAATCTTCCCTGAATGCTCTCTCTCTCTCAGTGCCAAGATCCTGTAGGGAAACGTTGTTTTTCATTTTTATTTTTTTATACCCAGACTCTTCAACACAATAGGCACTTAAATGTTTGTTGAGTTGAATCCTTTTCTTTATTTCTTTGTGGCCACCCAGGATTTATTATGGTGACTTAAGACATAGGAGTTGATTTCATTTGTCCCAGTTACTAATGCAAGAAACTGTTCTTAATTTGGAATTATTTTTGTACAGGGAAAACTGCACAATTCACACCCATTCACATTCCTATGACTCTAATTACTTCGCTATGTCAGACCAGATCATTTTTATAAACCAACTTTCAACTTTTCATGTTTTTGTTTGTCAAGTGCCCATTAAAAAAATCAATTAGAATTTTTTTTTTCCTAGGGAAGCCATTTTTTGTGACCTTGAAGCTACTGGAACTCTGGGGAATAAGGAATGCCCTGACAAATATATGCATGTTGAGAGTAAACACTATATCATTAAGATTCATTCTGGAAACTAATACTACCTCACAATTCTGATTCATTCTATATTTAAGAGTAGCCAGTGGCTGAATTATGTGAAATATTGATGCTTTTTTGGTAGTAGGGACCTGTTATTTCATTAGTGTTGAAAACTCTCAGAGAGGAGACACCTAGAGAGTTGCTTGAGGATGCTGAGATGTTAAGTGATTTGAACAGTATCAAACACCATCTTGTAAATCAGTGGAGACACTTAAACTCAGTTGTTTCTGAGACTAAGTCAAGCTCTATCTATACCATCAGATTACCTTTGTATATATTAAGGTAAAATGTGTTTGTATTCATTTTATCATTTATTTCCGATTTTTAAGGTTCTTCATTTTACCTATATGAGGTCTGAGGTCTTTTTTTATTATATATATATATATATACATATATATATATATATACATATATATATATATGTATATATATATATATGTATATATATATGTTCACAATCTATTAGTTCAGTGGGGAGTATTTGCAGGCTTATGATAAGAAAATGGAATATAATTATTTGTGGGAAGAAAAGAATATTCTTTGAAAGATCTGATTAGCAAAAGTCAGGGGTGGGGCAGAATGTAACTGTTATGCTGCACTTCATATTGGATAAAAGCTACTTTTTCTTCCCCTCAATGAAATTTTCTGTTAATGGCAGATTCATTTGTGGACTATAGTCACCATCTTAGACACTTCAACTTATTCAAATCAAGTCAGTTAGGTTTTTATTGGGTACCTACTATGTGCCAAGTAGTATGCTAAGCACTAGTGGTGGAAAAAAAGGCAAAAAGCTGTCCCCATCCTCAAGGAGTATAAAAGAGAAGTATAGACAGGATCAGTTGGAGATAGTCTTAGAGAGTAGGCACTAAGATTCAGGAATATTGTGAAAAGCTTCTTTCAGAAGGTAGGGGTGTTAGCTGAGAACTGAAGGAAGCCAGAGAAGATGGGAGACAGAGAGGAGAAGAGAGAGAATCACAGGCATGATAGGGAAAATGTCCAGTCTGAAAATGAAGGTTTCTTGTGTGAGGAACAGCAAGGAGGACAGTGTCATTGAATTGGAGTCTGTGCAGGGAGCTAAGAAGACCAGAAAGGTAAAAAGGAGCCAGATTATAAAAGTTTTAAAAGCCAAAGAGAAGATTTTATATTTTATCCTGGAGGGAATAGGGAGCTATTGGAATTTATTGTATTGGAGAGTGATATTGTCAGACCTGCATTGAGGAACCACTGCATGGAGGATGAACTAGAGTAGGACGAACCTGAGGTTGGAAGAGCAGCCAGCATACTAGAGAATGTCTTCGTGTACTTGAATTAAATTCAGGAGCTGATCTTTGTTCCCAAGGTATTCAATTCAATTTGGAATATATTTATATTAAGTTACCACTACATTTGAGAGTGTAGATGGTGCAGGGAATAGAAGTGCTGTACCTGGAGTCAGGAAGACTCAACTTCCTGAGTTCAAATCTAGCCTTAGAAGTTACCTGTGTGACCCTAGGCAAGTCACTTAGCCCTGTTTGCCTCAGTTTCCTCATCTGTCAAATGAGCTGAAGGAAATGGAAACACTTCTAGTATCTTTGCCAAGAAAACCCCAAATGGAATGACAAAGAGTTGTATACAAAATGATTGAATGGTAACAACAGTTGATTTTAAGACCATGCAATAGATGCTGGGTAAACAAAGACAAGCAGTCCCTCCCTACCCCCTTATATTGTACCGGCTATAAGGACAAATCATTTCCTTATCAGGTTAAATTTTCTTCTTATTGCTTAAGACTCCCACAGTGAATTTTGGTGCTTATGCATCTCTCAGCATTTGATGCTACAGAGCTGTATTGTAAAAAAGTTCAAAGGAGGCACTCCTTTTTCGAATGTTTATCAATAGCATTTTCCAATAGAAGGACAAAAGGAGGAGTAAGATATGATGCATTTAATGGAATTGTTTGGAGGGGAAAAGATATAAATGTTTTAGCCTTGTTTCAGTGAACATAATTTATCATGTCCTTCCTGGTATCCATGTATAAACCACAGTTTGGGTTTGTGATATCGTGAGAATTTTAAAAGCATTAAATACCAATTAGGATAGAAGAGTGAAGAATGTAATAAATATGGTTGTACGCAGAATCTCGAGGGTGTAGTGTTATTAAATGTTTGGAAGTTCTTTATCAATATTCATCCTTCCATAAGTATTTATGGAGGCTACTATATACCAGGGAGAGAGGCAATATGGCCCAGTGGATGTAGAATGAGCTTTGAAGACAAGAAGACCCAGATTTAATCCTACCTTTTGACAAACATTGACTCTGTGACCTTCACCAAATCACCTAGCTTCTCAATACTCTGGCTAACTCTCTAAGACTCTTAGTTGCAGAAAAGTACTGATCTGCACTATAAAGGGAGTTTCCCCACTTGAGAATCTCCTGTCAATAAAATCCAGGTCCTTTCCCTTATCCCTATGTACCAGACACTGTGCTGGATGTCCAGAGTACAAAAACAAAAGAAAAAGAAGCAGGTTCTGTTGTTCAGGAGCTTCCAATCTATTCAGTGACAAATATTTATTTATTCTCTTGGAAGCACATATAACTCTACTGTAAGATAAGGAATTAAACATTTGGTTTATATGCTTTATTTTATACAGTAGAAATATTCCTTTAAAAATATGCCTAATTCAAATTTTCCTCATCTACTAATCATCAAGGGAACTTGCTGTCCCTGCACTGAATGTTTTTGTAAAGTTAATACTCTTTTTTAAATGTAAATAAGTCACATTCTTTGAAAACTTTTGGAAAAAAAAATTTGTATTGATCATTTTTAGAATTGGGAACTCACTGTGATATAAAGGCATCCTGTTATATACAGCAAAAGTGTTTCTATCTACTTTTTATTGCTGATATGGCAATAGTAGGGGTAGCAAAGATTGTCATCTTGCTTTTACAAAGAATCATTAACCTTAGAGTCATATAATTCTACAATAGGCACACAACTGAATCATCCAGTCCAATTCTGTCTTCTGGCAGGGTGGTGTGTTTGTCCTTCATTCTCAAAGAGGACCATGACATCAAGATGATGACATGACTTGCAGCTGACTTTGATTTGAGTTAGGGAGGGCTGTGCAAGGTTACCAGTCTCACTTTCTCTTCCAGAGTCATCTGGGTCCAGTGGCCTGATATTCATCAGGATGACTGGAGATGGCTCGATATGCACTGTTAACAGCGATGCTCTGGAGAAGTAATTTTAAGAATGAAACTACCTCCACTTTTCCATACTACAGCCCTTAGTGAGATAGGATGATAGGATGTTGGCCTGACTAAATAAACCCTACTGCAATAAACAGAGACAGTTTCACCTGAGAGAGTAAGAACAGAAATATTTAACGAAGTTTGAAAGTATGTGAACTTTGGAGAAAATTTATAGCCCAATATAAATATTTAAATACACCAACAACTTCTTCTATAAAGTGAGGATATAATTCATAATAGTAGCCCTAAAGACATAGACACCAGTAAATAGGATAGAATTAGATTCTTTCTCCCAGGACCAGTTATATTTATATATATAATATATAACATATATATAATATATATACACACACATTATATATATACATATATACATATGTGTGTGTGTGTGTGTGTGTGTGTGTGTGTGTATATATATATACATATATATATATATATATATGTATATATATATATATACACACTTTGGTTACTCATTAATCATTTAGATATTATGACAGGTTCATGATTAGAACCCAGGTCCTGTAACTTTTAATCACCAATCTTTTGAACCACACTGTCTTTCCTAGATCTCTAAATTTTTATTGATGGAAGATAAATATTGCCACATGGGAACTAATTCAAGTATTTAATTGTACAAATGGTTTGGGTAGAAATGAGTTTCATGTATATACATACACATACATATGTATGTATGTATATAAAACAAAGGCCACTAGCTTATTAGTAAGGAGTCAGTCCAGGGTCAATATAAGTAGACACAACTCCTAGTTTAAAAATATGAGTACATTGTGTTCAAAAGTTCCTTAGATATGTTGAGTGTTTGGAATTTGGGAGGCATTTTCCCATAGGAAAAGTGGAATAAATGATAATGTTACCAGAATGACTCACAAAAAAATGACTAGTAAATGCTCATAATGTCTCTGAACAGAGAGACCTCTGAGGTTTTTTTGTGCTTAGTTGGATTTAGTTTTGTTAAAATGTATGATATAGCCTGGTACAGTGGTGCATAACTATAATCTCAACTCCTAGGGAGACTGAACCTGAACTTAGGAGTTCTGTGTTGTAGCAGACTTAGGCCCTTTGGGTGTTGACATTAAGTTTGACATCTATATGGTGAGCCCCTGAGTACAGGGCCAATCAGTCTATTAAAAATTTCCTTACAGGGATTATTGCATTTGTCAAGAAGTTAAGAGTAACAGCTCCCTCTGTTTATTCCCTTTCTTAAAACAACATAAGCTCCATTGTTCTGGAGCCACTCCTAGTCAACCTAACATCTTGGAAGAACTGGACACCTCCTAGGTAGCTAAATGGTGCAGAGGATAGAGTCTTGGGCTTGGAATTCAAATTCAGCTTCAGACACTTAGTGGCTCTGTAAATCTTTGGTAAGTCATTTAACCCTTGTTTACCTCAGTTTTATTGTCTGTAAAATGGGGAAAAAATAATAGTCTTTGCCTCCCAGGGTTGTTGTGCAGATCAAATGAAATAGTAATTATAAAGGGTTGAGCATGGTGCCTGGGATATTAAAGATATGTTAGCGATTACTATTTTTCTTGAAACACTCTCCCTCCTCACCTCTGCCTCTTATAATTCATGCCACCTGCTACACCTGCCTTTCCTGATTCCCAAGGGGTTAGAGTTTTCTCCTCCCCACTTCCTTCCCCAGTACTTTGTATTTATTTTGCATGGATTCTTTGCATTTATGTGGTTAATATGGATAATTTACATGGATAATGTAATTATATCTATTCATGTTGTATCCCTGCAAGAGAATGTAAGCTACTTGAAGACAGGAACAATTCTGGTTTTTTCTTTGTATTCCCAGAACTTTATTCATAGGAAGTCCTTCATAAATGCTTTTTTGAATTAAATTGAATATTTTGATGAACTCAAAAGACAAAGTAAATGCATTTGAAATGATAAGAAAAAATTGTTTTCTTCCTTGATTGAGTAAATAGTATTGGTCTCAGGAGACAGGAAAGAGAAAGACATCTTCAGGATATTACTGACTTTGAGGCAGGTGTTCAGAATGAATCTTGGTCTATTACAAATATCAACAGTGCTTTTCTAAGGAAAGTTACTGGGTCTAAACCAGAATTGAGGGCTATTAAAATATATTATGGAGTTGTTTTAAAAGCTCTCTACTGTTAAAAAAGGTATGTGTTTTTGTGTGAAAAAAATCACTAAAATTGCTAGAAGAGAATTTTTTTTTAAGCAAACGCTGCTTTTGAGCTCCAAGGGCTGACAGCTGTTCCAGTTTTGCTTGGGGACTTTTTCACAATGTGGATTAATCAATGTTATGAACTGGGTCCATGGGGTTTTGGGAATGTAATTGGTTTCAGATGACACTTTGCTAGTCAATCTGTGAAACAGCCGAATGTTGACACAGCTGAACAATTCCAGCTGTTTCCACTGGCCCCTTCCTCCCTCCCTGGACGCTACATCCTTTCCCTTTATTCTTGTCTGCCCTCTCTCATTGTGACTTTGCTAAACTAATTTGTTATCTTTTTTAATTTTCTTTTTTGCTTTTTTCTCCTCTGGGAAGGCACAAATCCCTGTATGTTGTATTTCTTCCCATGTGTTATTTTGGAAAAGTTTTATTTTTTTCCTCTTAATGTTATAGTCTTCTAAATGAATAATACTTTTACACTCCTTTTTGTTCTTGGCAATTACCTAGTTTAAGGATATGCAGCAACAAATTTTGGTCTTATACAAGTGTTTGGAATCAGCCACTATTCAATTTTCAAGCTGGGTGATTAACCTTTTCTTGAAAATACTGAAGTTGTACTAAGACAAGATTGGAATAGACAGTGCAGCCATTAGCTTCATTCAACACTTGGCCATTCTTGCTGTACTAGTCAATGAAATTCTCTGAAATGGAAGTAGAGATTTTGGTGTCAGTATTACTGCTGGAGAGAACAGTGGTGGGGGCTTGGGGAGGGAGAGAAGACTGCAGACGAGTTATGTACAATATATTAAGAGTTTATGCTCTGCCCAGGGAATGAAGTCTAAATTGCTTTCACTGGTTTTTCATTATCAGAGATTAATTTCTTTTTGTCTTTTAAGAACAGTAATTTTACCATCTCACCCAACCAATGAAAGAATTATTTTAATTTTTATGTGCTTTGATTGTTCCTTTTTATGACTGAATCACAGAATGTCAGCTTTAGAAGGGACCTGTCCAACCTGTAGCTGAAAAAAGATTTCCTTTGCAATATCTGGAAAATTTGAGCAGTGTAAATGACTAATGTGGTAGATTTAAGATTGGAGGGGAGGGAGGAAGGGAAGGAGGAAGGGAAAGAGGGAGGGAGTAAGAAAAAAGAAAAGAAACATTTATTAATATTTTGCAACATATCTGACAAATGGTCATGGGTCCATCAGTCAGTCACCTAGCATTTCTTAAGTGCTTTTGTTTGAAGACTTCCAATATGCTAGGAACCTGTTGCTACCTGAAGCATCTCATATATTTTTTTGGTAGCAAAGAACCATTAGAAAGATTTTCCTTTCATCTAACCTAAATTTGTTTCTTTGTAATTTTTACCAATCATTGCATTTAGTTCTGCCTTCTGGGGCCAAAGAAAATTCCTATCTAATTCCTCTTCTATACCCCAGCCCTTCAAATACTTAAAGACAGCTGTTAGATACATCCTGTTTCATCTCTTTTCTTTTCTAGATTAAACAAAACAGAGAGAAGTACTGAATTAATGTGTGACCATCCCATAGGCTAATTGTATGTCTGGCAAAGAAATTCCACCCTTCTTAGATTGGTTATTAGATCAAGGAGGGCAGCTAGGTGGTACAGTGGATAGAGCACCAGTGCAGGAGTCAGAGGACCTGAGTTCAAATATCACCTCAGACACTTGACACTCAATAGCTGTGTGACCTAGGACAAGTCACTTAACCCCAATTGCCTCATCCAGGGTCATCTCCAGTCACTCTGATAAATATCAGGTCAGATGGTTCTGGAGGAGAAGTGAGGCTGGTGGCCTGCACAGCCCTCCCTCACTCAGTCTAGTGCAAATCATGTCATTATTTCTCTGATGGCATGGTCTTCTTCGGCAACAAAGGACGAACATAAACATTGGATCAAGGACTGTCTGTTGCCTCTGTTTGAATCCCCTTTTTGTAGCACAGTGCTGGGCACACAATAAGCACTTAAAAAATGTTTATTTGATTGATGGATGAGGTCCTTATTGACTTATGGTTAGCTTCAAACTTTCTGGATGATTGCCTCACCTTCAGTTTTACTTTACTGTCATAGATGTAGATCCTCAAGACATTCTAAATCACAGTTACCAGGTCTATCTGTGCAAAATGAAGCAAATATTTGAGTAAATATCTGGAAAATCTGAGCAGTATAATGTGGTAGATTTAAGATTGGAGGGGAGGGAGGGAGGGAAGGAGGAAGGAAGAAAGGAAAAAGGGAGGGAGTAAGAAAGTAGAAAAGAAACATTTATTAAGCACTTAGTATGTGCCAGACTTTGTGCTAAACACTGGGATTTAAATGAGGGAAGCCAACACATTAAAGGGAGAAGGGAGGAAGGAGGATAGTTGGATGTTCCAGGACAAAGAGACTCCAGGTGCTAAGGAAAGTGCCAAAAAGATAAGCATGGTTTGGAGGTCTAATGGCCAAGAACAGGTCCAGGAGGGAAATGAAGGCTAGATGGGCCCCTCCACAAAACGGAGGCTCTAGGAGGAGCTCACCAATTGGGGAAGGGGATGGACCATATGGAGGGGATGTTTCAGTGGAGAGGGCCACATAAGGAGTTGGATATTCTAGGGGGAAGTGGCCTTAGGTGCTGAGGAAAATTCCAGGATGAGAAATCATAGTTAGCAAGTCTGAGAGCCAGAAACACAGTCTAGAGGGGAATGTGATACTGCCCAATAGAAAACCTGAGTTATAAGAACTGTTGTGGCTAAGCAAATGATTTAAAGCGGGAGGGAGGGGAACAAAAGAGCAGAACAATTGAATGTTTCACTGGGTGGAGAAGTATGAAAAGAGGAACCTTACAAGGATTGGTGTGGGGACTTGTTCAATTTAACATTTTTAGAAAGGATTTAGAGAGTGTGCAAGGAGTGAAATCTGCCGGTTTGCATATGTCACTACTAGTTGACCTCTAAGGTCTTTCTAAGGAATTGATAGATACCTCTCTAACAGTCTGTGAATCAGAAACTTCCAGCACACATGGTGGGCACAGACTGTAGGAAGAGCTTTTGAGCCTTGGCAAAAGGCAGACAACTGGTAGGTAAGCTTATCACAAATTAAATGCTAAGAGGGAAAAGGTATCATTGTGGTCTGTAGTTTCCTCATGGCAGTGACCTACTCTGAGCAAGGAGAACACATAATACTGGGCATATTGGAAAAGGTTCAAAATATAATCCTGTCCTTGTAGAAATAGCATGACTAATACTGATGTAAACTTTAGGGTTTGCAAAGCACTTTACAAACTATAACCGTTAAGTACAGTTAAACTAAACCACTGTGGAACATGAGGCTTCTGCTCTCTTCTCCCTCCGCTACCAACCAACAGAAATGGGATCAAAATCCTCACAGATTTCTCCTCTTTCCAATTCCTGCACTGCAGGAGAGGTAGGGTTTATACCTCCTTCCAAAGACTTCCCTTTCTCCCTCCCTTCTTCCCTGGCCCTTATTGGCATCCTGGTTCCCAGGGCAGAAAAGGAGGCTTTGCCATAGCTTCAGGCGAATGTGTTTCATCAGCACCTACAACAGCTCCTTGTTCTAAGAGAAACCTAAATGAATTCCAAATTCAAGTTTTCCAGTTCTACTTGTTGGTAGAGTTTTAGAATCATGGGGAAGGGGGGTTGTGCATGAGGATAGCCCCTCAAGGTAGAAGGGGAAGTTTTAGATAGTACTCTCCAGAGATAAAGAAAACCCCTTGGGGCCATCTTGCATTGTATAATCTGATGGCCAGAAACGAAATGTTCCTGGCAAGAGGGGCAAGCTTGTTTATAAAAAGGGAGAATCAGGCTCACAAACAACCATCAGCGGTGGGGGATAGGAAAGTAGGATACTTTTTTTCAGTTCAGTCTGAATGGAAGGAGGTAAGAAGAGTGGAAGAGAAAGGGGTTTAGAGTCCACTTCCTGGACTTCTTGGCTGGGGAGCATTTACCACATTTTTGAAGCTTACTTCTCTATTTTATTATTGCTGCTGTTTCCACCAGTGGGTAAAACTTCTGGATCCACCATCCTGCCACCCCTCTGTCACAGTTACCTCTTGGCACCACCCTCTCTCTTACCTCTGCTGCCCCAGCATGGCAGTGCTCCTTCCCAGGATGCTCCCCCACTCCCAGCCCCATGGATCGCCTGCGATCCAGCCCCATATTCTTTGGGTAATATATAGGGGAATATCTTTGTTATCATGTCAAACCATATCTTCCAGGGGACTATATAATTAGTACCTGGATTTTTCATCAGTGAGGTCTTTGGTGTCTTTACTCTGACATAGGAAGGGGGATTGAGGAGGGGACCAGTAAGAAAAGTGGATCAGAGACTACAGTCTGTTATCTCATTGGGTCCTTATAACAACCTTCATCTGTAATATTGGAAACTGGGACTGAGTCACTTGGCCATGATCATATACCTAGTAAATATCAAAGGTGTTTATTTTTTCCCCCTGATTCCCAGTGCTTTCTCCTACCTCCCATGAACCATCTGCATCTGTGATACTGTGCACAACTGTGTTTACTGTACTTTGAGAAAACCATAATGATACTTAAATGTTCAGATAAAGATAACAAATAATCAAGAGGTGGGTGGGAAAACCCTATTGAGGGCAAATCAAAATAATAAGAATTTTTCGATCTGGAAAGATGAAAGATGAAAGAAGCTGGGATCAAAATCTGTGAAAGCACAAAGGGTATGGCTAGGGTGAACCTGGACTTGTTCACCAAATCCTGGAATACTAGAACTAGGTACTTTTTAAAGTTTGAAAGAGGTATATTTAGTACAAGTAAAAGGAAGTAGGACATTACACAGTGGGAAGTAAACTTAGGGAACTGTCTACCCCCAAGAGATGGTACCAGCTAAAAATTAAAATAAGTTGAAGGGTTTAGATAAATGAATGGATGTTATATCTGTAATGGCTTATTAAAGGAAAGTAAGGATGACTGGGGGAGGGAGAGATCATTAACCACTTAAGGTAACAACAGTTTCTCCCTCAATCATCCATTGGTGCCACTGTCAGAGATTTAATAGGAAACTCAACTCAATTCAAGCAATAGCTACATTCACAACTAATATGCTAGGCATTGTGGATATAAAGACAAAAATGAAACCATCTCTGCCCTTCTGAGTTGACATTTTATTTTTTTCTTAATTAATTCAGTTTTCAACATCTACTTCCACAAGATTTTGAGTTCCACATTTTCTCCCCATTTCTCCCCTCCCCCCATAAAGTTGACATTTTATTGAAGAGATACAACAAGTTTATAGATAGGTAACTGAGAACTACAAATTTGAGAAGGGAAAAGGTACTAATGACTGGAAAGGGGAACCAGGAAGTCTTGTGGATCACACTTGGCCTGAACCTTTCAAGTAACTAGAACTAAGAGATAGGTGAGGAAGGAATGCAATTTTGGCAATGTTGGGAGGTGAAGAAGGGGTTGTTTCCCTCCTCAGACCCTTAGCTGTGTGATCATGGGCAACTTCTTTGTGCCTCAGTTTCTTATCTGTGAAATAAGGGGATTGAACCCTATGGCCTCTCAGGTCTCTTCTCTCTCTAGATCCTATGCCTATGATCTAGCAAAAAGTCTGAGAAAGTATAATCAGACAGACAGGAGTAGAACCTGGAGAGTAAAAAAGTATAATGGTATAGCCATACTGACTCCTTGCTGTTCCTCACAAATGACAGTCCATTTCCTATCTCCAAGTCTGTCCCCATGTAAAACAGTGGGCAAGGACTGTCTGTCCCACATGCCTGGAATGATCTCCCTCCTCACCCACCTCTTAGAATCCCTGGTTTTGTCTAGACTCAGATCAAATGCCACCCCCAATTTCGCCAGCTGTTAGTGCCTTCCTCTTTAACATTATTGTCCTTCTATCTTATATGTATCTAATGTGCACACACATATGTATATATGTTGTCTGTCTCTATTGGAATGTAAGTTCCTTGAGGGTAAGAATTATTTTTGCTTTTTTCTTTGTTTCTCCAGTGCTTAGCTTAGGGCTGACATACTGAGAATCACTTAAACGCTTGCTGATTGATTATAGAAATCAAACGAGGAGGAAAAATCCATGAGTAGGGGGGTGGGGAAGTGGATTACAGTGTCAAAGAGAGGTTAAGAAGGATGGGGACTAATGAAAGACCATCAGATTTAGCAGTTAAGAGATCATTGGTAACCTTGGAGACAGCACTTTCAGTTGAGTGGTGGGTCAAAACTTAGATAGAGAAAGGGTTCAGTTGTTCTCAAAAGGGTTGAAAAATGAGTGGGAAATGAAAAAGTGGAGGCAGAGAGATAAGATGAATTTTTCTAGGAATTTGTCTGTAAAAGGAAGAAGAGACTTAAGGTTGTGACTTCAGAAGTAAAACAATGAGAGAGAGAGACAGAGGCAGAGAGACAGAGGCAGAGAGAGAGAGAGAGAGACAGAGAGAGAGAGAGAGTATGTTGTTTAAAGTATGGGGAGACCTGGACATATTTGGACATGATCGGCCTTTATTCGTTCATCCATGCCATTCATTCAATTACCATATATTGCACACTTAATGTGTTGAATGTTAACTGCTAGGACCAAAAAAAAGATGAAACATGACCCCTGTCCTCATGAAACCCATAGTCTAGGAAGAAGAGTATATGATATACACAAATATGCAATACCATATAACAAATCAGAACGCAGAATTAGAATGTAGTTTGAGCATGTGATAGGCATAGAGTCGTATGCTAGTTCCAAGGAAAGATACTATTTCTGTTTGGGGAGAATTGGAAAAGACTGGGAAGATTTTTTTGACAAGTTGGCATTTAGCTGCATCTTGAAGGATAGGGGTAGATTTTAAGGGCAAATTTGTAGGAGGAGGGAAGGCATACCAGGAATAGGGAGAGTCATGAACAGATTTGGAATCAGGGAGCTCTGGATGTACACCAGGGTCAATGAATAGTCCAGTTAGACTGGTGCCTAGCACATGTAGAAGACAATGGTGTTAGAGAAGGATAGAAAGATATGGAGGAACTAGTTTTTTGGGATGCCTTCAATGTCAATTTAAAACACTTGGAATATATTCTACAGGAATGAGGGGATCATTGACAGTGTTTGATGAGAGAAGTGGCATGATCAGGGCTATGCATGTGAAAAGTCAACATGGCATCATTATAAAGGATGAATTGGAGAAGGGAAGATATTAGAAACAAGAAGATAAAAATGAAATAGATGGTCACTAGGATGGTGATGATGGAATTGTAACTTAGAAAATGGATATTAAAGAGATTACAAGGATAGAATCAACAGTTTTGAATAACTGATTTCACATGGGGGAAAGAGAAGAAATCACTTACCATAGATTGTGAGCCTGACTTCATTATATCTCCCACTGAGAGATGAAATAATGCCAAAAGAGGAAAAGAATTAGATTTTGTTTTGGGTATATTAAGTTTGAGAAGGCTATTGGATAGCGAGGTGGAGGTAATCATAGGGAAGCCCCAGAAACACATTTCCCACGTTTTCATGAACCTCAACATGACTTACATCTGAGTGTAGAACCAGACAATCCTTATAGGCCTGGACTTTAAAATCCAGCCACATACACGTACTAGATATGTGACCTGTGGGTAAGTCGCTTAACCTTTATCTGCCTTGTTTCCTTATCTGTAAAACAGGAATATTGATAGCATCTACCTCCCAGGTTGTAGTGAGGATCAAATTATACTTTTAAAGGGCTTTGCACAGAATTTGATACATAGTAGTAATTTTTTTAAAAGTCTCCTTCCTCTCTCTTTCTTTCCTCCCCTTTTCCTTTCCTTTCCTTTCCTCCTCTTTTCCTTTCCTTTCCTTTCCTTTCCTTTCCTTTCCTTTCCTTTCCTTTCCTTTCCTTTCCCCTCTCCCTCCCTTCCTTCCTCTTATAATCTTTGAAAGAGGGAAGAAATGTTTGTGTCCTTAACATTCCTCCCCCTCTCCTTTACTTCCTTCACATCTTCCTTCTTTTCTTCCAGTCTCCTTCTGCCCAATCCCCCTCTGGCTGCATGGTTCTACAATGTCTGTGCTACTCAGCTGTCCAACATCTGCCTCAGAAATGGCTTCTGGTGAAGCTGTATAATTTCTTGAATGCTGCCAATTTTTTAGTGAATCCTTAAAATCTTTAAGCAAGTCCATATGTTTGTGGTTTTTAATTGCCACCATGACCAGTCTATAGACATATGTTGCAAACACCAAGAGCATTTAGGGCTTCCTATGGTGTCTGTCACCATGGTGTCTTTTACCCTCAAATAGTTAAACACTGTTATTGGTGGGTAGAAATGTACTTTCAGGTTGTATTTTTAGTTTAGATGATTGCGGAGTAAATGCCTTCAGGTGGGCTATGAATCCTATAAACAGATGAGAAATCCCTGCAGCTAAAAACACAGAGTTAGTAAAAATGTAGAGGTAAGTAATAACAAGGAAAAAAAGCCCGGAACATTTCTTTCCATGACAACCAAATAAAACACAGAATTCACCCCCATTAGATTTCCACTTTAATACTCCCTAAGCAAAGTGGAAAAGCACCTTAAAAAGGGTAATACACAAGTGATTGAAGAATTTGAGTATATGAAATATGTTGGGACTCTATTGAATCTCAAAAACAGCTCAATAGGCTATCCAGATGGAACTAGTTTTATATGTTACCCATTCAGAATAATCCTTCAGTATTCCTTCTTTGGGCAATTAGGTGGCACCATGGTCCAGAGTCAGGAGAAACCTGAGTTCAAATATGGCCAAAGACTCTTAGTAGCTGTGTGATCTTGGGCAAGTCACTTAACCCTGTTTGCCTCAGTTTTCTCATCTGTAAAATGAGCTGGAGAAGGAAATAACAGGTCACTCCAGTGTTTTTGCCAAGAAAGCCCAAATGGGGTCACAGAGTTGGACATGACTGTAACAAATGAACAGAAAAATTCCTTCTTTCCTAACCTGAGAAATAACGCCTTATTCTCCTGCTTTACCTTTTCACATTACCCATGTGAGCTTCTGCCCAAATGCTGTTGATCAAGGACCACAAAGTATTTTCTTTTTTCCAAACTTGTCACTACAACTCTCTTACTCAATTTCTTAAAAGTATCATTCTTCCAAAAAATTCATAGGATTTTGTAGTGCATCCCAGTAAATTGCATGGTGGCTTAGGTTTGGTCTTATGCAACATCTCTTTAACAACATGCAGCAATGGTGTTGAGAACTGAAATTATTTTTCCAAGCTTGAGGGACATTGAGTGCCCCAGTCATCACCAGTATTGCAGCAATACTGTATGGTGTACCTACTACAGAGTTCTAGATTATCAAACCATTCTGAAACTCAAATTGTATTCCTATGGTCACTTGGTGCTCAAATTCTCCATACTTGATGTGCCTAAGAAAATGAGTATTTTTTTTATAGTTTTTGAGAGTTTGAAAAGAGGGTAGAGAGTGTAGGAAAGGGGAGAAGGTCAGACTCCAGTTCTACGGTGATATTAAAGAGCTGAGGACCAGAGGTAACGCAGCTTCTGGAGCACAGGACAATGAGATCCATGGAGAGGAATGGAGATATGAACTTTGACTGCTCCCTCGCAGCTCAGCATAAAGTAATGAATGAAAGGACAAATGAATAGATCAATCAAAAAATGCATTTATTAAGCACCTGCTCTATGTTAAGCACTGGGCATGAAAAAAAGCAAGAAAGATGGTCCTTACTCTCATGAAACTTAACTTCTAATAGGGAAGATAAGATATAGGGGTTGAAAAGGTAAGTGGCTTATTTGAGGCATCATAGATTGGCAATATCTGGGAAGTGCATGAGACAGTGAACAAGCAGTGAGTGAAAGGTTCCTCACTAGAGCTCAGGACCCTGAGGTGGGAGTCTGAACTCCAGTGGGGAGAAAGAAGAAGAGGCCAGAACACAGACAACATGACTTAGATCTAGCTGACTAGGAAGCATGCCTCTAAGAAACCCTGAAATCTTGCTTCTGTATCTAGATGAAGTACTGGAGTCATTGTTTCATGTCCCAAAAAGGAACAATCTCAGAACTTCCTGGGAGATGGAAACGACTTCTCAGGTTAATCACAGAAGGGACTTCTGACTTTTACTGGTATCGGGGAAAGAGCATTAATCCAAGAGACCTTTGTTCTAGCCTGGCTTTGCTACTGCCTGGCTGTCGTTGGGAAAGTCACAACCTCTCTGGGTCTTCTGTTTCTTATCTATAAAATGATAACTACCAAAATCTCTTTCAACTCTGTAGTTCTAGGAATCTCTGCACAGCTGCCTTAACAGACCATTAGGACATAAATAGGAATGAAGAGGCCTGAGTGAATCCACTAGTATAGTGGGTCGTAGGTAGCAAAACTAATTTAAAACTGGGCAATTTGAATTCCTTCTTTGTTTATGATGAAAGGACTGCAGAAACAGAGAGGCATTTTTGAGTTTTTGTTACATATAAACATGGAAAATGGATGAGTCTGGTAATGCCTAATCCAAAACAGAACTTATTTTCTAAGGATATTAATTTTAAAAATTCATGATGGGAATACATAGGTTAAACTGAGGCCCAGAGAAGTTAATGATTTGCTCAGTCACACTTAGGGAAGAGCAGGGAGCAGATTCAAACCCACATCTTTTGAGTCCAAATCCGAGCTGTTTTCACTAAACCATGCTGCTTTGGGAAAGGTATACCAAGAATCAAACTCAGTTTGTTCACAAAATACCGTAACTACACAGATTTTTTTGAAATCTGAAAGAGATACGTTTAATGCAAACAAAAGGAAGTAGGACATTACACAGTAGGAAGTAAACTTAGGGAATTCAAAATTAATATAAATTCAAGATATTAGATAAATGAATGGATGGATCCATGCATTCTTTATTAAAAAGTTCATACTTATACAAGAGTCATCTATGCCCCTTTAAATACCCTTTAAAATAACCAAAAGTAACTTCTGAGTTGTAATATCTGCAACTTCTGAGGTTGCAGAATTTGAACGGTAATACAAGTCATTAGGGCTGAAGACAGAATTTGAACTCTGGTCTTCTTGACTCAAATATTCTACTATGTACTGCTTCAATGATCCAGTCACTTCATGAAGTGAGAGGGAATTCACTTAGCCTGTAACATTTACAGACTTATTTAATTGTGATTTCTTCCTCATCTTGAATTGAAAGCTGTTGGAGCTACATGCGAATGCATTTATCAGATGACAGATTATAAATATCTGAAGACAACCATCATGTCCTCTTTACAGCTTTTCTCCATGTAAGATGTGCTCAGTTCCTTCCACTACTCTTCATATGGCATGTTTTTAAGCCCTCATATCTTCATGGTCATTCTTTTCTGGATACATGCTGGGTTATCAATGTCCTTCTTAAAATGTGAGTCCTAGAACTGAGCATAATATGTTGGATGTGTCCTGAACTTTGGGAAAGCCAAGACTAAACATGGGTCTCTTGGGTTCTAGGTAAGTGATCTTTCCACTCTACCTTATCACTCTTTATTTTTAAGTTATTTTCATGCTCTCCAATTTTACTTTCATTTTGAAGAAAACTTTCATTTGTGCATTTTAGCTAGTTAATTAGAATTGCCTGTCATTTTAAAACCATGCTAACTTCATGCATTGTTATGTTTTGTCCCAGGTCTTTCTGACTCTAGAATGAGCTTTCTCTATATTATCCCTCACAAGTGGACCCCAAGCAGCTGGCAAAATTCCCTAATGTTGCTTAAATCAGATTAAAATGTGATTGAGAAATGTTAAACAAAATAAATTTTAAAAATACAATGCAACATAGATAATGTTAATTTGTGGTTTTCTGACTCAGGAAGCTTAATCCTTTTCTTCTTTGAAAGTTTTCCCACTTTAAATCTTGCCTCTGACATATACTGGCTGTATCACATTGGACAAGTCACCTAACCTATTGATATCCCAAGAAATTTTCTCAGGTGATGAGTTACAGAGCAGGTGGAGACTGGTACTGGTGATGAGTTGTTTTACTGAGAATTCCCAATACCAATGAAACCATAGGTTCTATAAGTTCTTTTTTGCCTTTCTTTCTAAAAAAAAATCTGATCTTGCTCCAGTAATTCTTGATACACAGCGAGAAGGAACAAGCATTTATTAGACACCTACTAAGTGCCAGGCCCTGCGCTAAGCACTTTATCAATAAGAACTCATTTAACAACTGAGATACCACAACTTAACCCTTGCCTTAATGTGTTATGGGAGACTCTCACTTAGATTATTTTCTAAAATAATTTAATCCTAAGAGATAGACTACCATGGCGGAAAGAGCACTTCTTGGAAGAAACCTGGGTCTGCAGTTCTGGCTCCACCACTATCTAGCTGTTTAACTTAGGGTGTGTCAGTCTCTTCAGGTCTTGATTTCTTCATCTATAAAATAAAGGAGATGATTTAAGGGCCCTTCTATCACTAATATTCCCCCCCTGACCCCCCAAGCATATAGATAAATAGGAAAGGAAATGCATGGGATCAGGGTGCTTAGGAAGGGGAAGCACTGTAAATATTTGAATACCATAATATCTTAGATATAGAAATCACAGGCCATTCAGTACATCTCCCCCATTTTACAGATGAGACAACTGCAGCCCAGGGAAGGAAAAAAGAGTACATGCCCAAGATCATACAGATGATTCATGGTTATAATTAACACTGTGGCATATGTACAACTAGACAAGAGATCATTTTACCATTTTAGGATATAAGAAATTAGGTGCAGAGACCAAACAATATTTTTCCTTTTACTGTTTTTAAATATGGCTATATGACAATGAATCTGTGATTTCATCCATGTCTATATTATCATTGCCTATGCAGATACTCCCCCCCCCAACCTTGTGTGACTCTTATCCAAATCCTCCATTAATCTGAGCGCAAGGAAGCCATTTAACATCTTTTTAACATCAAAAATTTATAGTGTGTATCATAGGAAAAGTACATATTTGGACAAAGAAGTTATCAGCAACCTCCCCTTACCTCCACCCCCTTCCTTCATGCCCTTTAAAATAAATAAAAGGTACTCATGGGCTGAAATGTTTTGCAGTTTGTTTTTTCACTCTTGTCATGGTTTAATGATCCTCTTTTAGCTGTCTCTCTGTGAGAACCTTTCTCTGCTGCATTGCTTGTAGAGGGCAAAAAGAGAAAAGATTATATTGAGCTTGAGTTTTTCCTTTGGGAGAGTCAACTCCACAGTTCTAGACTAATGGATATAATTCCATGTACCCTCTGTAGTGGGAATCAGTTGCATCCAAATTAAGTTACACTCTTGAGGTTGTGTCCTGTCATTGTTTTTAAATTAGCATCCTCTGAGAGGGGAAGTATTTGTGCTCTATAAGCTGCCTCTCATTATGAGTCAGGGCATACATCTGAATGAACAACTTCTATGCATTCCAACCCTTCACATTTCATATTAAAAACTGTCTGTTGTCCTGTATATTTGTTACTTGTAATGTACTTATCTTGTATAATGCAATCATTTTTGGATTATCACATTGAATTAAGATTTCAAAATACAATCATGGGGAGCCTTTCCCATGTTGGGAGAGATGTTCTATTATGCCACACACCTCATCACACAGTTGTATCAATTCATAAGACACGTGCACTTGAGTGGTGATAGTGAACACGGGGAGATCCATGTCAATGTCAGTAGCTGAGAATGGATTTGCATAAGATATGCATGTAAATAGACTCTTGGTTCCCACAGTCATCTATGCCTCAGTTCAGCTGGCAAAGAACTGTTTGTAATGTATACCGAGACGTGCCATCATTATTTTTGATGTGACGCCATCGGAACGATCACCATGCACGTGCACCTTAAGACCAATCCAATAGAGGAACGCTACTTGCATTTAGAATTTACCATTTCATTTAGCATTCAAGGAAGAGTTCATGCACACAGGTAACTTACATGATTAGAGTCTATTGATACCCAAACAAAGGATACAGTAGGGGCATGTGCCATTCCGTGAGGTAACCACACAGGTCCCTTTTGTTCTGATTTAGGACAGGTCAGATAACATACAAGATCCAAAACTGGCAGAGGCGTGCATTAAAGCGGGAGAGACTTTTTAAACCTTTGCTATGTACAAGGCTCTATATTAATCATTTTACAAAGTGATTTGAAAAGGATTCATTTAACCTTACAATAACCCTGAAAGATATCCCCATTTTACAGTTGAGGAAAATGAGACAGATAGTAGTTAAGTTAAGGTCTCATAATTTGAGATCTAAGATCACATTTGAATCAGGTCTTCTTGATACCAAATCCAGAACTCTGTCCACTGCACCATTTACTTAGGAGATGTCCAGTTCTTCCAAGAAGATAGGCTAATCAGGAGTGGCTCCAGAAATAATGGAACTTACATAGTTTTATACATGAGAATAAAGGGGGATTTGACCTCTAACCTTTTATAAGTATACTAATACAGTGTAAGAAAACCTTAGACACCTTTAAATATTCCAATTATGAGTATTCTAGATAAGGTTGATACAATTCTTTTAGTACCTATGTATTTGCCCTTCCTTCTGTCTCTTCGTGTCTACCTGTCCCCCTTTCCAAACTGCTTTGGGTTCACAGCTAATGAATTTGCTACCTGTATCCTTTGCTATCACATGCAGAGTGAGATCTTGAGATGTTTTCTGTTTCAGTGTGGATTGACATTATTGAGGTTAGGGGGCAGGCAACAAATTCAGTTATTGTTTTCTAATTTAGTCTTTAGCTATCTTCCCCTTAAGAAAAAAGAGTATTTCTCCCTGAAGCAATTTTACTTTCAATTAAAATAATTATCAGTAATATCTTCAAAGTCATCTCCTTTTGCATGTGAATCCCTCTTCCTTTCTCCTCCCCAAGAGCCATTCCTTACAACAAAGGATAAAAAAAAGAGGAAAGAAGTTCAGTAAAAATAATTATGGCATTAAAAAATCTGACATTATCTGTAATATTTCATAACCATAGTCCCCTCACCACTGCAAACAAGGAAAGGAGATTCTGAAGCAGTCTTTTCTTTTAAAAAAATTAAAAAAAAATATTTCTTTTTAGCTTTTGACATTCACTTCCATAAGATTTTGAGTTCCAATTTTTCTCCCCCTTTCTTCCCTCCCCCCACCTTAGGATGGCATACAATCTGATATAGGTTCTCTATATACATTTATATTAAACATTTTCAAGAGCATTAGAAGCAATGGGAGGAACTATGAGAAAGAAGAAATAAAAAAAGAGAGAGAGGCCTGTACATGCGCCTGAATGGTGACAGAACATGAGTGGTAGAAGATGCTAGGGAGTTGTATTTGATGAAATTTAACAGAGGAATTCCTCTTCAGAATTTACTTTGGAAATCTGAGTAAAATATTCTTATGTGATGACTCAACTTTAGAGAACAAATTGGAATATATGGTAAATGAGTAAACTAATTGTACTAGATACTTCTGGAGAATAAAGGACCATCCAATAAAATGTAAGACCCTTGAGGGCAAGAACTTTTTTCACTTTTGTCACAAATCCAAAGGAAGCAATGGAGTTTAGGACACATTTGTTGAACTGAATATGAAAGTCTGTACCTGAAAGGATGGTACTTGGCATGATACACATAGTAGACATTTTGTAAATGCTTCTTGATTTGACTTGAAGGAGCTTGAAATAAGTTGGAAAGATACTTTCCATGAGAAAGTACCATGTTTAATAGCAATTGACTTAATGGTTAATTAAAATAAAATAAACATATCTCCTTAACTTCATTAGCTATAGTGAATGGATACAGACCTGTTCATTCTCTATCTTTGTAGGCACATTAATGTTTTCTGTCAGTTTCATCTATTTTCCTCCCACCTTGTTTAATGAGAGGACATTCTGAAGAAACAGAATTCTTTATTACAGTTCACAAATTGCAAGAAATCTAGGACTCCTATTCTTCGATGGAAAGCCAAGGTCTGTTAATATAACCTGCAATAACTTATCTCATGCAGATTTTGAATGGAGTGAGGACGATTTCTCTCTCTCTCGGATTACTGCAGAGAACTATCTAGAATTGCTTGTACAATAGACTTGTATCAAACGAGAGCTTTTAAGTAACTTTTGTCGACAAGGAACATAAAGTGAACTACTCTTCAAAGAATGGAGATTAAATATCATTATCTATAGTTGAGTAAACATCACTGTAAAGTGTGCAGAGAGCATCTTTTAGTTGAGATAAAGCTGCAGGTGGCTCAGAGGGACTGCTGTTCACAATCTTGCCAGCATTTTATATGGGTAATTTCATAGGTAGGGAACTTGGTTGTTTGTAGTCTGTCCTACCTTTTGGCTTCGGGGATTTTTTTTTAATGGTGAAAAATAGCCCCTCTTTTTTGACCCATTTACTGGAGGTGGTCCCCAGAGCTCAGCCCTTGACTTTCTGACCTTTTTTATATTCTCTTTCTCTAAGAACTGAGGTATTTTCATGACCAGAACTGTAACTAATAAAGAGGGTTTTTTGGTTTGCTTTTGTTTTTAAATGTTAAACCCCAAGGATCTGGTAGGAGATGGGGAGAGAACTTTTTTTCCTAAGGTGGGAGAAATAATTTTTCCCCTGATTATTGTCTTTGAACCTGGCACTTCCATCAACCATTGCCACTATATGAAGTAGCCAGTCTGGGGTTGCCATGGTCCCTCACTCCTAGGGCCAACCTTCCCAGCCAATGGGGAAAAGGGGCAGGGGAGTAGCTGTCCCTTGTCCTGCTAGAGCTGCAACTCTGCTTTGGCTGCCCTCTCCCTACCACTTAACACTAGTCGTTTTCCCCTCTGATAAACAAACAAATCCCATTTAAGTCTCTCTTCATGACTTAAGCTATCACCTTGATTCTGACGACTCATGTGAGTATTTATCACTCCGGCGCTGACCAAATTCCATCTGCATTTTTCAGACTGCCTCCTGGACATTGCCATTTGGTTATATTAGAGGAATGTCAAGTCCCATATTTAAAAATCAAATTCAGTTGGGCTTGGTGGGACATATTTTAATCCTTGCTACTGAAAGGCTAAGGCTGATGGATCACTTGAAGGAGAAGGGAAAGGAATAAGCGTTTCTTAAGAACCTACTATGTGTCAGGCATTACGCTAAGTGCCTTAGAAATACCATCTTATTTGATCATTGCAACAAGTCTACAAAGCAGAAGCTATTGCTATCCTCATTTTACAGTTGAGTAAACTGAGATATGTTAAGTGACTTGTGAGTCCTGCATCCATACAGTGAAGCCCCAGAACTGTGCACCTGAGGGGATGGAGGGAGAGGATAACCAGGCTATCCAAGAAGGCATGAATGTGGCCCAGCTCTGAAATGGAACAGGTTAAAGCTTTCTTCCATGCCAATGAGTATTGGGATTGGGCATATGAGTGGCCACTGTACTAGTCTAGGAAAGAGTAAAAAAAATAAATAAATAAAAATCATCATTTCCTAAGAAATCAGACCCTGATTCTGACTATCCTCAATTTTTTGTCAATGGTACCAGTCCTTCACCTAGACTAGAGATTTCATTTCTTCTCTCCCTAATATCTCTTTCTCATAAACAATTAGTCACCAGTCTTCCTTTATTATTTCTTACAAATTACATACATTCTTTACCTGACTAGAATTATAGCCCAAGTCTTTATTATCTGAAGTCTGAGATGTACATATGTATGTATATGTGAATATATAATCCATGCCTATATTTTGAATGACAAATAATATCCTTTACCTTTTATCCTGTTTTCATATATACATACATACATGTAGTTTTTAAAGGCAAATTGGAATCACTTCATTTTACATAGAAGAATACTTTAGATCTTTCTCCCTCCTCTTTTCTTCCTCCTGTCGAGTCTAAAGAGACCTGGCAGACTTATATACCCTTGGGTGTTTAAGATACATCAGTCTGAGGCAGGGTTGTCTTTGATGTGTTCACCTACAAAAATGTCACATCACAACTGGTTCTGTTGTTTCATATTAAATGTGAAAGATTCACTAAAAGGTTAATTTCGAATCTTGTCAGATTTTTATAGCATTAAAGGCATTGCCTTTTCGAGGACATAGCCAGAAAAATATCAGGAGGGCAAGAGGCAAGATTGATGCAAAGGTTAAACAAGGTAGCTACTTTCTCTAGCCCTTATACAGAGATACATCAAGATACTCATAATCATCTTTCTTTGTTACTCCACTAAAGAACTTTATATGTTCCTATTAATTAAAAATGATTCTATAATATGAGGGTGAGGATGGAAAGACAGCATTAGATTATTGTTTTCTATGTTTCACTATTTCCCTAGTAATCCATCTCCCCACCACCACTGTTTGCTTTATTTCTATCCTGAGAAAGAAACTATCCTTTACATGTATTTGTGTGTGAAACTTCTAAATTCATTTTTTTCTACAACTATACTGATATAACCAATAGCCAATTTTAATGGTCCATCTGGGGATGTTATAGCTATTAACGATTTATTGGAATCACCTTATAATTGATCCAATCGTAAATTAAAACTCCACACATTGACCTTGAAATATTTGATTCAAGGACTCTATAATTATGGCTTATTTATTGAAGGGCTAAATTCTTTCTAAATGGCTTCCTTTTCCTTCCTTTTCAGTTTTGCATTTTCCTGATCAACTTTTCTCCATTTACTCTCTATGAGGCCCTTGACCATTCATTTCTTTTCTAGTGATTTTTACCTCTAGTTCTTTTTAATAAAGAATCAATCAATAACAAATATTTGTTAATTATAAATTAATGCCATGTGCCATACCAGAAGTTTCTGAGTGGGAAGGGAGGGCGGAGGACTTGATGTTACCCATACTTTAGTAAAATTAGTTTGGTTGATTGGAGGATGCATTGGACTGGGGAGAGACTTGAGGCAGGCAGACCCACCAGCAATATTGCAATAGTTCAATTATGGGGTCAATGCCAGATGCCATGATATCCGTTAGGCACTGAAGATGGAAAGAGGAAAGTGAAATGGCTCCAATCCATAAGAAACTTATTATTTAGTGAGCATAGATATGAGGGTAGATATATAGGTGTGTTACCAAATAAATACAAGATAATTTGCAGAGGAGAGCACTAGAAGCTGGTGGTATCAGGAAAGACAATACAGAAAGTGGCACTTCAATTAATCAGTCAATCAATATATATTTGTTCCAGGCACCATGCTAACCTCTGGGGTTACAAAAAGTGGCAAAAGACAGTTCCTGCCCACAAGAACTTACAACTAATGGGGTGATGACATGCATGCAAGTATACACAAACCAAGCTATGTACAGGATACATAGGAAATAATTAACAGAGGGAAGGTACTAGAATTAAGAGGTGTCAGAAAAGGCTTCCTGTAAAAGAGGAGATTTTAGTTGGGACTTAAAAGAAGGGAGGGAAGTCATTAGACAGAACTGAGGATGAAGAACATTCCAGGCATGGGGAACACAGAGAGAAAACGTCCAGAGCTGGGAGATGGAGTGTCTTTTTCATGGAGCAGCCAGTAAGTCAGAGTCACTGGACTGAAGAATATGTGTTGAGGATATGTAAGGGTATAAGAAGACTGGAAAAGCAGGACAGATCCAGAGTTTGAAGGGCTTTGAATACCAAGAAGAGAATTTTGTATTTGATCCTGGAAGCAACAGGCAGCCACTGAAATGTTTTGAGTTGAGCAGGGAAGGAATACTAAGAAAGCCAGTTTGGCAGGACCGTAGCATGCATGAAGGAGAATAATGTGTGGAGTGGAGCCTGGAAATGTGGAGTGAGACCATGTTGTAAATACAAAATTAGTTTAAATACTAGAGTTAAAGAAATTAAAGTCTTAAATTAAATACCTAATTTAGTTTGAATACTAAAAAAAAGGAGTTATATTTCATTCTACAATTAATGAGTCACTTGACCTTACTGAATAAGGGAAAGACTTGGTCACAGACATACACTTTAGGCACATCATGGCAACGTCACAGAGAGACGTGAAATGCAGAACAATTACAAAGCCACTGCAGCAGAAAAGAGGAGAGGTGATAAAGGTCTGCTCTAGGGTGGTAGACTGCTGGTGGAATATATGGGATGAGTAATCTTAAGAAGATGAAATTGACAATAAAGTGGTAAACCTAAGTGATTAAAAGGAGGGCAGTCTGAAAGAGAGATAGTATTGGGAAAAAAGAAAATAAGTTCTGTTTAGATAGTTAAGTTAGAGATGTCTATGGGACATCTAGCACAATATGTCCACTAGGTAGTTTGTGATCGATGACCAAATCTCAGGAGAGAGACTCAGGGCTCAACTGACTGACCTGAGAATCCTTATCATAGAGCTGATAATTAAAATGTGAACTAATGAAGTCATCAAAAAAAGAGTGTAGAGAAAGAAAAAGACCCAGAGCCAAGCCTGGGGGTGCAACCGTGGCTAAGGGCCAGGATATGGATGATGACAAAATAAAAGAGACTGAGAAGCAGCTATCAGGAAGGTAGAGGAGGAAGAGAGAGAAAGAGAGAGACAGAGAAGAGTATATACATATATATGTGTGTGTGTATACATATATATGTGTATGTGTATATATATATATATGTGTGTGTGTGTGTATACATATATGTGTGTGTATATACATATATACATATATATATATATGTATATATATATATATATATATATATATATATATATATATATATATATATACATCTCACAAAAGAGAGAGGGGAGAGTATCTAAAAGAAAGTCATGAATACTGTCAACCACTGCAAAGAAGAAACTCAAGCAGAATGAGGTTTGAAAAAAGGGCCCTAAGATTCAACAATTAAGAAATCATTGGTAAGTTTGAGGAGAGTGGTTTCAGGCGAGTGATACTATCAGAATCCAGATTGCAAAAAATTGTGTAGACTGTGAGAAGATAGAAAGTGAAAGCAATCACCTTTTTTTTCTGAGTTCAGTTGTGCATTAGATGAGAAAAATAGGACAATAGCTTACTTTAAAGGAATGGTAGGGTCTAGAGAGGATTTATTTAAGGATGAGAGTAGCTTGAGAATTGGGTAGAATACATACACACATATCTTCTAGTATAAATGTTATTAAATTTCTAAATAATATAAAATTCTAAATTGTTTAAAATTATTAATTTATGAATTTACTCCCTTCAAATTTGTTTTTGTATATACTCCTTCATGTCTCCTCCAACATGGAATTAACTTGAATTTTTATTACTATTACAAAATGATGTTCTTACAGTGACTCTGTGAAATAGTTTAACTTTCCAAGCCTCAGTTTCATCATACATAAAATGAAAATGAATGACTTTTCCATAATCATACAATAATCACAATGTTAGAGCTGTGATTTGAATCCAGGTCTTTTGATTCCAAGTCTAGCTCCCTTCCCCACAATGTAATGCTGAATATTTAGCATTTAAATATATAGGGAGTCCCAAAAAATTTAGTGTTGTTTTAAGCTATTATATTATTTATATTTGCAAATATGTAGAAAAATAACATAATATATTTATAATAACATACTTGCAAATATGTTAATATTTAATAGCTTTAAATGAAACAAAGACTTTTGGGACATCCTGTATAGGTTTGCTGTTTGTCCTTAGTTCTTGAAAAGGACCACGACATCAGGGAGGTGATACTATGATGTACAAGTGAATTGAATTTAAGTGAGGGAGGGCTGTGCAAGATCACCAGCCTCACTTTCTCCTCCAGAGCCACCTGGGTCCAGTGGCCAGATATAGATCAAGATGACTGGAGATGCCCTGGATTCGGTGGGAAATACTGGCCTTTTTTAAGCTAAGGGTCATTATCAGGCTTCAGTTGGAATTAAGGCTAGGTAAGAAATAAGTCAGATAATGGCAAATAGTAGGTGATTAATAAATATATGTCTGCTGATCCCTGACTCTGTCACTTACTATCAATGTAGCATACAAATAAGTCACTTCACCTATCTGTCTCAGTTTCCTCACCTATAAAATGAGGAGTCAGACTAGGTGATTTCTAAGCTTCCTTTCAGACCTTTATCTATGATCCTTATCAATGTCTTTATCTAAATTTTTCATCTCTTCTAGTAAACAACACAGTGCCCTGCAAATGGCAGTTATTTAATAAATTTTTTTAATTTAACTTAATGAGAATGAATGAATCAAAGTTACAAAAAGCTGTCTAAAAACAGACTGGGAGATATTGAGTTCTCTTTTGGGGATCTCAGAGCTGGAAGGGACCTTAGAAAGTCTATCTAGTCTAACCCCTCATTTTACAGATGAGGAAACTAAGGACCTGTATAGTATAACCTTGGGAGATATAGCCATTCTCTGCCAGGTGTCTGTCTTTCCAGTAAGAAGTACTCTGAGATGCAAATAATTTAAGGCATTTCCTAAATGATTCAATAGAATATAATGTACATATGATACTTCCCATATTCCATTTTTTTTTGTTTTGAGGTTTATCTAAAAATGTAGAAAAGAGTGACTGAGGGATTTTTGAAATTTCACATCAAAGGATACAATTAAAATTCTTGTCAGTATTTCTTCAAAATATTAACATAACTAAAGAGTGTACTACTAATCAAACCAGAAACATGTCTTGTTCATTCATTTCTCGAGCATATACCTTACACTGCCTTCTCACCTCCTCGACTTGGGATCTCTATTTTCCTACAGAACACAGTGGCTTAGATGTCCCCTTCCACCTTAAGCCTTTTCAGAGTGCTGAAGTGGCTAATTCTCTTTCCCTTTTAAATTATTTGGTATTGCTTTTTATTAGGCTTCTATTTGCTTTGCAAACATTCTGTTCTCTTAGGAGAATGTGCGTATGCTCCTTGAAGGCAGGGACTCCTGTTTTCGTCTCTGTAGCCTCAGCACCTGGTCTATAGCAGGTGTTTAACCAATGTTTATTTTAATTTCTTCTGAAGAAATGAAGGTTTTTTTCTAAAATAGATACATATTAAATATCACTCTACAAATATTCTGGAAAACTGTAATGAAATATGAGGGAAAACCTGAAACAAAATGGATGCAAACAGCATGTTAAATGCCACTAAATTATGTTCCACAGTGGTAGGGATGGGTGCCATCATCAAATAGGGGAGAAGAAAAAATGACAAATAGTTAAAAAATAAAACTCCATCAAACTTCATTCTAGTCAGAGAAATGTTCCTTTATTTCTAAACAGCTTTGCTGACAGGACCAGAGTAAGAGAACTTTAACTGGCCATCTTGCCACCCAAGAATAACATCTCTAAATGTCCCTAGGGCAAACAGCTCAAAATTTCCCAAGTAAACTGCAGATAATCATGTCCTCAAATCAACATTATAATTCCTGATAGGAAAGTAATATAAGAAGTTATTAGGACAAACACCTTGAGTGGGAGGGAGAATTAGTTACAATATCGGCATTGGTGTTGCCCAAGAAGTGTCTTTTCAATTTTTGCACCCTCTAAATTTTACTTGCCTGGGGTAAAACCCTCACCACCCCACCCTAGTTATTGCCACATAATTAGGTAGTAACCCATTTTTTCTTTCACTTTGACAGATACTATCCTTTTCAAAAATATAGTAGATTACAAGTTTGGTCTTTTTTTCCCTTACAAATGTACCATTTGATGATCTCTTTTGTCGATATTGATGGGTGGTATTCACCAGATCTCTTATTTTTTCATCTGCCTTTGTTTCTTCAGTTGTAAAAATGGAATTTTGAGCAAAGTGTAAGGGGGCTGATTACCAACTACACTGAACACAAAAAAAAGAGAAAGAAAAGTATCTGTTTTCTTGGGATGAAGTACAAATAAAAAGAGAATATGTCTCCAAGGACTCAAAAGGCAGGGACTGTGAATTCTAATACTGACAATCACTTGCTCTGTGGACCTTGGGAAATCACTTCCCCTTCTATGCCTTGGTTTTCCCATCTGTAAAGTGTGATAAGCATATTGATATAGGTCTTAGGATCCTAACCAAAAAGCATGAATCATTTTATAAGTGCTGTTATGCTAAATAGTAATGGACAAACCCTATGAGAGAAACTTAAAAATCACTATTCAGAAAATTCAGTGTTATTTCTATGTGTTTTCAGATCCATCCGGTTCCTTGCGCACATTTTCAGTTTCTCCCTTTTCCTATTATCTTCAGTCCAAACTACATGCATGCAAAAGGTACACAGTCAGAAGTAAAGATGTTGGAGAAAAATATATATTATATATCTTTTTAATCATTTATTGTCATTCTTTTTAATTTTCTTTGTCTCAAACTCAAGCTCAGTGAGTCTGTATGAAGGGAATTTTACATTTCTAAGCCTCTCATCTGCTGTAAGGCACCTGGATGTGAAGGCAATGTGGAAGATTTTACTTTGAAATGATGTCTATTTAAAAAAAATTCAGACAAGAGAAACCCAAATAACAACAGTAAATTGGTTTTTTTAAGTACTGAATTTTCTAAAGGGATGCTTCTGTCAGTAAAGCTATAAAAATATTATGCTTTAAGGATTGTTAAAAGAATGGATGTTATTTAAGCACACTTTACCATCCTGTAGATTCCGATGATGCCTTGAAGTGGCTTCTATTTATCTGAACGTGTGCCAAACGCAAATGCTATTTTTTTCTGCATACAAAAATAAAATTCAGCTGTGCATTCTCCATGTAGCTACTCATAAAAAGGATAAGTGAGGGGGTTTTTTCTTAATTTCAAGAGGCATTCTTCAATATTGCACATCCTCGAGTTTGTGCTGGTTTTTTGCCTATTCCTTCCTCTTGCTATTTGTACCTGAAAACTAACTCTCCAGCAGTGCAGTCACACATCAGGTGAGTCGTACTAGTGTCTTCACATCTGCAAGAGATCAGAGCCTCAGTGGCAGAATGTTGTCAAGCTGTGTTCACAGAACTCTACCATTGTTAGTAATGCTTTGCAAGGGTGCTCATTCTACTACCAAGAAGCTTACCTATTCTAGTTCAAAATTATGCTGGTGAAGGAAAAGGGGAATGGAAGTATTTTGTTAGTTTGAATTGCTAGGATTATGGTACAAAAATAAGTGGGCCAGGACTCAGAAGATGTGCTGCTCATCCTGATTTCCCAATTTACTAGCTATGTGACCACAGGAAGGCCATCCAGTCTCTTCTCTGGGCCTCAGTTTCCTTACCTGTAAAATGGAGAGACTTCCCTTGCCTACTTTACAGAGTTGCTGTGGGGAGTAAATGAAGTATGTGAGGATGCTTTGAAAACTATAAAGCACTATAAAAATGTAAGCTATTATTATTGTTAGGCCATGATTTAGGTTGAGTGGGAACAAAAACCCGATTTCTTCTCCAAAAAAAATGTTTCTACAGCTGACAGCTGTATACAAGCACTAAGAGTCCATGGTGGGATGCATCTTAAAGTATGGGAAATCAAAGCTTATGAATCAGGGCAAAAGCTCTATGTTTTGGTGCCCAGGAAGTTTCTGTTGTGTAGGTCACTGTCTAATTGGCCAGTTCCAATAGGAAATGTTTTTGTTTTCCTCTGAAACCACAAGCATTAGTCATATCAGGGACAGGAGCAATCCAGTTGGATAAATCTCATGTTCTTAAAAATAAATTCATAAAAGTGAACATGCAGATCCTTTCTCAGGATTCTTCCATTATAATGTATTTTCTCAAAGTCTAATCTTGATCTTTTCCCAGTTGGGTTCCCCATATTCTGGCTGTGCTTTTACTGTCTATTGAAAGTCAAGAGAATACATGGGGGGAGCGGTGTTTGACCTTAGTTTGGAAACAGTAGGGAAATGGTCTGTGTACCCTTTATGGTGTATTTAGATAACTTGATATAGCTTACACAGGGTGCAAGATAATGTGCAGAAATATACTAGCCTTGATCTTAATAGCCTTTGTTGTACTTATGGTTCATGAAATAAATTCATTTTCAAAAGACATAGTTCGATAAGCTGTATTTAGCATCTACATCTTTCATGGAATAGCTTTCTGTTTCTTGGTAGAGAAGACCCGGTAGTAATCAATAGTGTGGCACTGTGGAATAAACACTGGACAGGGACTCAAGAACCAGGTTCTCCTCTCTCAGCCGTTCACTTGCTTTGTGACTGGATCCTTTTACTCCTCATCTTTTAATTAAGATGGTAGAACTAAAAGGTTTCTAAGGTCATCTCCATCTCTGACTTCCATCATTTCTTATGTTACATTATCATTTTTCCTAGACACAACAAACCTAATTATTGAGCACAAGAATGCTTCTTGGATGGTTTGGTTTTCATTTTCAGGCTTTCACCCTCTATCCATGAGTCTAATGTCATCTAGCTTTTGGATTATTTATGAGTTGCTCTGTGAATCTCTTGACACAGCATGATGACCAAACCCTGGAAATCAGTTCAACAAACATTTATTTAGTAACTGTTCTGTGCGAGGGATTGGGAAAGGCATTGGTAATTAAAAGACACAAATTAAACAATTCCTGACCTCAAACAGCTTACATTCTTTTACATGTTTCATTCTTTTGGGAACAGCTAGGTGGCATAAAAATGAACAGAGTGCTAGGCTTAGGAAGACGTGAGTTTAAGTCCAGTCTCAGGCACTTAGTAGCTGTATGACCCTGGGCAAGTTACTTAACTTCTTCTTACCTCAGTTTCCCCATCTGTAAAATGGGAACAATAATAGCATCTAATTCCCAAGGTTATTGTGAAGATCAAATGAAAGAATGATTGTGAGGCATTCAGCATAGTGCCTGGCACAGAGCAAGCACTATATACATTCTAGCTATCATCAGTATTATTATTTTAGAAGGATAAAATGTATATATAGGCAAGTAAAGAGAAAATAATGAAAAAAGGAATTGAGAGAGAGAGAGAACGAGAGAAAGAGAGGGAGAGAGAGAGAGAGAGAGAGAGAGAGAGAGAGAGAGAGAGAAGAGAGAGAGAGAGAGAGAGAGATCGTAGCCATGGCTGACATTTTTATAGGATTTAAAATCTCCTTTGATCCCCACATCAGCTCTCTAATTTCAGAGAGGACCAGAGAACTTAAGTGACTTGCCTAAAGGCACACAGAAAATTTTTGCTGAGCTAGTGATAAAACCTCATTCTTGACTCCCGGTGGAGTAGGGATACAGGCATTGCCATAAAGCTTCTCTATGACCTGGATACAGTTGAAAGGATCCCCTTGGGAATGTTGGAGGGTGGTCATATATTATAAGAATAACCCTCTATATTGCCAGGAGAAACTTACAACTAAATAATATTTATCATTGCGGCTTAGTGCCCTTACAAAGGTTTTTCAAAGGTTTCTGTAATATGTACCTTGGGTGGAGCCTTGAGGTATAATGAGGGGAAATGCTAAATTTAGAGTCAGAAGACCTGGGTTCAAATCTCACTTCTTCCCTTTACTACCTGTGTGACATTGGGCGAGTCACCTCCACTCTCTAAATCTCAGTTTCCTCCTCTATGACATGACATCACCTCTAAAGTCTAACTCCATTAACATAGTTGTATATTAAGCATGAGAAATGCTCTCATCTGGTAAAGCAGAGGTTATTCATATCCCAGCTTTTCCATTTACCACCCGAGTGACATGGGGTACCATATTTAATATCTCAGGGACTCAAGTTTCTTGTTCTAGATGCTATCCAAGGTCTCTTTCAGCTCTGAACCTAGGGTCCTCTGAATATCTTCTAGCAACTGTGGTACCAAGGAAGTTCTCTTTTTTCCTTTGAATGAAGTCAACTTTTTTACTCTGGAAAGCTAGTGCAGGAAGGCTCCAAGTCTAATGAAAAGACAGGGCCGAAGCATTCCAACTTGCTAAACTTTGAAACACTGGTCAGAGCTAGTCCAGAGTTCTCTGTCATGAGGACAGTACATTGCAGACAGCACTAGGTGGCATAACCACCCTGGTGTATTATTCCTGGGAAACCATACTTGTAGCTACAGTTGAAGGTTTTGATTATATACCCTGATAGGAATGCTGTACAGAAAGAGTTGATAGGATGCATTCTGATTGAGTGGAGAACTCCAATAATAGTGTGTCACTGGACTGACTCCAGAGTAAAGAGTTAGTCACGTTTGAGTCCCTGTCCCTCCAAGCCACCCTGCACTGCAGCTAAGCCAGCATAAACCTGCAACTGGCAAACAAAACTATTGACTTTCTGTTTTAGGAATCGAAACACCAAAAAGGCAATTCTTTCTTTCTTTAAAAAAAATAATAACAACAGCTTACTGGTTCCAACAAAACTGAGACAGCAAGGTGTAATAGCTGAAGTGTTGGATTCAGAGTCAGGAGGATCTGGTGACATTTACTGGGTTATACTGGGCAAACCATTTAATCTCTCAAAGCCTCAGTTTCTTTATCTGTAAAATGAAGGGGTTGGACTCAGTGACCTATAGGTCCCTTCCAGCTCTAAATTTATGTTCCTATGAGACTTCCTCCCTCCCCTCTGTCTTTAAAATTCTTGTTGATTCCATAAGACCTGGTACAAATCCCACTTCCTCCAATAGACCTTCCCTGGCTGCCCATAGCCCATAGTGCATCTCCTCCAGTGAGCTTGGGTAGTCCTTATTGGTTGGACTACTCATTTAGTATTTATTTTATACTGTTTTGTACTTTTCCTGATTCCCTTGCTAGAGAACAAGTTTCTAGAGGGCAAGTACCATATTTAACACTTTTTCATATGTCTCCAGAGCATCTAGAACAGTATTTTAGAATAGAATTGTGTGTATTTAATAGATTCTAGAATTAAGAGATTCAATTCTAGTTCTAGAATAGAATTGTCAGTATTTATAGGTATTTCTTGGTTGATTATCCATGAAAAGATGCTCAGCATTCTTTTAAAATATGTGGAGGGATTAACCCTGGGAATGGAAGGTGTACTTAAATCATACTTTGTTTAAGAGACTCAGGAAATTTAGGAGATTCGATTTAATTAAATGCATTTTTGTCCATGCCCATCCTTCATTTTCGAAGAAGACCATAGCATCAGAGAACTGATAACATGACTTGCACTTGACTTTGTTTTGAGTGAGGGAGGGCTGTGCAGGTCACCAGCCTCACTTCTCCTCCAGAGCCATCTGAATCCAGTGACCAGATATTCATCAGGATGACTGGAGGTGGCCTAGGATGCACTGGGAGACCTTGGCCTATTCAAGTACTCACTTAGAGAGATTTAATGCCCATTCAGTGAACAAGCCTCTTTAAGAAATACACAGTGAATGGTCCCTTTAATGAGCAAAAGAAAGCATTGTATAAGTATGGTGGTGAGACACAAAAAAAGCCAACCCTTGACTTCAAGCAGTATAGAGTTTCAGTGATCACAAGGACTTGTTATGATGGCAGACTTCTATGTTTCCAATTATGTCCATTGAAATAAATGTTTGAAATTGAAGAGGATGAGAAAAGGAGGATTCATAATATGGATCTCTAAAATATAATACAAAGTGAACTTCTTTGAAAGAGTTGAGTTGAACACATATGCCTCCTAGACTACCATGTCAGTTTTTCATGCCAATGCCTTTCTTTATCTGAAACCCACCACTGCTTTTAATGACAAGAGGGTTTGTAAAAACAAACAACCCCATAACCACAGCTGCCCCAGAGCAATGGGTGTTTCATGTCCAGTTGTTTTCAAGGGACATTAATGTAAGAGAAAACATGAAGAGAAAATGGGCAGAATCACCGTCAAGGAGAGACCATTTCTGTATTCTGGCTAACTCACTGACATTCATTTATTCTTTTTTAACTTTCAGCAGGCATTTATTAAATGCATGCTTTGTTAGACTGAAAATACTAAGACAAAATTTTGAATACAATGATTCTTTAAAATAGTACCAACCCTCAAAGAGTTTACAATCTACGGGAATACAGTGGGTATGCTTATCACCTAGAGAAAGTCAAGGAGACCAGAATTCAGCTCATAACAGACAATTATTTTCTGTGTGAATCTGGACAAATTATCTATCCTCTTTTAGACTCAGTTTCCTCATTGTAAAATGGAGACAATAGTACCGCTTACTTAACTTCTCAGAGTAGTTTGTCAGGATTAAATGAGATAATTTATGTAAAGTGTTTTGCCAAGTTTAAAGAGCTTTATAAATAATTAGCTGTAATTATTTTCAGGGAATAATTCTTTTCTTACAAAGTAGATCTAGACATGGTCAAAGTGTTAGTGGAAAATAGTGAGAAAGAAAAATGTCAGTGTCTCTTTTTCTGTCATGTGAAATACCCTTGACCATACCTTTGGATCAGAGATGCTCCCAGTCGACCATTAAACTCCAAGAAATGACCAGGGCCTGAAGAGCTCTTTCTTAACTCAAAGAGACTGTAAATATGAAGACCAAACTTCACTCTACCCAATGGTTCCTATTTAAAATCTTCCCTAAGGCTTCCCATGCAGAAAAGAGTTGTTAAAGAGGATTTTATGGCTCTTGTTGGAATTGACGTCAAAGTCTCCTAGAGTCTTGGGCTTATGAAATTCTTAAAACTGTGCAAGCAAGCAGATCCTTCCTGTCATGCAAAATAATCAGAAACAGGTTGACTGTTTGGCTGTGATACTTATTGGGCCTTTCAAGCAGAGACAAGTAATGTTGAAACTTGAGTGGGGGGGGAAATGGACACCCAAGGGAAAAGGGTCTTGTTCTCTTGTCTCTGTGGCCCTTCTCAGACAGTAGAAAATACTGTAACTCGATTGTCTTGGTTCCCTATCCATTTCAATAGACCCTCTGAGCTAGTGATCTATGTAGAAAGTTCTGGCCAACTAGAAAAAGGAAACTAGGACATAATGCTTAGCTCTCATTTCCTGAATTAAAATGGGTGCTCTGGCAAGTGAAACTGGACGCAGGAACAACTTATCTAAAACTTAGGTAGAAGTAGACCTATGCGTAATTCAATTCATGATCTTTATGTAGTCCTTCTTTAAAAAAAATTGAAGATATCGTTTGAACTTAAACATGTGTTTAAAAGCATTTATAAAGCAAGAAAGAAATGGATTTTGGATATTTGGGTCCACAGTGTCCTTTTTTCTTCTTGATTCAGATCGTGGTAGCCAGCCTTTAGGCATGTTGCCGTATTTCTAGGAGAATGCATCATGGCCTCAGTCCTCTAATAGTAAAATAATTATAAAAACTTGTACATATTTTACACTTTTTAAAACATCATTTTTTATAACTATCTAATTTTCTTCTCACAATAGATAAGTATTGTCCTCATTTGACAGTGGCCAAAACAGAGATAGAAACTGAATCTCTTTTTTGGTCCCTAGATCATGGCAGACCTGAGAATAGTCTAACAGACCACTGTTCATGCCATTCACTCATGGTCCTTTAGTTTTTCTTTCTAGAAGTATTTGAGTAGTTATTAATCACCTTGGTGGCAATAATGACACGTTTTGTACACTATCATAGGGTCTTATGTCTAGAGCTAGAAAAGAATTCAGAGGTCATCTAGTCCTCAACCTTCTCATTTTACAAATGAAGAAGCAGAGTCTCCAAGAAGTCAAATTATTGATCCAAGGTCACATGTGTAGTAAGAAGCAGAGCAAACATTAAGGAAAGGGGTTTTAAAAAGTCATATTCCTTATAGAGATAAACTTTCAAATTCTTCATAGAAATTTTTCTTGTACTATTCTTCAAAGCACTGGTTTCTATTTCAGTATAGAGAGTAAGAGAAGAGGAGGGTGGCAGGAGAGAGAGGGGGAAAGAAGGAAGGTTAAGAGAGAGGGGGAGGGAGGGAAAGAGAGAAAGAGAGAAAGAGAGAGAGAGAGAGAGAGAGAGAGAGAGAGAGAGAGAGAGAGAGAGAGAGAGAGAGGAGAGATTAACTAAGACTTCCTGTGATGTCATTTTGATTGCTTGAGAATCCAACCAATCAGAGACTTTCCTTTTTGGTTTTCCCAGCAGGTAAAGAATTTCTTATAGGCTATTTTTATTGAGCTCTCTAGCTATGTTTCTATAGTGTTAATCTCATCATATCTTTATGCTTATGAAAAGAATTTTCTTCCTTTCCTTCTATCAGATTTATGTATAGGGGTAGGATGGGGGCTGGGGAAAAGACATCTTTCTTTTGGTGATCTGTAAGAATCAATACTTTTCTGATGTGTTGATTTGTTTTGTATGACTGTATTTGTTACAAGGTAGTACTTTTTTTAAAAAAATTAGGGACAGAGGAGGATTGAGGGAAGGGTGTAACGCTAGTAAGTGAAACTTTAAAAAAAGTAAATTAAAGGAAAAATAAACATGAGAGCAGGTAGAATTTTAGGAGAGGACACAGAGAAGCAGGTCAATGTTTAAACAAATATGTTAAATTTGAAATATACAAATAAATTTGAAATAAATGAAACAAACCCACAAATTATACATAAGAGACACTTTCATGCACAGTCCACTTTTTTGGTTGTTCTTTATATAAGGGAACTGTTTATGTTTGTTGATGTCTGCCAATTTCTAATAATGAAAAGGAAAATTTGCTTTTAAAAACAATCTGTGTCTTTTGAGTCTTTCGACCTGGTAGAACTATCATTTTTTCTTCTTCTTCTTCCTCTGTTGCTTGACAGTGAGAAGCTGCAGGAGGACATATGCTCCTGGTGATTTGAAGAGAATGTGAATAGGAACCCTGAATGTCGGAGCTATGTAAGACCTCAGCCCATTCACTAAGAGACACTGTAGAAAGCACATTGTACTTGCAGGGGTGAGGTCATATGGCACCATATCTCAGCAGGCTGGAAACCCTCCAAGTCTCTTCGAGGAAAAAAAAGAGAAAATTCTTACAGTTCTCAAACCAAAGATTTCTACAGCATGGCTCACTTCTCCATTCATAATAAGAAATTAATTAAGGACTAAAAATGTTCTGGGTGGGGTTGCTTGGGCTGAGTTAATCCATGAAGCTGGCCCAAGGGTAAAGCACCTTCAAGGCCATCCTTTGAGCAAAGGGTGCTCTTGAAGATGAGCCATGAGTTGGCAGGTGTCAGCTGTACGTTGACAAAGTGTATCATCTGAAAGTAGGCAGACTCTGACTACATCCAAGCATCCCCTGTGTTTCGTTAGAGCAGCCCTGAGCGAGGGAGAACAGGGATGAGTTCACTCCAGATGAGACCGACTTCATTCCTTCCTCTCTGCCGGAAGGCAGTCAGAGTTCGGTGACCTATCTGCTTCCTTTCCTCTTATTAAAAACAACTGGGTAGCACTCTGCACAGCCCAACTAGAGCTTATGTGGTACAGAGCCGGAGTGAGAGCCTGTGAAGGCAGCTCGCCTGGCCCTGCAGCTGGGGCTCGGCATATGAAGGAACAATAGGCTTCACCAGTTATATAAATTGAGCATTAGCACCTGTGCTGTGTCCAGCTGCTCTCCCTGTGACTTATAGCTAAGCCTGAGAGGTGACTGCAGCTCAGCTCCAGCAGTAGAACCTGGCAAGGAGCCAAGTGGCTAAGCACAGTCACCTCCCCATGTATCAAACCCAACCTTTCTCTTCACAAAAGATTTCCTTGCTAACAGAGCATGGCACTGTTGGAATTGCAACCGGTTCACTCTCTGTCTGGAACCCCATAGGAGAGAACTGAGGCATGATGTAGCAGAACACAAGATTATGAAGTCCTTGATAGAGCTACAGAGATGTACTTTAATGACATCATTTAAATGGAGAAGTGTGTGTGTATCTGCTGTTTATATCATATGATATATATGGTGTATATATATAATATATATACATGTGGATACAATATATATGTATATATGTGTATATATGTATGTGTGTGTGTGTATATGTGTGTGTATATATATATATATATGAGAGAGAGAGAATTTTTATACTTTCTCTAATACCAACCTAAGGTAGAATCGTACGGGATGGAAATTGGTTTTGAGAGCTACCCTCTTTTTCATTCCTTTTGCCATACCTACCCTTTCCCTTCCTCGCTAAACTTTCATTAACGAGAAGTATCTTTTTTTTTTAAACAAAACAACTTACATCCCAATATAGCCTTTTTCCCAATATTTTAATTTACTGCATCCATGTGATTTAGCTACATGTAAGCTAGAAATCCATGTGAAATAGAATTCAAAACACCTTGTACCTGCTTTCTTCCCATGGCCTTTCTTCTTCCAAGATTGTCCTTCATTCCCTTTCAACGTCTTCTCCAACTATAGCCCATCTACTCTGGCTTCCCCTCCTGATTCTCCACCATAACCTCATTTCATTCATTTCTGCTTCCATTTTTCTGTCCCTCGCATCTATATGGAGTGTGGGGAGAGAGGGGAATTAAAAGAATATTGTGAATGGGGCAGAAGAGAGAGTGAAGACGTTGTGCAGGCATTAGAATTATCTTTACTCTGAACCTCTCATAATACTAAGCTCACTGGACATTTTTCTTTTATTTTAAAAACTGAGCTTTCTAAGTTAACTCTATGGGAGCCAAAAGGACAAGACAAGCATTTATATATGGCATTGTCTTTTATGGTTTTTGTCCAGCATATCAAAAAATTCTCCCAGAGTGGTTAAATTTCCTTTTGTCTGTTTTCAAAATCTGACTTTAGAGAAAAAGAGCCAAAGAAAAAGATGAGAAATGGGGGAATAAAAAGCCCCCGTCCTGATGTTTAGCCATCTAGGTGTGGCCATATTCTTTGGGGCCTAGCCACAGTCATACAAGCAAAGTCTCAGAGAAGGAAGGGACCCCAGTGGCCAGTTCATTCAGCCTCTACCTGGACATAGTCTACTCTATCTCTGTCATCCTTGACAAGTCATTATTCAACCTATCCTTGAAGACATTTAGTGAAGGGGAACCACTACCTCCAAGGGTAGCCCATTTTGCTTTGGTGTGGTTCTGACTGTTAGGAGGTTTTTCTTCATGCTGAGCCTAAATCTACTCTCTGTAATTTCCACTTGAAATCAATGAATTTTTTTCCAATCTTAGACTTGCCCTGAGTTCAGGTCAGATCATGAAATATTAATTAAGTAAAGCCCTGGGATACAAAGATAAATAAAACCTAGCTCCTGTCCTCAAGGAGTTTGTGATCTAATAGGATAGGCTAAGATAGTATAAAAATAACTATGGTATATTGGAAAGTAATTAGATGCATATGAGCAGTCTAGACAAAATAGGAGTAGGGATTGGAGCTATGATTTCATTAATATAAGGAACTTCCACATGAAGACCACTTCTATCAGTGCAGGTCAGTACCTTCTCTGCCACTTATAGTCTCAGCTGCCCAGAGTGCTAAGAATGTAAGTGACCTATCCAGGGGCACACAGCCAGTGTGTCAGAGGCAGAACTTTAACGCAGGGCCTCGCTTTGCTTGCCTATAAAATGTGAGAGTTGGACTGAATAGTCGTTTTTGACTCTAAATTCTAAATCTGGAATGTCAACAAAATACTATGAGAAACTTGTAGAAAAAGAAAAGTTCAACTGTAAATGATCCTCTAAGGCTTCACAGACAAAAGAATATCTTGATCAGCAAGAATTTAAACAGGGGATACAGGTTAGTCTATCCAGGCATGATGGACGGAGTAAGCACATGTGCATGAAATTTACAAAATGTACAGGTGACATACACAGAATGCTTGGCTGCACTACTGTTGGGTTTTATTTTTAATGGTGCTCTTTACACAGAAGAGTACTTCAGTTTGAGATTCAAATTCTGATTCAGAAACTTCCTGCTGTGAATTTCCATCATATTCCTGTATGGTCTATTCAGCTCTGAAATGGGAACATTACATTTATTGGACACTTCTTCCATCTTTTCCCTCTATGTTGTGGTTTCTTCACTCTCGAAGAGGACTGTGACATCAGGGAGGTGATGCCATTATTTACAATTGAATTGGATTTAAGTGAGGGAGGGCTGTACAAAGTCACCAGCCTCACTTTCTCCTCCAAAGCTATCTGGGTCCAGTGGCCAGATATCAATCAGAATGACTGGAGATGGCTCAGCCTATATCCTGTATAATCAGAGGAAAGGGGACAAAGCACACCCCCTTTTCATCTCTGCTCTATGTCTCTATCTCTCTGTGTCTGTCTCTCTTTCTTCCCTCCCGTCCTTTTCTTCCCACCCCCACCCATGTAAGGTACTTCTTTGTGGTCTGGAATCTGAACCTGACACCTACTAAACCATAAAATCACTCAGCTGTGGCAATTCTAGGTGGAGAAATTGGATTTGAGCTGAAGGGTCGATTTGCTCATTTCAATGTTAATCCCAGCATGTGTAAAGGTGCCCGGTTGTCTTGTAGTTCTGCTCTGCCTTTGAGCTCCAAAAACAATATGAAAAGTTGAAGTGAGCTTATCGGACTTCTACTTATTTTGCAAGAAAAGATAATGAGTGTCACTACTAGCCACTGTGGTTGCAGAAGGAAAGGCAACATTTCTGTGTTAATGTTTAGAATCCTTTCCAAATCCCCTACACACACACACACACACACACACACACACACACACACACACACACACACACACACACACACATCACCACTACCACCAAGGCACCATAATTCACTATTCCTCAGTACTGAGGAGAGTGACAGAAAAAGGTAAGGCTTAGCCAGCAGTTCAGGAGGAAGTAGGCTTCAGAGAAGACTCAAGCAAAGAAAGGGTTGAGAGAACACAGAAAAGCAAACTGAATATACGCTGGCACTAGCCATTATGGAGTTTTCACTGTGACTATTCAGGCACTGAAATACAAATTAATCTCCAGTGGCTAGCCAATTATTCACACTCTTTTTTTGTGGGAAAATAAGTTAAAAGAAATACATTTGATAAAGATGGCAGTTTTGGGAAAATGGAATGTGGATGGACGGGCTCATCCATTGCCATAAGCTTTCCTATTCACATCTGTGGTCCAGCTGGTCCTTTGCATGTGAAAGTCATCAGTTCTACCCAGTGGAGTATTGTTGTTCTCCATAGACAATCAAACTGTTTAGGATAGGAAAGGTTATTAGCTAATGTAAAATAGTTACTTTGATATTTTTAGGATCTATAATCCTGTCAATGGGGGTACTTCCTCTACCCATGCCTATTTCATTTTCTTAATAACTTATTAAATGATAATTAATAACATATAGGTCTTCTAGAGTGTAGCCAACCTGATGATGAGTCTCTGAACATAGTTACACTAGTTCTCAGACAAAGGACATACAATCCAGCGATGAGCCCACTGTTGAAGCCTTTCCATGTCGGTATGACCAGCCAAACCTCATGTTCCAATGGAAAACCTTGGAAAACCAATATTATGAAGCAAAATCTGAGTAGGTTCTTAAGTAGGAATGGCTAAAGGAGGATTATGCATTTTTAAAATATCAGTAGAGACTGAAAGGCAAACAGATAAAGGGTAGGACAGGCAAAGTGCCTATACTTTTTGGGGGATAGGGCTCAAATATGCCACCAGGTGCCAGCAGAGGGTGCTTCAAGTCCTGAGTGGCCAGCCAGTACTGGGCACATGAATAAGCAGAACTTGCAGAGAGAGAGAGACACAGAGAGAAAGAGAGATAGAGACTTAGACACAGACAGAGACAGAGACGCAGAGAGAAATACACAGAGAGACAAAAACAGAGAAATACAGAGACATAGAGAAAGAATGATTTTTAAGACAATAGCCTTTACATTAAACCTCGTGGGCAATTCAAACTCTAACTCCCTGTATTTCCCATCCTGTTCAATGCCAAAGAAGTCCAGGAAGTTACTAAGGAGAAAATCCAAGTTGGATCAAGTGTGGGTTACAATGATTATGCAGCTTAAATATAATTTAAAATGGTTACACAGCTTGTAATATAATACCCTTAGCTACCATTAACATATAGCCATATTGTACAGATAGTGCTCCCAGTTTATGTGGTTGTAAGGAGGTTTAAGCCATAACTGGAACAGGTCAAGCAGGACTTTCTCCCAGGATGTCAATATTTGGAGGGTTGACTTCTGCTGTGGGAAGGTATGCTACTTTCACACAATGACTACCATCCCGAAATCTAACTTAATGTCTTTCTGTCCCCTTGTAGCTGTGCAGCACAGATGCCCTCAGGCCATTACCCCTAACCTTCTTTCCATTTACACCCCTCTTCTGGGAGCTAGCTGCCTTCTCCTCCAGCTCCTGCAGCTTCAATGCCCAATGAATCCCATCTCTCAGGCAAGATTCCACCTAGAGTTGGACCATCACCTTGATGTTGCTTACCACCCCCAGCAGTAACTATTTTTTGCCCTAGATGGCAAACTCCCTAGCTATGGTCACACTGGGAGAAAACATAAATCAGAATCAAGAAAGGAATCCCCCATCCTCTCTGGACTCTCATTAGTTAAACCTCCTGCTGGGCAAAGAAAGAATCCACTAAAATGAACGTCAGGCTATTTCAATGACTGGCTATCCAAGCAAGCACCACAGAAAGTAATAATGTGTGAAACTTAAAAAAAAAAACCCTAAAATCTTTTTATAGAAAATATAAAAGGATCTTGAGAGTTGTTGATCTTCAGGACCAAAGAAGTATTTGCAGTGCATCGCCAAACGTAGCCACCTTTTAGGTTCTGAAAAAAGTCTGAATCTATTTTTCTAATGTTTGGGGTTTGGCAAAAAAGAAAACAGTACTTTTCCCCCTCCATTTTTATAACCCCTGTGCATTTTTAGGGAAATTAAACCCATGTGTTTTTGATAGTTCTACACTAAACTCATCAAAAAGTCATTTTGTAACAATGATTTGGTGACCATAGAGCTCTTTAAAATCTGTTTTCATTTTTTCTCTTAGAAATAGGGAGTTGCTAATTCAATTCAATAAACATTGCTGAAATGCCTACGACGTGTACGGAAGGAAGAGGCTTGAGTTAGCTTCCAAACACAGAAGGATTTGGATATAATCAAGTAGGATTTTGGGACCTGGATCTAGAATGGAATTTTAGAGATAGTTAGATCCAATCCCTTTCTTTTTATAAATGAAGAAGTTGAGGCAGGGAGAGTTTAGGCAACTTGCTTAAGGTCATGCAACTTCAAACCCAGGCTACTTGACTACAGAACTAATGCTTTTTTTTTTAAAGCAATAACACACTGCCTTATGACCCTTGTTCCAAATAAATTTTTAAATCAACCTATGATTAGCTCTAATTATTGGTTTCTAGATCTATTCGTGATAATAGGATCATAGAGTTAGAGTTAGAAGAAACCTCAGATGCCATCTGTTACAACTTTCTCCTTTTAAAAGATGAGGAAACTGAGTCAGGAAAGAGAGATGATTTCTCCAAGGTCATACAAGTAGTAAGCATCAGAGGCAGAATTTGAACTCATGTCTTCTAACTCTGGAACCAATATACATCTAGATGGCGCAGTGGGTATGCATTCAAATGTTGCTTTATAGTATACACTTGTTAGAAGTATGAGCCAGGGCAAGTCAGTTTCCTCATCTACAAAATGGATGTAATAATAGCACTTACCTCCCAAAGCTGCTATGAGGAACAAAAATATCCGTAAAGGGCTTACACGGTGCCTGTCACATAGTAGGCACTTCATAAATGTTACCTATTACTATTATTCCTTTATACCACTCTGATCTCATAGAAAGAGCACTGGATAGAGAGTGAGGACATCTGGATTCTCCTCTCATCTTAGCTTCTAACTAGCTCTGAGACCTTAGCAACTAAAATCAGGAGGAAGGACTTAATTCTTCCCCAAATCCACATTTTACAGTGAGATTGAGCTTCTTCTGTCTCAAGGATCCACAGCAGTAGGGATTATTGCCCCGAGTTTTTTGCCTGCAGAAGTTTGTTTGCTCATTCTCTCTGTTCATTGCCTGAATGCACACAAAGCATTGCTCTTCCTTCCACTTTCTGCCAGGGAAGACAAGCCTGCTCCATCATGTTGCTTCTGGATGTCAAAACATTCTCACCTGACCGTTCCACAGAAGAAGTTTGTTGAAAGTAGGACTGACTGACATAATGACTGATTGGCTGATAACGGCCGTTGACAGTGACTGATTGAGTGTAAAATTATCTGCTCTCATTACTTCTGAAATTGAATTCAGATTGGTTCTATCAGGGGGTTGCCATGGAGACCATACCCAGCTGTAGCAGGTGGTTGTAGATGGGCTGGCTCTTGTGATCAATACCTGCTTCCCGTGCTAGTCTGCAGAAATTATTAGCAATTGTGGTCAGGTAGAAAAAAATTCTTCTTTTTAAAAGCAGAATCCCCGTTTTTTCTTAGTACTTAACAATGGAAACAGGGCTTTACTAGAGCGCTCTTTTGGTCAACCAACCCACTAAGCCTTTGGATAATGTCCTTCTGGATTTGTTCTACACCTAAGAAAATTCACTTTTTAACAAGAAGGCTAGCTCAGGTGTGCGCATGTGTGTTTTCATCGACGAGGAATCCTGGGAATGATAAGCAAGTTTGGACATGTGTTTAACAAAATGTAACACATTACAGTCCACAACAAGTTCCTTCTCCAGCCTCACAATAACTGAGAAATGGATCACTTGTGAAGGATAAAAATCATGATTTTTTTTCCTCATGGATTTGACTTTGTCTTCTTTACGCAGTGGAAAGAGCACTAAATCTGTGGATACACCGCATGAGCTCCAATCCAGACAGTTATATATCTGTGTGACATTCAGCAAATAATTTCATCTCTCCAGGACTCAGTTTCTTCATTCATCAAAGAGTGAATTAGACTATATGACTGACCTCTAAGGTCGCTTTCAGTTCTAAATCTGTAATCCTGTGTCTTTAGTTAAGTGGAATTCCCTCCAAGAGAACTTAGGTGCAATGGAAAATATAGTCAGAGTCATAGATTTGGAATTATAAATTGCCAATTATTTATTTTGTTTTATAATTGAGGAAACTGAGGCCCAAAAAGTGATTGTTTGCTCAAAGTCAAATAGGTAGTAAGTTGTCTGAGATGGAATTTAAATTAAGGACTTATGGCACCAAATTCAGATTCCTTATACGTTAAAAATATTAAAACAGATTCTAAATGAAACCTAACCACCTTCTGGAAAATAGGTAGCACACTGGATTGAGTTCTGACCCTGGAGTAAGGAAGACCTGAGTTCAAATCTGACCTTAGACACTTACTATCTATGTGACCCTGGGTAAGTCAGTTGACCCTGTTTGCCTCATTTCCTTCTCCATAAGATGATCTGGTGGAAGAAATGGCAAATGACTCCAGTACCTTTACCAAGAAAAGCCCAAGTGGGATCACAAAGATTCAGTCACAACTGAAATAACTGAATAACAACCACCTTAAAGGTAAAGTTAAGGAGAAAAAAAACCCACTAGGCAACCTTCTCAAAATCAAATCATCTCTATAGTGCCAAGTCGCTTTCCTTTATAATCACATTTATCTTGATCAATCCTCCACCCAGAGTCAGTGACTCTTCCTGCAGAGTTGATGTTATTTCCAAGGCTAAGCAAATTACTACAAGATATCATGCTACAAGAGCTACCGATTGGATGGAATGGAGAGAAACAGTGTGCACTCTTCTTTCAGACTAGATCTGATTGTACTAAGATGGTGATGGGTGTGTGATTGATAAGGATTCAGTTTCATGCTTTGTTGCATGCATTCATTGGTTTCAGTTGGACTTGACTCATCATTCCCAAATTCGACTCATTAGTCATAAATTCCTTTGGGATAAAATCTACCAAGATACTATTATTCCTCTAAAATTTCATCAAGTGATTTTTTAAAAATTGCAGAATTGATCATTGGAATAAAATCAAATTTAAAATCCTTACTCAAATACCATGCTTAGCAAGATATACTCTGGAGATTTAGAGATGGTTTTTATCTTCTTTTCTCTCTGCAATTTTTTAGACAGAATGGGAAGCTATAAGATGAAAACATCACAGGAAAGGAATAGAAACTTCTTGCAATAATTATGCTTAGCTAAAGTAAGAAAGCATGGGATCTAGAGAATTCCATCAAAGATTTTCATTAGAAAAAGTACAGGAATGCTCATTCTCAGCAGGGGAAATGATAAAGAGAACATTGGCATTACCCTCTAGACAAGGGGTTCTTTTTTATGATTTTTAATTTTCAACATTCACTTATATAAGATTTTGAGTTCTAAATATCCCCCCCAAGACAGCATACAATCTGATATAGGTTATACATGTACAATCATATTAAACATATTTCCACATTAGTCATGTTGTAAAAGATGAATTAGAGCAAAAGAGAAAAACCACGAGAAAGAAAAAAAGGTAAAATAGTATGCTTCGATGTGCATTTAGCCTTCATAGTTCTTTCTCTGGATGTGGATAGCATTTTCCATCAAGATTGTGTTTGGGAATTGTCTCAGATCATTGCATTGCTCTGAAGAGCTTAGGCTAACAAAGTTGGTCATTGTACAACGTTGCTGTTACTGGATACAATGTTCTCTTGGTTCTGGTCTCTTCACCCAGCTTCAGTTCATGCAAGTCTTTCCAAGTTTTTCTGAAATCTCCCTACTCACCATTTCTTATGGAAAAATAGTATCCCATCACATTCATATACCACAACTTGTTCAGTCAGCATCCCCTCAGTTTCCAATTGTTTGCCACCACAAAAAGAGCTGCTATAAATACTTTTGTACATGAGTCCTTTTCCCTTTTTTATGATCTCTTCAGGATACAGTCCTAGAAGCAATATTGCTGGGTAAAAGGGTATGTACAGTTTTATGGACTTTTGGGCATATTTCCAAAATTGCTTTCCAGAATGGATGGATCAGTTCACAATTCCACTAACAAAGCATTAGGGTTCTAATTTTCCCATATTTTCTCCAACATTAATCATTTTCCTGTTTTGTCATGTTAGCCAATCTGATAGGTGCGATGTGCTACCTCAAGTTGTTTTAATTTGCATTTCTCTAATTAGAGTGATTTAGAGCATTTTTATATGATTTTAGATAACTTTAATTTCTTCACCTAAAAACTGCCTATTCATATCCTTGGATCATTTATCAATGGGAGAATGATTATAGATTTGCCTTAGTTCTCTGCATATTTTAGAAATTAAACCTTTATCAGAGACACTGGCTGTTAAAATTGTTTCTCACCTATCTGCTTCCCTTCTAATCTTGGTTTTGTTGACTTTGTGTAAAACTTTTTAATTTAATATAATCAAAATTATCTATTTTGTATTTTATAATGTTCTCTATCTCTTGTTTGCTCATAAATTCTTCCTTGCTCTCCTATTTTGCTTATAGTTTCACCCTGTATATCTGTTTACCCATTTTGCCCTTAGCTTGGTATACAGTGTAAGATGTTGGTCTATGCCTGATTTCTGCCATACCGTTTTCTAGTTTTCTTAGCAGTTTTTGTTGAATAGTGAGTTCTTATTCCAGAAGTTGGAGTCTTTGGATTTATCAAATAGTAGATTACCATAGTCATTGACTACTATATCTTATGTATCTAACCTATTAGATCAGGGATTCTTGACATTTATTACTCCTGGACCTCTTTAGTAATCTGGGAAAGCCTATGGACCTCTTCTCAGAATGATGTTTTTAGGTGCATAAAATATAATGCATAGGATCATAAAGGATCCCACTTTAAGAATCTAGACTGACAGGTAAGTAAAAATACATAAAGGACAATGAAAAGAAATTTTAGCTGTAATTTTAGTCATTGAATCATTAACAATGAGGGATTGGGGAAAAACTACTTGAAGGCAGCAGTTAAAAGAAATCTCTATTCAGGAAACTCAGAATTTTTTTTCTTTCTCCTGGCATGCCTTTTCATCTCTTCATATTGCCTCTGTTTATTTCATTGGTGTCCTAAAAATGCAACTGATTGCCAAGAAAGATAGTGAATTTTTCATTGCTAGAAATATGTAAGTGGAGACTCAATTATCACTTATACATGCGTTAGAGAGAGTGGTCACCTCAGTTAATGACTGGTTAAGGTGATTCCTAAGGTCCATTCCAAAACTAAGATTATTTTCTTCCCACTGACCCCAACCCAGAATTCCTTTGTCCCTCTTCTCTGCCTGCCTAAAATCTTCCTCATTTCTTTCATCTTCCTCAAAACTCTTTCTAAGCAACTTTAGTCCCCAGTCATCGATTCTTTGTTCAGTCTTCCACAGTATGTATTGTCTCCACCACTCATTTAACTTTTTATAAGAGAACAGCTCAGCAGCTGCCTCAAAATCAAGAAGACCTGTTATCTATAACATTTGTTGGTTATATGGCCCCAGGCAATTCTGGAAAACTATACATTGTTCTACAGTGGTAAATGGTCAGTTACCTTATGCCACCTGCAAATGGCTACACCCATACAATTGCAGGTCTGAAGGAAAATGCTGTTTTTTGGTTTTGGCTAGTTGAGGACAGGGATCCACTTTTCTTTGCATCCCCAACCCCTTGTGCCTCGAATACTAAGCAGATAGATCCTCACGATTTTTTCCTTCCTAGCTGTCTCCCTCAGCTCCCTCACTTTTTCTGCTAGCTGGACTTTTTAGTTTTGTGTATATTTGCTTTCTGCAGAAAATCTATGGCACCTCTATTTTATTGCTTTCACTTGTGTTGCACCTTAATGGGAAGGATTTTTTTTTTAAGTTCCAGTCATTCTGACAATGAAAATTTACTTTAAGTGGCATGACCCTTCAAGGAATATCAAGCTTTTTAGTTTTTATTTTAATTTTGCTCTAGGAGCATTTGAAAACTCCCTTGAAGGGTTGCCCCAAAGGTTCAGAGTCTCTCTGCCACCCAGGAATGCTTATTGGTGACCACAGCTGTGGCCACTATCCTTAGAACTATTTATTGAAATGAAACAGAAAATTGCTTGATATATTTTTTTGCCACATGAAGTACATTTAAGCTGCCACTTGGTTCTTTATGCCCTTTCGATTAAGAACTCTTCTCACATTGTGTGGGTAAGTGAAAATCCTCTTTATTCTTTCTGTTAAAAAAAAATTGAGGCATTGTCAAAATATTTGCTTAATCTTGCAGATTTGGAAACTTGCATAGCCCCACTGACAGACCAGAACAATGGTCGTTAAATGAGAAGCAGATGGGATAAAGTATGCAGTAAAGCCTTCTATTACAGTCTGTGAAGAGGAGGGAGGGGGTACAGGGGGGAGGAATTAGTTGTTAACAGAACACAGTAAGCTTTATGGAATAAATCTGAACAAAACCATTCCAAATTACTGTACGGAGATAATTAAAGTCTACAAAGATAATTAAGGTCTGTTTAGATCTATTTCTGTGTGTGTACAAACATAGGCACGTAGTTAAAAGATTTTTCAATTGTGTTTTTTGTAGTGCTGACTTCAAAGTTGAATCTGACTTTCTGGATTTAAACTTTTGTTTTCCTATCACCAGGAAGTAAGATGTCCAGAAACTCAAGATCTAGCTTTTTCAGTTTGATTTTACTTTGCTGAATTTTTTTTTTTCCTGGCATACTTGGGAAAATTCTTCAAGTATGCAGCATGACTTCCTCAAGTGGGAAGCTTGAGATACTACTGTGTTTTTAACAGGGATTAGCCAGTGTTATTTCTTGGCACTAAAAAAAAATAATAATAATATTTTCTGTATATTTGACCAACATGCTGACTCATAGTCACACATTTGATTTATATTGACTCAGAATATTTCCCTTTGAAATATTTGAATCTAAACTATAAATATAATTTGAAGGAGAAATGGACAAATAATCTTTATTGTCATTTTCCTAGTTTTCTTTCTATTTCAAACAATTAAAAGTTTACTTGTAGATTGTTGGGTTGTTTTCGTTGTTTTTACATTGCTTGTAAAATTGTACCCCAACCATTACTCCCTTTCCTTATAATAAGGACTTGTAATTAAGCAAAATGAACAAACATATTTATTATTTCTGGCAAAGTATGTCTCATCCTGTACATGAAGTCTGGCATTTATCTGCTAAAAAGAGAGCAAGTAGTATTTTTCCCTGTCCTTCTGTCAATCCTCTTGGAGTCAAAATGAGTAACCACATTGATGAGAATTCTAATGTCTTACGATGTTTTTCCCCCTTTATATTATTGTATAATTTTTGTGTGACTTTTTGCGTGACTTACACTTTTAGCTCTGCTTGTTTTGCTCTGAATCAGTTCATATATGTCTTTCTCAAGCTTCTCTGATTTTTTCCCCACATTTGCAGTTTATTATGGCACAACAATATTCTGTTACATTTATATGCCCTGGTGCTTTTTTTCATTCCGTATAAATATCACACTCAGTGAAGTGTAAGCTATAATTTATGAGATGGTATCAATGGCTTTAAAAAATGACCCACAATGGTCTGTAATTATTACTTCATTGACAGGTAGCTTCTTTCACTAGATAGCCAAGAGTAGCATAGGGGACACATGACTCACACTAGCTTGAGAATGAAGATGAAGACAATTGTGAAGTACAGCAAAGATCTTTCAAAACATTATAAAAATACTTTCTTGGAAGTGTAGACTAGACTAGACTAAGAGTAAAGAAATCTGCATTCCAGACCCATGTCTTCACCAAATCATCTTACTTCACTGGACCCCAGTTGCCTCATCTGTAAAATAGACTCAAGTCTATAAGTTCCCTTCTAGCTCTAAAATTGGATGAACCATTATTCTATTTATATTTATTTAGTTAATGTTTATATATTTAAGGACATTATAAATGTCCTTAAAATTGAATTTCCAAATGAAAGTGATCATGGATCTTCCCGCCAAGATTAAATCACATCTCCACCTAGATGTATACTGTGATGGGAGTTATAAAGAGAAAGTTTAACTGGGGAATGGGGAGGAGTGAGGGGTAGATCTGAGCACTTTGCCATCTAAAGGGGAACAGAATCATCATACCCTCATTTCAAGGGAGCTGTACCCCTGTACTACTGAGATGTACTGTACTACTAGCTTCTTGGGAATTTCCTCTTTGGAAGGAACAAATGACTAGATGGAGTTGAGTATGTAAGAAAAAAATAATGTAGTTCTTATTTAAGGAGTTGGGGTTTTGATTTTGGGGGGAAATTACTTTAAAAAGATCATGAATTGGGGGTTTCTGAATCTCAACCACTAATCTGGAATTACTTCTTCCAGTGAACCCATGTTACACTTTAAAGGATGTAAGGGAAAGTGAGAATTACAAAGACAGATGTTGAGGAAATGCTGGGAAGAGGAGTGCTACCTCTAGTTCAAATATTTGGGTGGAGGCAAAGGGAAAGGAAAACATGATTGCAAGCGATTTCCAAATTCCTTTCCCACTACTTGCCTTGGGCTGCTACTAGTGACGCATTGTTTCTCCTTTCAACTTAAATATACCCCTAAACTAGAGCCCAGCTCTATGCCTGGTTTGGTTTGGGACATATGGAAAGCAGTAGGTTGGGATAAAGAAACTAGTTTGTGGATGCTCAAAAAGTAAGAGTGACTTCTGTCTGACACAGGACATCTGACCCCTCATTCTGTAATACTGACTTTCATAAAGTTGAAAGAACTCATGGTCTAGTTGAAAAAGCGTTCACTCCAGAGTCAGACGATGAGGTCTCAAGTCCAACTGATTCTTGCAGTCTTTGTGACCTTTCAGAAGCCATTTAACTATAAAGTAGAAGAAATCTGTGACCTAATGGAAAAAGGAATGACTTCAGAGGCAGATGATCTGGGTTCTAAGCCCATCTCTGATGCTTAGTAGAGTTCCATTCTTGGAGAAGTCATCCAACCTCCTAGCCCTCAGTTTACTCATATATAAAATGAAAATGAACTAGATCATTTCCTGCAGTCTCTTCCAACTCTAAATGTGATCCTGAGGAGAGGTCTGGTGCTAGAAGACTCTTCATTTCATCCAAGAGAGTTATTGTCCCCCAAAGAGTATGTTTGTAGGATCCATGATTCAAGATCTTGCATTACAATGGTTCTTAGGTAGTTGGGATGGGATCTGATACTGGAAAGATTTTTAAAGGTAAGTAAGCATCTAGACTTTATATTCAATGTAACTAGCAATGAGGAATGCTAACATCTTTAGGAATTTGTGTTTTCTTTTACTTTATCAAAGGCCAGATGATATCAGTGTATAAATCGTGGGACTTGGTTTCTGTGTACATCCTTCTATGAGTCTCATTTATGTAGATAGATCACTGTGAAATTATTCTAGTGATGGCCAGGACAAATTATGAAAATGGTCTGACAGTCAGCCATGCTTTGGTCCACACTGCCAATCAAAGCACTATGTGTGTGGCATTTGGTCGTGACTTCAGGGGCTGTAGGTATTCCTAGGAAGCACAGGTTTTATTCTTACCTGTCCCGAATTTTTTAAGGCCATGAGTTATAAGGAAATCTCTCATCAGCTCCTTTGAATGCCCAGCAAGGAGCCACTTGAAACATTCCGTTTCATCCTAGTATCTTCATTGTCATTCCTGACACTCTTTGCTTTCAATTATTTATGGGCATTTTTTTATAGCTCATTTTATGATCCATAAAGTGGTAGCTACAATTGGTTAAATGTGATGTGAGCCATTTTAGGGATTCTCTTTGTAATCCTTCATAGTTTCCAGCATTCTTTGTGCTATTTTGCTAACCAGTGTTTGTCAGGGGCTGAAAGTGGAGCTGAATCAAATGGCATATAGCTTACTGGAAGCCCTGGCCTTTTCATACAGTCCATTTCCCATGGCACACAAAGGATACTTGGTTAGATAAAGACAAACCTTTTCAAGTGATCGGTGAGAAACAGATCCTCCCTTGCGGAGTACTGAATCCTCCCAGCACAGCACTGAATTTTCCAGTCCTTCAGAAACACCCAGTACAAAAGTACAAACATCTGTTTATAATATTATGATCAGTATAGGGCAACTGGAACACCCAAATTTAATTTTAAAAAGAGAGCCTTCATTTGCTCTCTCAGGCAAGTCAAAAAACTGCATTTCACTCCAAAATGTTTAGTGTGAATCTCAACATTTTTCTGATTATTATGGTAGTAAATCTTATATTCGAGAGATAGTGACTGGACCTGTGGGTTTAATTAGTTTAAGCAGGTCCCAGATGAAGAAACTCTCTTTGATGCAGATAAGGACATTCTCTGTGACTTACAGATAGCTGCTCAATGAATAGAAAGATTATTGGGTTATACAACCAGTTATCTGTCTCAAATGGGACTTGAACCCAGGTCTTGGCATAAAGACCAGCTCTCTCTATTTGCTGCTCTCTGGTACCTCTGAGCAGTAAAGAAAATTCAGATTAGTAATTCCCTTGGGTACAGGTCAGAATGGAAACAACTTAATCAATTACATCATATCTAGAACAATTATAAAAGATGTTTAATCTCGTCTTAATGAGCAAAATGAAGCATATCTCACTTTGTATGATGAACAAGTTCCTGAAAATCTATAAAAGTAAAAGCTTTCTTTTCTATTAGATTATATTGTAGTTAGAGATATTTTCCCTTCCTTATTTCTCTTTTATTTTCAATGAGTTATAGTTAACAACACTTTTGGCACGCTCTGTCTCTCCCCCTCCCCCTCTTCCTCTCCCTCTCCCTCCTCTCTCTCCCTCTCTCTCCCTCTGTCTCTCTCTCTCTCTCTCTCTCTCTCTCTCTCTCTCTCTCTCTCTGTCTCTCTCTCTATCTCTGTCTCTCTCTCTCTTTTCTCTTTTCCCGTAATCAGTAAATTATTTGTAAACAAACATTTAAGCACTTGGGAGATGGGGAGGGGGCTGCTATTTAAAGCAACCCTATGTTAAGATTTTAATACAATTTTTCAAATAAGCCCAATTTTCCAGTCTGGCTTTTTTTTGAGCTTTCTTTTTCTGTGAGAGGAGGAAGACTGGTGTCTGGTTTTTATAAAGGGAGGCACACTTGTATGTGGGGATAGAAACCTGCCATCATAATTGTTTTATAGATTTTCACATTGGAAAGAAATGAGATTTCAGAATTGATAATCAATAAACATATATTAAGCATCTTTTATGTGCCAGGCTCTCTGCTAAGCGCTGGTGATACAAAGAGAGGCAAAAGACACTGGCTGCTCTCAAGGCACTTACAGTCTAATGGGGGAGACAATGTGCAAACAAATATACAAAGTAATAAATAAGAAATAATTAAAAGTGGACAGGCACTGGAAGTAAGAGGAGTTAGGAAAGGATTCCTATTGAAGGCAGAATTTTAGTTGGGGCTTAAAGGAAGTCAGGGAGGCCAGTAGTCAGAGAAAAAGAGGAGGGAATGTTCCTGGAATGGGGTTCAGCCAAAAAGAATGACCAGACTCAAGAGACAGAGTGTCTTGTTTGTGGAACAGCCAGGAAGCCAGTGTCACTGCATCAAAGAGAACAGATTCTCAAGTGAATTAAACTATAAATAACCAATTTAACAACAAAAATAAGTCTGTCTTAGTTGTTCAGATAATGTTCTTCGCTTTAATTCATAAAAACAGGATTACTTATATTTGACTTAAGCCTTGAAACATTATTTGTATGACTGCCCGAGGATCATCGCGGTATTGTAGATTTAGTCCTAGAACAGATGCCATTTAATTCAACTCTCTTATTTTTTATAGAGAAAAGTGAGGCTCAGAGAAGGGAAGCAATTAAGGTCACATACATAGTAGGTGGCATTGAATCCTAGATCTTCTGCTTCCAAATACAGAGAGCTTTCTTCTCTTCTAGTTAAACATCGGTTTATAATTGACTTCCAGAGATTATCTAGTCCTTGGTCCTACTGACACCATGTTCTAAAAGGTTAGGCATCTATCATTTTTCTTAACATTTAAATAGTTACTTTGTGTATAAATAATGTGTTTTGGAGGAAAAATATAGAATCAGTTGGGACCAAAATGGATCAAGATATTCACCTTAGGAATTCTAAGCTAGTTTCACAATTAGAAGCATCCAGGTCATTGTAAAAAGTAAATGATGCTGACTTCCTAGAATAAGCATCATTTTATATTCTTGAATAGACTGTAAAAGAAAATATTACAAATGAAAAGAATAGGTTATTATTTGCCAACAGTACTTCCTTGCAAAAATATTATGCTTTTGAATTATAGCATATCTATCTGTAATATCTTTTGGTAAGATATCAAGACTACCTTATTACTGTGCTTTTCAATTCTTAGAAATTTGGTGTCTACTTTTAATCACAGTGGAAGTGAATGCCATTAAAAAAATAAACAAACCAAAGTGGGGAGTTGGGGCTATAGGGAGGAGAGAGGCTTAAGGCACTAAAAATGTTGATTTAATAAAATCTTTATTCTTGGTAGAGCATTTTATCTGTTGAATGTAGAAAATGCCTTACTTACTATGTAAGAAATATATCTGAAAAATGCATGCCCTCCCTTCAAAAGAGTTAGACATGCAAATTAACATGGTTTCTAGGATCTGGGTCAGAAAGCAATCAGGAATAGAATATGTTAAGTGGTCTAAATAGAAGAAGTAACTAAACTCAACTCCATTGATATACACACTTCTTTCTTTTTCCCTCCATCTCTCCTTCCTTCCCTCCTCCTCCTCCTACTTCTTCTTTCTCTCTCCCTTTTTCTCTCTTTCCTTCTTCCTGCCCTTCCTCTCTCCCTTCTTTGCTTCCTACTTCTTCTTCCTTTCTGCTTACTACTTGCAAAGAGGCACTTTGAGGAGGAGTGGACGGTGACGGGTTCAAATTCAACCTCTCACATAGACTAACTTTGGAATCAAACAAGTTAGCTTCTCTTTGTCTCAGAAAGATCCATATAGCATTTATTTTTTACCTAGATAAATTGTAAAGTCCCCAGTTATTTGAGTATGCTGCTGTCATATATTACTGTAGTAAATAAACAATGATAAAAGTTTTGACATGACAATAGAAAAAAAAAGTTTTATTTATCTCTGATTCTGACTAAAAGTATAAAGTCAGAAGACCATGTCTATAGAAAACCTTCCTTACCAAAATGAAAGAGACGGCAACCAGATGATTTTTGGCTTGAAAGCAGGCATAATGTCATTTGTGAATTGGGATCTCAAATTAGGTCCTACAAGAAGGTATTTTCTTCCTACTTTATTAACACTACTGGGAGCAATCAATACCTGCTGGGTATCTCCCACATCCAGTTTCTAGAAACCAACCACAGGAATATAACAAGGAAGGACCGAAGTGCTTTGGCTCTAACAACAGCAACAAACAAACCAAGAACAAAAACTCTTCTCTAGTTTGAGATTAAACAGACTGTAAGAGCTCACCTAGTATTTTTTTCACCATTTAAGAAACACTAATATTAAATATTCTATAACCTAAAACAGCTTTAACTGGGCATAACAGGAATGTTTAAATGATTGCATATAACCCAGAAGGAGAGGTCGGGAGACCTGGACCTGCTACTAACTTGCTTGAGGTTTAATTTGACTCTCTGAGCCTCGGTTTCCCCATGTGTATAATAAATAGATGGGACAAGATGGTTTCTAAGGCGACTTCTCAATATAGTGTTCTCTGACCCATGAAGAAACTACGGCAAACATTGGAGAGGAAAAGTATACTTGATTTCCTTAGGTGTCACTTTGCTCTGAGATAACCCAATTCTAAAAGTTTAAACAAATTTTCACTCTTTCCATTGTTTAAAAAACGAGCTGAATGCCTTCCTTTCATTGTAATTCTGCTGCTTCTAGCAATTCACCAGTGGAATCCATCTCGAGGTAGCAGATACACAATGCAACATATGCTTTGGCGAATCTAATAATCTCTTGAACCCCTTAGCTGCTAGGTTGGTAATCTACATAGCTGCAACAGTGAACTTTATAAAATTTGGAGCCTCATGAATCAGAAGGGAAAAACAAAAGTGGACAGTTTTAACAATGATGGATGAGTTGCTGGAGAGTAAAATTAAATGGTTGGTAATAATTGTGGTAGCTCACAAAGACTGATGTTATTTACAAAAGCTCCATTTTGCATGTAATCAGATGTCTATTCCCATGAGCTGGGTCATAATTCATATTCCACTTTAATGTGCATGGAAAATGTGCTTCTCTCTGTATATGTATTATTTTTAGGATGTTATGTTTCCTTGGTGCATACACAATGAGCCTGAAATCCTTTAGGAATGTGTTTAATTTGAAAGTTTTATCCTCTGGGTCTGGTTAATTCAAATACAAGGCTAGGAACATTACAGTGGTGCCTGAAAGAATGTAGGGATGGCAAATTATCCACACAAAAGCAACCCCGGACCAGTGTTTCTGTGACTCATTTAGAGAAAGGTAGAGAGGGTTTTTGAAGTTCTTTTTCATCTATTCATTTAATTTCTGCATTAATTCTTCATCTTAATAAGCACAATTTATAACTAGAACAGTTTCCGCTGCTTCTAAACCCAGAGCGGTCTCTGGTGGCTCTCCTGAATTAAAACGGTCAGCTCTGGGTACCAGAGACTCTTTTGTCTTGGGCCGAACGAATATCGAGCCACCAGAGTCGAGTGGTTCCCATACATTCTCCTCTGACTTGCTGCCTTTGTTACAAAGAAAGTCCAAGCAGGGCTTTAAAAAAAAAAAAAACATTTAGAAGTTGGGGCGAAGTCATTGGAACCTTGGCAAATAGACTTTTTCTTCATTCGAATGACTCCAAGAACTCCTCCTGCTGTAACAAACAGCTTTTCTCGGCCCCCTCTGAGAGGTAGGGCTCGAGTTTTGTCTTTCAAGAACAGTTGTGGCCTTGGAGTTGGGTTATGTAGACTGTCAGGGAGAATGACTAGCTCTCCAGGCAAGCAGTGGCACCATGCTGGGGAAAAAGAGGCGGTCCGATACTCCCTGGGAGAGAAATTTTACAAAAGCCCAGGCGTAACAATACCTGACTTTCACAAATGAGCAAGTTCAACGTCAGAGATGCTTCAGATAGGATAAGTGGAATTTTTTGTGCGTATGATGGCAGAAATTTAGGAACTACAAAGTGATGAAGGCACGTCACTAGAAATCAATCTGTCTTTATCAAGTACCGCTGTTGTTTATGGGATGATTCAGTAACCTCGGATGCTTTACCTAGTTCTTCAAGGATGAAGGGGGATGTTGCAAAGAAAAGATGGGACATGAATGCCATATAAATTCTGCACAGCGGTAGAGAACATAGCACTTGGAATAAAAAGGTTATTCCCCATAGAATTTGGGGAGCTCAGGTTAGCCAATCACCAGTTAGGAATGGTTGTCCTGAGGGAAAGGAAATAGATCAAGGTAGATTTGACACTCCCATTGTGGCACATTCTAACGGATTAAATTGCCTGCTTTCACCCGTTGAACGCCAGGGACAAATAATCTACCTAATGATAAAGAGAAAATAAGTTAATTCTACTATCAATCAAAATGGAGAGATATATAATCCAGGAGAAATCAGTTTCCTTATCTGTAAAAGGGGGAATTTGGAATAAAAGTTCCCTTCGAAAACTGTAATTTAATGTCTCTGTTTTGCATTTAAAGACAGATTTGTCTTTCAGGACTGGTTTTGTTTATTTTCTAAAATTAGTGAATTTACTGAGAGAAAAAAAGAGTGCAAACTTTGTAGCTAGAGTTAGACAAGAAAAACCAACATATCAGATTTATAATCACAGAATGTTAGAGCTAGAAGGGAACTCTGGGATCATCTCTACACAAGCCAGCAAAGTGGTTTTCCTAAAGCATAAAGTTGCCATACCACTACCCTAAAATACATATCCTAGTGACTCCCTATTGTTCCCAAAATAAAAGATAAATTCTTTTCAAACTTCTTTTGGCCTTTAAAGTCCTTCACAACTTGATCCCAACCTAACTTTTCAGTCATATACATTATTCCCTTCCCACATTCTACAATCCCGACAAAATGATCTCTGCTGCTCATGTGTTATATTCCAAATTCCACCTCCGTACCTCTGCATTGCCTGTGCCATTTGCCAAGAATGCACTCCCTTCTCAACACTGCCTCTTTGAAACCTTTCTTTTCTACAATGCTTACTCAACACTGCCTTCTGCATGAAATCTTTCCTAATCTCCATCTCCTAAGATTGTCACTCCCCACATTACTTTGTTGGGGTTTTTTTAAATTGGTTTTTAAAGTATATGTTATCTCTTCTGTTAGGATTTAAGTTCCCTGACTGCAAGTTCATTCATTGTTTTGTCTTATCTCCAGTTAAAAAAATTAGCTCAGTGCCTAGCACATAGTAGGCATGTAATGAATACTTATTGATTGACTGATCTAGTCTAAATCTCCCCCCTCTCCCTTTTTATAGGTAAGCAAACAGATACCCAGACAAAGGAAGTCACTCTGCTAGTAAGAGGCAGAACTGTTGAAGCTGACCCTATTCTCAACTCCTTGTAGTTCCACAGAAGTCAGTATTTTGGCTGGATCGTTGAATACTGGTTATTCCAGTATCACTGGTGCTCTTTTTAAAAGTTTCTTTAAAAAGGCTCCCCTCATGTGGATGTAAACACACTCAGCAAACCTGGAACTCCAGGTGAGTTTTCACAGGCAAATTGAAATTGATATTTGAGCTAATCACTGAATAAAACAGATTAGCAAACAGCTTTATTCCTGAACTATTTTAGGGACTTGAGACAAGAGGGTGTTTGGGATATTAGCCTGCTCTCTAGCCCAGTTTTTCTGTTAGGCATTTTGCTCTCCATTTGTATGATAGTGAGAGCATTTCTATGAATGTTTGGTGTTACTACCCTGGCTGTAATGGATTTAATATTTTACCAGAAATCACAGATTTAATGTTTTACCAGGATCCACACAATTCAGAACAGAGTCCAATTCTATTGAATCACAGCCCAAAGCTCTATTCTTTATTTAGGTTTTCATTCTGTTACAAAAATAAATCCTGTAGGCATTTAGAATCTTTACTGTCTTTGAAGTAGATGTCTTATCGTTATCAGAAGCATCATAAACCTACAAAGCACTTTGGACTTTACAAAGTGCTCTTCTCACAACCCCTTGAGGTAATTAGGGTACATATGATATTATTCTCATTTTTACAGATGAGGAAACTGAGGCAGGGAGCAGTTAAGTGACTTGTCCAGGGTCACACAGCTAGTCACACAAGGTCACACATAGGACTCAGGAGTAGAACTGGGGACTCTTATGTCTAGGTCCCATTCCCTTTTTTTTAAAACATGCTCCTTTGAATTAAGTCTTTGTAGAATCACAAACATTAGAAAACAGGATTAAGTCAGCAAACATTGTTTTTAAGCATCTCCCATATGTATGGACTGTTACATTGAAAGAAGAACAAGGGTAAAATAGATGTAGAGGGTGGGTGAGGCTTTTGAGTCAGAGGGCCTGGGTTCAGATTCTACCTCTGAAACTTATTGCCTCTAGGACCTTCAGCTAATCACTTAATGTGTGTACCTTAGTTTCCTCATTTGTAACATGAGAATTTTGGACTAGAGGATCTCTCGGATCCCCACAAGCTCTAAATCTATGATCCTAGAAGACACAGAGAATAGGAAAAGTCTTTACATTGCTCCGAGGAGCCCTCTCTCTTTTAACATCCTTAACCCCACCCCTTTTGTTGCTCTTACCCCATTAAAGAACCTCACCTAATTTAAAATATTTGTGTAGGGCTTCTTATTTTTCCAAAACATTTTTACAGCTCATTTTATCTTCATATCCAGCATTTCCAAATATTGTTGTCAGTCAGTCATTTCAATTGTGCCTGTCTCTTTGTGACCCATTTGAGGTTTTCTTGGCAGAGATATTGGAGTGTTTTGCCATTTCCTTCTCCAACTCATTTTACAAATGAGGAAACTGAGGCAAGTGATTTGCTCAGGGTCACACAGTTAGTAAGTATCTGAGACTGGATTTGAACTCAGGAAGATGTCTTCCTGACTCTGGGCCTAGAGTTCTGTGTACAGTACCACCTAGTTACTCCAATTTGCAAATGGCAGAACAGGCATTATTAAATCTCTTGGACAGATTAAAAAAAGAAAAACCTGAGGCCTAGAAAAATGAAATTTATAGGTTTATAGATTTGATCTGAAAGGGCTATTAAAGGCCACCCTGTTCTTTCAAATGCTCTCAATGTAACTGAGGCTCAAAGAAATTAGCCATCTTGTTTGAGATCACACAGACGGGAGTTGTGAGAAGCCGAATCCAAAGCCAGTCCCACCATTTTCCACTAAGTAGACTAATATGGAAGTCCACTGTAAATGAATGAAGAGTCTAAAGTCTCAGTTAAAACCCCACTTTCAACAGAAAGCCTTTCTTTTTCCTCTTAATTCTAGTGCTTTCCCTCTGTTAATTATTTCCAGTTTATCCTGTAGACTAACTTGTTTGAACATTGTTATTTGCATGTTGTCTGTCCCCCCATTAGACTATTAGCTTCTTGAGATCAGAGGTCTTTTTTTTAACCTTTCTTTGTATCCCTACCACTTAGCACAGTGCCTGGTATGTAGTAGTCATTTCACAAATATTTGTTGACTGACTAATTGTAATTTGACTTTTTTTTTTGCCTTTTTTGGTATCCCTGGTGTTCAGTACAGCACCTGGAACACAGTATATGCTTACTCAGTGCTTACTGACTGACTGACCTATAATTTCATAATGAACTAGGCTCAAAAAGTATTACTTGGTAGAGGAACTCTAGGGACCAGTTGTCCTCTAATAATAGACAAATTATATTTGTAAATTATACTCTCAGTCTACTGTGAATATAAATCATAGGCTATAAAGATCATAACATTTTAGAGCTGGAAGTTAATTTAAGAAATGAACTGGTCCAACTGTCACATGGAGGAAACTGAGACCTGGTGCTTTTAAAGCGTTTGAAATAAAAACAAAAAAAAATAATTCCCTTAAAGAGGCTGAATATACATTCTGTAATCTTGCTTAACATGTTCATTTACTCAACTACCCTTTCCCCATAGCCCTCACCACCAATCGATAAAGCTAAGCCTCTGCCTAGCCCCTATCCAAATGATCAAAAATGAAAATTAGGAAAATCTGAATTAATAAGTTTTTACTGTAACATCCTGATTATGAAGGAACGAGCATGTGTTTGTCTCTGGGAAAGTTAGAAATGGAAATAAATGCAAAAATATGCTTTTTCTGGCAAGTCATCATTTTCGGTGCCGAGACTGGAAGCATACGACAGCTTTGTTTTGATATTTTGTTGTGGTTGGATTTTTTGCTTTCTGGTTTTTGCTCGAAAGAAGCTCTCATCCCATCCCCCCTCCTCTCCCATCCCCTGAAATAACTGTACAAGATATTTCTTTCAAGTGCCTAGCTTTGCAGAAGGAAGAGGGAAAAAAGAATTGGGTTGGTTTTGTTTTTTTTTTTTAGATTGTATACTGGGATTTCTAGTCTCAATTTGTGTTGCTGAGACTTTGGAGTCAAGTTTATATATAGTTTTTGATGTAGGACCTAATTAGGCACTCTGCACATCTTAATACTTTCTGCTACATCTGCATTAAAGATAACATTGCATACATTTGCATCCCATTTACATTAAAAAGTTAGCCATGCTGTGTGTGATAATCATTTTAACCAAGTACCATTGACAGCAAATGTTATGAATAAGCAATAAAAATCCATGTCTACACAATGCATGGCCTGCATTCTCACACTTTTGGAAAAATAGATTTTTGTATTGCAGGCTTATTCTTACAGAGCCATTGAGATTAATCCTACAAATAAACAAATCCACAAGAGGCAGAAAGGTCTCAATTTACATCATATACTCTAACTGGGTGAGAAGCCCTCCAAATGATGGATCTTAAAGCTCTTTGTGATAAGTACTGGAATAGTAGAATAAGTTTATTCTTTTTGTTATTTTGCCGAATTATATTCCTAGAAAAGGACTTGGTTGGATGAGCTTTTGTTGATTCATTCATACATATTACAGCTTATATAGATGGGCAAACACATTTCCAACTCCCCTAAAAGGGACAAAGTGGATGATTCAGCATCTTGAGACCTTAGGTTTACCTTAAAATGGAGCCTCTGTGGAATCAGGAACTTTTAACTCTGGAAGAAACTTTAGAGACGAAAACCAATTTTCTCATTTAAATATTGAGGTCCACAGAGATGAAATAACTTGTGCAAGGTCATGGAGTTAGTTAATGGAAACCAGTTAGTTAGTCAATAAGACATTGTACTGTCCTAAACACATGAAATACAAAGAAAGGCAAAAACATAATCACTCACCAAGGAGCTCACAGTTCAATGAGAGAGATACATGCAAATATCCATGTATAAAAAAGATACAGACAGGCTAAACTGGAGATAATTTCAAAAGGAAGGAACTAGCATTAAGGAACATTGAGGATGGCATGGCCTATATATACATTTTTGCACATTGACATATATGGTACAGGCAACATACTTGAATCTTTCATCCCTAAGTCATGTATGTCTCAAGGTCATCTGGGTTTGCAAGAAATCACTTCATCTCTCTGATTCTCAGTTTCCTCATCTGAAAAATGAGGACAATAATGTTTAAATACTCTAACTCATGTGATAGTTGTGAGAGAAGAACTTAACCTTTAAAGCACCACATCACTATGAGTTCTCCTTTTATATAGTAACACACATATTGAAGGTACAGGCAATTAAGATAAATCTCTTCTATTGCTAATAGTAATATCTGCAAATGTAGCACTATGTAAATGTAGCACTTCAAAGGTTATAATTAATATACATGTATATATACACATGTACATATATATTTGTTAAACTCTTACTGTGTTCCAGGCATCATTCTAAGCACTAAGGATACAGATCGTTAAATACAAAAGTTAAATAATCCTTGCTTTCAAGGAAGAACTTACAGATCTAATGAGAGGAAGTAACATTATATAGATGCCCATACATGCATGATACAGTCTACATGTATGTATGCACATGTGCATATATGTGTGTATACACAAGACACATATACATTATAAGATATGTACAAATCTTAAGTGCACACACAAGATACAAATTAGGTATGAATCATGTATATGTATATATGCAGTATATACACAACATGTGAAAATCATGTATACTTGCATACACATTATGCACACATACAAGTATAAACAAGACATATGTGAATCACATATACAAGGTATAAATAAGACATATAAAAACCATACATATATACACACAGAATATAAACAAGACATATACAAATTTTATATGTATACATGTGCACACATACACACAAGGTATAAAACACATGTACCAATCACACATATGCATACATATACACAAGTATAAACAAGATATGGATGAATCAAAATATGCACACATATACATGCAAAACATAAACAAGACATAAAAATCATACACAAACACACAAGTCACAAACAAGATGTATACAAATCAAAAACAAGACAAATTTGAAAGAAAAAGGCGTGAGCAACTGAAAGGAAGAGTGGGCCAGGACAGGCTTCCCACGTTCATCTTCACAGGATTACCTCTGAGTCGATACTAAAGTCATGTCCCCATTCACAGAGGAGGAAACTGAGGCCCAGAGAGGTAAAGTCAGTTGACTGTGGTCACATAGTTATTATTACATGATAAAGTCACTATTTATACCCAGTCTCTTGATTCTAAAGCTTATAAATATAACCTGATCCTAGAAGATATTTTCTATCAATGTGAAAATAAATAAATTCCTAGTTTTTATTACATCATTTTCCTTATTCTTTTAGAAGCAGACTATTTAAGGTTTCAAAATAATCATGTTCTGCCTATTTGGGGTTTTGCTCTGTCTTACATGTAGCTAGAGAAAGATGAAAAGGTAACATTGTGATAGCCTTGTTCTCTATGTTTGAATGTGGCTGAAAATATCAGTCCATGAGCATTCTCCTGAAAGACACACACCCTTTCTTTATTCTTGTCTTTTTGTGCCCATCTGTGATTTATTTTGACTCACGTACTGCCATCCTTGAATGCATTCAAGTTACAATAGACTAGCAAAGTATAGACTTTCTATGCTATATGCTGGCCTAGGGCTTTGGTTGGTTTGGATGTACACTTAGCCCCTAGAATAGGGATTCTGCCATTTAAGGCAAAGAGTAGTTAAGTGACTGCTGTATGCAAAACTGAGGTAGCTAGGTGGCACTGTGGATGGAGCACCAAGATTAGAGTTTAGGAAGACTCATCTTCCTGAGCTCAAATTTGACCTCAGATAATTACTAGCTGTGTGACCTTGGGCAAGTCACTTAACCCTGTTTGCCTCAGTTTCCTCGCTGCCATGAGCTGGAGAAGGAAATGGCAAACTGCTCCAGTATCTCTACTAAGAAAACACCAAATGAGGTCACAAAGAGTCGTACCCAACTGAAAACAACTGAACGACTACATTATTTGGAAAAACACTGTGTTAGCATAAAAATAGAAAGGCATGACATAGCCAGGAAGACACTGGAATTGAATTCAAGAAGACCTGGGTTAAAGTGCTGCCTTGGGAATTACTAGCTAAAAGACTATGGGCAAGTCATTTGACACTTTTGATGTCTCAGTTTCCTTATTTGTAAAACTGAAGGGAAAAGCCCCCCTTTCCATGACTGCTAAGGTTACAGCTATACATCTGTGATCCTATAATAACACAGTTCTGGATCTTGGGGTTTTAAGATCTAATAGAAGGTTTAAAGCGTGTCCTCAAATAAATAGGAAAACAAGACAAAAATTGCAAAGGGGAAGTCTAGGCAAAGTATTGTGAGAAATTTGATAAAGAAAAAATTACTTTAAAAAATGAAAAAGAGCCCTCTAGAGGTGTGGCCTGAAGGCCACAAGTTCCCTACCTCTTTGGGCCTGGACTCATGGAAACCTTCAACAAAATCCAACAAACATTGAGTACCTACTGTGTACAGGACAAGAGGTAATATGACCTGGTACAGTGGTTCTCAAACTTTTGGTCTCAGGATTCCTTTATATTTACATTTACCTGCTTAAAAATTATCAAGAATATTTTGTTTTTGTGTGTCATGTATTAATATTTACCATATTAGAAATGAAAATGTCTTAATTGTATCATGAAAATAATTTCATTTCATGGACCCTTGAAAAGGTCTCCAGCCAGGGAACTATTCTTTTGAGGACCCCAGGGTTCTCAAGACTAGGGTCTTGGAATAAGGAAAAACTAGATTTGAATTTTGCTTCTAACATGTATCAGCTGTCCGACCATATGAATCACTTTATTTCTCACAATAGTCAGTCAGTTATAATTTGTGAAGTACCTACTATGTGCTAGCTGTTGGAATGCAAAGAAGATACAAAGTATGCAAAAAAACTGCAAAAATTGCAAAAGTTTTGGAGTTTCTTATATTAATGAAATCACACACACACATACACACACACACACACACACACACACACACACACACACACACACACACTGTGCAAGGCACTATGCTATACCTGAGAGTACATCAACAGTAATGTAGTTCCTGCCCACCATGTTGCTTGACATTAGATATCACTTACCTTACGAAACTCTAATTTAAAAAAAAAAGTCTAAACTTGAAAAAAACATACAAATTTAGGTGGTAATGATTTGCTTTTATTACTGCTATTTCAACCAAGGGATTTACCTCTTTATTCCTTTACACAGAGAGCTTCTCCTGGGGGCATTTAAAAATATCATTTCATTTAAAGAGCTTGCATATGTACTAAGCTTTTTAAAAAAAACACATCTGTTCCATGAGGCCTGTGGACTGATGGAAACATGAAGGTTTTGAAAGCCCCCACATCACTGTGCCACTCATGGTGGTCAGAGGATCAGGGAGTTGGTTGGCCTCTCTCCTCCACCTTCAAAAATTGCCATATGGCTAACATGACTCTTTTCTGAAACCAAATGCAGGACACATGACTTAACAAAGGATATTCCCTTCACTTATTAACATACTTTTTTAAATTTGAAATGGGACTAGCTCAGGAATCCAGGATATAATCACTGCACACATGGACTGTGTTTATTTGTTATATTAATGCAAACTGAAATCCATTTTGGTTAGAGAATTTAGGATTTCAATATTCCCATTTAATAGATCAAAATGAAGAGATGGGAGGAGAATATATGTGTGTATATATACAATTTATTTATTCATGTATGTATATATATGAATAAATATATATACTTACATAAAAACATATGTATATTTATGTGCATATTTAATGTATTATTTCACACACACATACAGACACAACTAACTGATGGTGATGGTTGTCCTTCATTCTCGAAGAAGACCTAAATGATATCACCATGATAAAATCAAGTTTCAGTGTGTCCAACCATGGCTGATCAGACCAATACGAGCTCAGAGTGCTCTACAACAGATTAGGCACAGATAGTCCGTGTGAATATTTGGGATGGATACTCCAAATTTGTGCTACATTTCCTTTGTGCTGTTTCAATTCTGCTTTGCTCATGTGCCGGTGTCTCCCATATTGTATAATCAAATCCAAAATTCTTGAGAGAGACCTTTAGAGTGTCCTTGTATAGCTTCTTCTTACCACCATGTGATCACCTGCCCCATGCGAGTTCTCCATAAAATAGTCTTTTGGGCAATCAGACATTTTGCATTTGAACAACAAGGCCAACCCATTGGAGTTGTGCTCTCTGAAGCATAGTTTGAAAGCTTGGCAGTTCAGCTTGAGCAAGGACTTCAGTGTCTGGTACCTTATCCTGCCAGGTGATCCTCAGAATCTTCCTAAGACAGTTCAAATGGAAGCGATTCAGTTTCCTGGCATGGCGCTGGTAGACTGTCCATGCTTCACAGGCATACAACAATGAGGGGAACACAATAGCTCTGTAGACCTTCAGTCTAATACCTCTTCTCTCCCAAACTTTTCTTCGGTGCCTCCCAAACACTGAGCTAGCTGTGGTAATGCGTATGTCAACATGTACATCCCTGGAAAGTATACTACCAAGGTAAGTGGCACAGGTGGTACAGAGACCTAGAGTCAAGAAGACCTGAGTTCAAATGCAGCCTCAGATACTTACTAGCTATGTGACCATGGGCAAGTCACCTTACTTTATTTGCCTATTTCCTCATCTATAAAATAAGCTGGAGAAGGAAATAGCAAATCACTCTAGTATCTTTGCCAAGAAAACCCCAAAATGGGTCACAAAGAGCTGGACACAACTCAAAAGTGATAAAATAATAATAAAATATATACTAATGTATGTGTGGGCATATATATATATACATATACATATACATGTACATATACATATACATATACATACACATATACATATACATATACATACACACTCATTGCATTCCTTTATATCTTTATGGCAATTATATTACTTAAAGGGTTTCACAGTAGAATCAAACTAACCAGTAATGCATTTGACCTTTTATTATGGTTCACTTTAGGCCTACACAGAAATATTTGGAGACAGAGGTATGGGGGACCAGAGACAATAAGGGGAGACTGTACCAGCTTAATGCTGAGCACTGAAACTGGTCTTTAGGTCACAGGAGGATGAAGATAAGAAAACAGGAAGACCCTGTGATACCCATTTGGAGAAGTCACCCTCAGAAAAAGCATACTTAGCCCCATGTAAACTCTCCTTCAAACCTGGTTACAACCACTTCCATTCCAGGGCAGCTGACTGAGATAGTCCAAGCCCAGAGGTTTGTTGGGAGGGGGTAGATGCTTCCTCTGATTAGTTTGGTTGGTTTCCTTTCTCTGATGTCATATTGATGTGACATTGGCCAATACCCTAAGTCAGAACCGCAGAACCTCTTGCCAAGACTATTACAGTAGCTTCCTGATTGATCTCGCTGCCTACAGCCTCTCCCTTGTTCAATCCCTCCTTCATACTACTGTCTATTAGACAGTCCTGAAACACAGGTCTCACCAGATCACTTACCTGCTCATCTTGCATCCAGGATAAAATACAGACTCTTGTTTGGCTTTCAAACTTCTCACCGTTCAGCTCCTTCTTGATTTCCCAGGCTCTCTCCTTTGGGTACTTTCCAGTCCAGCCAGACTTGCTGTTCTACCTACAAGACTCTCCATGTCCCATTTCCATGCCTCTGCACAGCTGAATCTCATGACAGGAGTGTACTTTTCTTCTTATCTCTGCCTTCCAAAATTCCTAGAATCCTTCAAAGATCACCTCCCATGCCACCTCCTGTAAGCATTCAGACACAAGTGCCCTCCCAGAAAATGCTTTGTATACATTTTTATTTGGTTTTCTGTGTCTTCTTCTCCTCTAAAAAGAACACAGGTTTCTAAAGGTTGGGAACTATAAAGAGGCAGCTTAGCTTGGTGATAGAGAACATGACAGAGTCAGGAAGGCCTAAATTCAAATCCTGCCTCAGACACTTATTATTTACCTTGCGCAAATAACTTAAGCTCTCTCAGCCTCAGTTTTTTCATTTGTAAAATGGGGCTAATTCTAATGCCTACCTCATATATGTTTTGTAAGGATCTAATCAAATACACGCACATTTGTAATATATGTATATGTATGTGTATACACATACACATATCTTTACAAAGCCTTAAGATAATATCTAAATATTAACTATAATTATTACAGTTTTGTTTTTTATTCCCTAGTATCTAGCACAGTGCCTGGCAAATAGTAGGCACTTAAATGCTTTTTCAACTGAATTAAATAATGAGTAGGGAGATAGTAAGTGCTAAAAATAATAGATAGCATTTTAAAATTTGCAAATATGATCTCGCTTCATCCTCCCAACAACTCCCAGAGGTAGGTGCTATTAGTACCCCAATCTTATAGGAAGCCGAGGGTAAGCAACCTGCCCAGAGTCACACAGATAGCAAGCAGCTAAAGTCTGATTGGACCTCAGGTTTTCTCAACACTAGGTCCAGTGTTCTATCCATTTTGCTCCCTAGTTGTTTAGCTAGGTACTGAATGTAACATCATAGATTACTAACATGGAGCATGGATATTATCAGAAAAGGGTCATGCCAAATGTCTAGAAAGTGCACCCTATTTACGGAAGACTTATGTGTCTGAGAGAGGGCATATTCATTCATTCTTTCACTTATTTGATTATTTCTCTTGGCTTATATGCTTATTCATTCACTTATTCATTTGTTAATTCTTTCCTTTGTTCATTTAATTATTTATTCATTCATTCATTTATCTGTCTATATATCTTTATACTTATCTATTAATTGATACTGCTATGGTGTCACCAAGGCAGGAGGAGAGAATCCTTGGTGTCAAATCTGATGTGGATGGCATGGATGAAATTATTGGTATAACAGTCATAACTAGAAGGGACTTTGGGTTTTCACCCAGTTTAATCCTCTCATTTTACAGAGAAAAAGTTTGAAATGAAGGGACATTAAGTGACTTGTCCAAAGCCACTAGCCTAGTTTGGAACAGAGTTGGGATGAGAGGTCTCCTGACTAGGTTGTTTGGATCTCAGGAGGAGTCCCTGCTCATCATTGACCATGTGGATGGAAACACTGGAACCGTATTCTTGTCTGTACCATGAACTGCTTTCTCTATGATCTACAGTAATGTAGTTTTCTCTACTTATTTGCTGCAACCGATGAAAAATATCCTCCCCCAAACAAAAACAACACACAAACAGAATCACCAATATGATTTCATTTTCGTAGCTTGGATTTGGATTTCATCTTCATATTTTGATTTACAAGAGCAGCTTTGTTGTTTCATTTAATATGTGTGTGTCTACATCTATCAACAGCAATTTGAGTTTTATGATTGTTCAGATCGTTTCAAATGTTTTTTTTTTTAAAAGCAGCTAGAATTAGGAATTCTCACCAAATCCTTGGATTAAAATAAAATCTGCCACCAGATAAATTTTGTTTTGTTTTGTTTTCTTATGACTGGGATCTGTCTCAGAATCTCATGCCCTAACACTATGAGTTAACTTTTTCAAGGTAGAAAATTCTACTTAAATATTTACTGATAGATAGACTAATTCTCTTGACGATGGTAATTAATGAGGTGCGTCTATCTTATTTTATGGTAGTTTAACAAGCTGCAGGCTAGTCGCATATCGATACTGTGCATGTCATAAAGGATGAGAATTTAACACACTATAGGAAAGAGAGCATATAAAATTAAGGTTTAAGTAGATGACCATTTTCGGCTTTAAAAAATCTCAGAAAAAATAAATGATCTCAAACCACTGAGCTTGTAATCTATGACCTTGGCCTATGTTTTGCCTTATCCATTCCAGAAGATGAGACCCATAAAAAACAATACAAATTTTGAGAGGACTAAATGCTTACAGTCTAGAAAATGTCAGCAAAATCAAACTGACTTCCAGCATTCCAAATTAAGTAATGTACTCAGAATTTAGAAGCTGCTAGGTGGTACAGTAGATAGGAAGCTGGACCTAGAGTCAAAAAGAACCCAGTCCCAATTCTACATTAAATATTTAATAGCTACATGACCCTGGACAAGTCACTTAACATCTGACTGCCTCAGCTCCCTCATCTGTAAAATGGAAATAATAGTGGTACCTCCCACCCAGGGTTGTTGTGTGGATAAAAAGGAAATAATATTTGTAAAGCACTTTGCGAACATAAAACCACCATATAAATGTTAGCTATTATTCTAATTATCAACATCAGTAAATCCATTCACAAATATAAGATGGTTAGATAGTACAATATGCCAGAAAAAGATGGAAGGGTCAGAACTGATCTAAACATGAACAAGCATTAGAATCCTGTTCTTTTAAAAACGGACATGGAAATTAAATGGCATTTAAGGGCTTGACAATAAATGTTGTGCTCCCCCAAACATGAGTCAGAACACACTGACCCCTATCTAGATGGATTAAAATTCATGAACCATGATATAGTTAAGTGAGAGTTGGGGTGGGGTGTGGAATGGAATTATTCCACTGGGAGGAATTATCAGGAGTGTGGATCATTTAGCACACAGAGAAGGCTAAAGGTTGGTATACTATTTGTCTTTAGACTTTTGAAGGAGGCAAACCCTTGGTTATCCTTGTCCTCAGAAGCCCAAACAAGGGCCTAATTATAGGAAGGAGTGTGTTTTGAAATAAAGAACTGGCTACCTTGGGAGCAGCCCTATACATAGGACAAAGGATTCGAGCCCTCCTAAAATACATCCTACATAAAAATAGCTCCCCTCTTGGCCTGCCGCTTTGCTTAAAGTTACTCCCATTCCCATTTGTGGTTATTTCTCTCCCTCCCTCCCTCTCTCCTTCCCTCCCTCTCTCTCTCCCTCCCTCCCTCTCTCCTTCCCTCCCTCTCTCTCTCCCTCTCTCTCTTCCCTCTTTACACACGTGCGTGCATACACGCACACACACACATACACACACACTCACATTTTCTTTGCAGAAAGCATTTTTTTCCCTGAAAGGGGTAGTTTCTGTGATTAGTGCACTAACATTCATTTTCATATAGAAGGGACTGGGGCAAATCAATTCTACTGGAGAAAAAGAAGGTAGAAGAAAGTTAAGAATCATCTGAGGTCAGAGCAGACCACCCGAGAACATAGTAGTATGTACCAAGTGGGGGGTAACAGTGGGGAAAGAGGAAGCAGCGAAGGAGGAGGAATGATTATACTATTACCTGACATTTATCTAGCATTCTAAGTTACCTAGGGATTGTTTCATTTTTGTCTTTGTGCCTGGCATGGTGTCTGGTACATTGACCCTTAATAAATACTTGCTATTTCATTGATTGCAAAACACTTTAGGTACTCACTTGATCAAAGATATCTGTTACCCAGTTCCAGGGATATGCTGGTAAATGTTTAACAACCATGTCTTAGCATATTTTTAAGTTTTAAACTGTTATTAACAAGTTTTTCATCACTTTTTTAAGTATACACAAACAATAAATCAAGCCCTAATTTGTAGCACTGGTCGATTTCAGAGGTATAAATGCTCACACTGAAAATTTAATAATCTCTCATCATCCATTGGAGCTCACTCCAGCAACATCTCCTACCCAGTTCACAGTGTGAATGAAAATCACCCCAGGCTTTCATGAAGTTGTGGAAAATTAAACTACTCTCTATTCGGATGCATTAACATTTCACTATCTTCGGAGAAAGACAGGAAATGGAACTGGATGACTTATGGAATCTTTACCATAACCATTTTCTCACTCTGAATACTAGTGCAAATGGAGGATGGCTTTGGAGGCAGCTAAAGAGAAAGTTTTCTTGGACCAAATGGATCATTTCTAGATAGGTTTAATGGGCTGAAATGTAGCTGACAAGTTTTTCCTTCTATTCGTAGAAGGAATCCTTAAATGGGCACTTACACCTAGCTTGGTTAAGCCTATCAGGCTCAGATTTAAACCTCATAAATCAGAGTATCGGAAGTGACCCTAGTAAATGCTAGAGATTGGGGCAATTCAATCCAGGTTAAAATTGTCAAGATGATACTGACCTTTTTCTGTAAGTAAAATCCCTTCTGTTTAGGGGTAGGGGAAGGAAACAGAGACAGATCAATTACATTATGTTCCTAATATCTTTCTTGAAAGAGGAGGGGCTGCTATTTTTAATCCACACCCAGGCTCATTTTGCTCTGTGACACTTCACAAAGTGGCAGACCAAAGAGACCTTAGACATTGTCGAGCCAATTTTCCACATTTTATAACTGAGCACACTAAGACACAAAGAAAGGCAGAGGCATGCAGCTTGTAAGTAGCCCAAGCTGAGAATTCAAATAGTGCTCTTTCTGTGACACTGTTCTCAAATGCAGTGGGGCATAGTTTCTGTTAAAAAAAAAAAGCAACAAGATTAAACCCCCAATTACATTTTACAACTTAAAATTATTGTTGCCAAATTCCAAAGATCAATCCTAACCCAAAAGAAGAGACAAGAGAAGAGGCTTCCTATGACTCCCTTGCAGAAGATGGGGAAGCAGGGCTATGAGTGTGGAACATTTATGTATTAGTTGGTAAAGATCTAATGAGATCCTTACAACAATTATTCATTCATTTGTCTGTCTGTCTGTCTGTATCAATTGGTATTACCATGGTGTCACTAAAGGAGGAGAAGAGAATTATTGATATAGATAATGGAATCATAACTTTGAAGACTGCATATATTATCAGATTTTTTTATGGATATCGAATGAATTTGCTCATTTTCCCCCTCTTCTTTCTCTTTTTTATTTTTTCTTTTTAAAAATCATTCTTATAATAGGGGCTTTCTGGTAGGGGGAAGGAGGACAGATACATTGGAAAGTTTACATGATCAAAAATAAAGGATAGCAATAAAATTTCTTTAAAAACACTATATACTCTTTTTTCATCAGTAGTTTCCTTCCTTTTAACTTCAGAAAACTTACTTAAGTTATCATAGGAGCAAAAATGAAGATATAAAAAAGGCAAATAGCAGAAGGAGGGTATAGAAAAAAAATGTTTCATAGGAAGTAAGTTCAAGGCAATATCCCTCATTTCTAGGCTTTATAAAGATTTGAGTTTCCTGGATTAAAACTCAAGAGTTACAAAATTCAGATATGCTTATGGAAAACCAGTTCATGGTTTGCGAACATCTCACTTAACTTTTTAAAAAATATACTAATAACTATGTGCATACAAGGTGTTCCAGAAGTCTTTGTGCAGCCTAAAACTACACTAATACTTTAAGATTTCTAAAGTTCTTTATTTACCTCCTTTGCTCCTTAGAACAATCCCATGAGTTGCATCAAGGAGTTTTAAATTACTCTTGTTTTACAAATGAGAAAACTGAGGATGAGAGAGGAGAAGAGACTGGTCCATGGTCACACCTTTGGAATGTCAGACGCAAGTCTCTTCTGGCTATAAATTCAGCTCTCTATATGTTGCTTTGCTCTATTTGGGAGAGGTAGGGGAGTTCATCCACTGTATACACTGGAATCTCGTTTTAAAAACTGTGATTATCCCCTAGTTTATGAGACCAACCACATATAAGAGTACATTATGATTAGATTATTTAAATACATTGGTGTCCAAGCCTATAGTATTTGGGTGGGCCCCAAATAAATCTGCTTTATGCCAGTTTTCTCTATCTGGCACATAACATTAAAAAAAAAAGTTGTAGTCTGAAAATTTTCTCAAGGAAGAGGTTTATGATAGGGCTGAACTCTCAATCCATTGTGCCATTTGCTTTTGACAATTAATGCCTTTATGATCTAGATACCAATTTAATTCTCAATTCAGCACACATTTATTAAGTGCCTACTAAATGCAAGGCAACACCATGTCCCTTTCATTTTAAACTACCCTCTGATCGGAAGCAGTCAGTATATAATCCAAAGCATATGTAGTAAACTTGTTCCTCATTGTCTAAATATGTTTAACTGCTATTTTTTTTAAATTAAATTCATGTGTTAAAAATAAAGGAGTAAAATTTGGGGCAAAGAACGAAGGGAAGGCACGACTGGTTATTAGCTTTGTTTCTCATTTACATGTTCAGGGTAATTTAGATTCTTAATACACTCTTTAGCTAGTTAAGAACAGTTATGACCAGTTACATAGGCAATTTGGGTTGTTTAATATAATAAATAAATGGAAGATTGGCAATAACTGTTTTTAGCCTTCATCTGCAGCAACGAATAATTAGCAAGCACTTGTATTAAGTTCCTATTTCTGCATTTGTCCTTAAGTCTTCTAGTTTCTTTCTCAAATAAGAATCTATACATTGCTAATAGGTTTTCTTGTAGGGAAGAATTAACTCAGCTTGGCTTTTAGGATTTAAATTTAAGATATATGAGATTCTGATATAATTATGGAAAAAAATGAAATGCTTCCATTGACTCCGGGGTATTATTGTTTTTAATGAAGACAGCATATCTGAATTAATAATTAGCCTTAGCAGCAGAAGTGTTCATGAATTTGCCTATCAGTCTTTCCTGACACTGACTAAACTTTAGACTTTTGCCAAGTCAAGTGCATGAGTCAATGTCAAAGGGGATTGTGATTTACATGCATGTCTACACTATGGAAAAGATAGGTTTTAGTAAAAAAAAAAAGCCAATTCCTGATGACAAATGACCAAAGCTATGCCTTATAAGTTCTTTCATCATAATCACCTCTCTGAGACTTACCTTACCTTTAAGGTCCAATATATATAATAGTGTCATCTTCCTTGATTCCACACTGCTGTCTGACCCTGGTGATCTCTCTCTTTTCAAATTTCTTATGATATTTTAAGTGGATGTGGGTTGATTTCATGAGTAAATATTAGGAATCAATTTTTAAAAGCTAAGGTAATTATTCAGATTACATATATATGTATGTATATAAGTATATATAATATACATATAATCTTTTCCATGATACTGCAAAGTAGAAACTTATATGTCATTAAAGCTTTCCCTTGTACTTAAAATTGATCCATAGAGTGAAATATGAAAATCTAACTTTCTGATCTATTAGCATTTTTGAACCAGTAAAGATGAGACTCATATTCATGAGGTAAATTTCTGAAAAAACAATTCTCTGTTTATCATAATATACTTAAATATATTCGGTTATCTTTTAGAATTCATTGGTAGGAGGTGTGTATGAAATGATTTAAAATTAAAAGGAAAATAGCTAGTAAAAGGGGGTTTTTACCAGCATGCCCTAGTGAATAAAGTTGTTGTTCAGTTGTGTCTGACTTTTAATGATGCCATTTGGGGTTTTCTTGGCAAAGATACTGGAGTGCTTTTTCCTTCTCTAGCTCATTTTGCAGATGAGGAAACTAAGGCAAACAGGGTTAAATAACTTGTCCAGGGCCACCCAGGCAATAAATGTCTGAAGCCAGATTTGAACTTATGAAGATGAGTCTTCCTGACTCCAACCCTGGCACTCTATCCGTTGAACCACCTAGCTGCTCTAATGGATAGAAACCTGGCCTCAAAGCCGAGGAGGTCTAGGTTCAAGTTCAGTATCTGAAACATCCTTGCTTCTCAGTACTGTAGGCCAGGGCTTCTTAAACTTTTTCTCCTCCTGACCCCTTTTCGTATATTGGCCACTTTGGCAGTGTTGGTGTTGCATGGCCTGAGGGCACGCACGGTGCAAAGTGCATATACTTTGTGTTCAGAACCAAGGCTCCAAGATTGCAGTGGAGTTGCATGATGCAACAGAGGCAGATCCTGCCAGAAACACCTTAGATTCGCTACACATTTCATTTTTAATTAATTTTAGGTCATTGCACATTCAGAAACCTTTTACCCCATATGGGGTCTCAACCTACAGTTTAAGAAGTGCTGGGGCTATTGCTTAAGACTACCAGTTGATTAGAAGATACAGACCTGTATTAATGGAAGGCAAGTACAGTCTCTAAGCCCTAATTGGAGGGCTTTTAATTAGGAGGCTTGGGGACAAAGTGGTAGAGCTTCAGATGTATCAAATGGACATTGATAGCACTTTCCACAGATTGGAAAATATATTTCACTTATTCCTAGCAAATAATCTTCATAAAAACTATGTATTAGCAGGTCGCAAAGCTTGAAAGCAGTCAAGATTTATTTGGATGTCCCACAAATCCCTTCATTTTGATGGATTCAGGGAGACGGGTTTGAGATAACGTCATTGAATGAGCGTAGGATGAAAGGAATCTTTCTTTCCCCTCACCTTGCCCAGGAGCTGAGTCCCACTGACTCAGTGGCTATCAAAATAATGATGTTAAGATTGTTAGCCATTTCTTGCCTACTTTCTTTGGACACTTTTTTGCCAAATTTCACCCTTGTTTTGTGGGGAGAGAAAAGGTATGTTGTACAGTACTGAAGACCAGTTGCATCTCTTTCTCTTTTTTAGGCCTATAAGGTTTTCCAGGTGGTTGCATATTCAGGAGAGTTGGTCAGTAATTGACTGGAGAATTTGTGAGTTACAGGGCTCTGCCAGATTTCTGTGGATTCTTTCCCTTTGAATTGGTCTGTTCCTTCTCTGACAGATGTATATCTTAACTCCAGGGAGTTGTATTGGACAGTTTCTCAGTTCTCCTTCTCCCTGAAGTGTCTTTGGGGACCCCAGACTTTGCTGAAATATAAAAGTGTCTTGAGAAAATGAAAGGGCACAAGCCTGCTTGTGGACAGGAGAAAGATCAAGGACTCCATGTGAAGCGTAAAGAAACTTATATATACTAGGATATACTTTAACTCCATTATTTTATATTCTGGTTATTAGCTCATGTTTCCCATTTTTTCCTTATAAACCAAATTAATCTTTCCCCTGACAAGAAATGTTGTCGATAAGAAAGCGCAAAAGTAGCATATAATTTAAATAATAGAAGAAATCGTCAAAAATCTAAAAAATCTTAGTTGCAAATTGACAGGGTGAGAAAGATTTTTCTCACTTTGCAGAAAGCTGAAAATTCATCTCATCTGGGCTCCTTTATCTCTGGGATCTGAAGCCTGATACTGTAACTCTCAGACTGGTGTAGGCCTGTATCCCCTATCTCTTCCATATTCTGGCCCTGCTCTACCCTTGGAAGGTGCTGCCTGGACGGTCAGAAGAGTGTATTCTTCCTGATGTGACAGGAGAGGCTCTCAGCAGGCCCCCTGTCTCTTCAGTTGCTTCTCATGCTACATTTTCCCCTGTGAGAGAAGGCCAAGGTATTGTTAGCTGCTCCTTGAGTGAATCAGGACTGTTTTCCTGCAGCTTTTCTCAGAACCCAACTATGATTTTCCTCTCATCATATGACTTGCTTGTAACCCCAGACATTTTTTCATCTTTATACCTGGGAGGACAAGAAGTAAACAAAAAAAATGAAAAGAAAAGAAATAAAGAAACAAAAAGCACAGTAGATGAATGAGTAGTCACAGACACTACATAAGCTTGCAGAACCACATGGTAATAGTGCTTGTGATGAATGGAAGGAGGGGGTTATGATGAGCCCAGTGTGTGGCATGTTTATGCTCATCCAAACTTCCACTTTGCTAATTGCCTTGCAACGCTGTCTAATTGCAATGTCTCCTTTGGAAGCTCCAAAAAAGAGGTCTTTCTTTAACAGCTTAAAGATAACCTACAACCCTAAGAAACAGTTACTGTCTGTGGATTTTTCATGTTTATGAACTGAACCAGGACCACTCAACAAGCAGTGAGGTGATATGGAAAGCCATTAGTGGAATTTAGGAGTCCACTAGTCAATGACTTTTCTAGTGGCAGTTTTAAGTCTAGAAAACTGATTTTTATTTTTATTTCAGACTAAGAGAAAACAGCTATATTGTATCTGCACATGCTAAAGAAAGTAAAAAACAAAAACAAAACCAAAACCATAGCTATGATTTCATAGTCAAGAATTCCTGAACTGGAAGGGATATTAGGGGTCATGGAGTTCAAGAAAAACCTAAAGCATGAATCCTCTCTAATGAAACCTTGATAAATAGTCATCCAATCTTTGCAAGGGAGTGGAAAGGAAAGAGGGAAGGAGAAATAATGGTAGATAAAATGGGAGACAGAGTCAGGAAGACAAGTTAAAATCTTTCTTTACACACTAGCTAGGTGATCCTAGAGAGGTATTTTAAACTCATTTTGTCTCAGTTTCCTCATCTGTAAAATAGGAATAATAGTATCATATAATACTATATACAATATACGATACTAATACAATAATAGAGTTAGAGCTGGAAGGGAATATAGAGGTCCTATAATACAACCTTCTCATTTTTACAAATGAGCAAGCTGCATGCCAGAGGGTTTTGACTTACCCAGGGTATCTCAGGTGACCAAAGCTAGATAACAACAGCTATGAAACATTTGCAGGGAATCAACTAAGGACATATATGTTAACGCATTTGCAAACTTTAAAGTGATACATAAATGTGAATTATCAATACCTACTGAGTATATCTGTTCCATGTTCCTATTACTCCAATTGTCAGTTTTTCTTCATATTAAGCTTCATATCATAGCTGGAAGTTATATAGTTTATAGATCATAATTTATATTTACGTAGTTTACTTTAAAATTTATATAGAAAACTTTTGAGTTTTCCAAAGCATTTGACAAAGTGTTCAAATAACTCATTTTATCTTTCTAACACTTCTGTGAGGTCCGTGCTATTGTTTCCCCAATTTTACACATGGAGACTGAGACATATATCAGGAGATTTGACCACAGTTATGGAGCTAATGAGTATTGGAGGTCAGATTTGAACTGAGGGGGCAGCTAGGTGGTATGGTGGATAGAGTGTAGAGACTGGTGTCAGGAATCTAGCCTCAGACAGCTAATAATAGTGTGACCTTTGGCAAGTCACTTAACTCTGTTTGCCTTAGTTTCCTCTTCTATAAGATGAGCTGGACAAGGAAATGGCAAACCACTCTGTTGTCTTTGCCAAGAAAACTCCAAATGGGGTCACGAAGAGTTGGACATGACTAAAAAACAACTGAAAAACAAAGGAGGCCAATGCCACAGTATAGTTTCAGTCCCTGTTTCTGGATATTTTCTGCTACACGTTGTTGCACTATTCCTGTTAAGTCTTTCTTGTTATTTTTTTTGGTATTTACCATGGCAAATTTATCTGGGAAGTTTCCTCCTTTTCTAGTTCAAAGCCCTTTGAATTTGATCAGCAAGTCTCCAGCCAAACACATTCTTCCTAATCCTTGTTATAGGAACTGTCCCTGGCTAGAAGCCCACCAATCCTGTCTCTTGAGCCATGGTCTAGAAAGCCAAATCCCTTTCTCAAGCACCACCATTGTAGACAGCTGTTCACTTGCTATGCACTGCTTTCTCTTTAAATGCTCCCACCATTCAGTCAGCTATCCAGATGATTCAGGCTTAAAGACAACCACTTCTGTTTGAAATGTTCCAGTAATTGAAACAAAGTTGTTATTGTAGTTGCTTTGGTTTCCTGGATGGTTGCCTCCTCTTCATGGCTGTGCTTTTCTCAGTTACTGGTTTGAATTCTTTTGATTATATTTTTTGATGATCCAGACGGTAGGATCATGTCTTTGGTGAACTTCCAATGTAGAACCTTGTCTCCATTGATAGAGAATGCCAAATCATCTGTAGGTTTTTAGTTTAGAGAGTGGTTTGGGGATAGAGAGCTTAATATACTTGCCAGTGACCACACAACGAGTCTGTATCAGTGATAAGACTTGACTCAGGTCTTCATAGCCATCAGCTAGTCATTTCACTTCAAACCTATGATCAGGCTTGTGTGTGTGAGCATGGATCATGTATAGATTCAGCCTTGGAGTTCTCTAGCCACAGCTTTGAAAGCTTACCAGTCATTCAACAGTTTTCAGACATTCCTTATTTTTCACAACTATGAGATCAGTGACAAATGTAGTGACCCGCTTTTTTGTTTTAAAGACAAAAACAGCCACATATGATAAAAGGCTTTTCCATCATTATCTGGACACTCACTAAAACCCCAATTTGTACTAATGCCCATGGCAAATTAAAATTATTAGGAAATTCATGACTCAGGGATTTGTTTACAATTCATGTCATGTCTAAAAATCTACCTGTGTTCACTGAATGATTCTTCCTTCCATAAACATATATGTACATTTCAATAACTGATAATGTATTTAAATTTTATAAACTTGCATTTCCTTGTAGAGCTGACAGTAGAATGACAATATTGCAGTATCAGTATTCAATATTAATGTGAATGAGACCATTTGGTGCATTTGGTTCATTATTCTTCCTGGTTTGGGATTTAAGCCATTGTTTAGTTGTGTGTCTGGGGGCACCGTATGTACATAAAATGAATTTGGAATAGCAGACTTTAAAATTGATTGTAAACTCTAGATTGTATGATCTCTTATCTATTTTATAAAGAGGTAATAAATAGAAATCGCACTATAATTCATTTTATAATAATGGATAAGTAGAGACTTCCTTGTGACTTGTTTTCAAAGTGTATCCCAGTACCAGAATTTGAAATTCACTGTAACTTAGTGTATTTCATACTTTCTTAGGTAATCATGTGGCTCATGTATATCAACTTTATTACAATTGGAAATACAATGTACTTAAATTCCCAGACTCATTGGACCCAGTAATTTGTGTTTGATAATGAGTTGTGTTGACTCAGACCTAAGGATGACAGGATTGCCTCCTGTAGTTTAAACCCTAAAGCAGTAGCATTCATGAGAATGATTTGCTTCCAAAGATTAACTCTGAATAGATGATGCCTTTGGATAAAGTAAAGAACAGGTTGACTAGCTCCTAAATTAAAAGTAAACTGCATTTGGAAGCTCCAAGGTATCTGTTCTTTATGATTCAAGTCCCTTAATCTTTTTGTATGACATTGTTTTAAAATATTCAGAGGCCCCACAAATGCCCAAGATTAAATTAGAAGAATTCCCCCTGCTGCTTCTATTGAATTGAGTAAATATAATGAGGTTATTGTTAAATTAAACAAAATAAAACTTTGCCATGTGGAAGCAATACTACTGAGAACCAACAAAGGGATATTTTTCCCCATTTTTACCTTGGTTTACTATTCCTTTAGGGTAGTTTATTGGTTCAAATCTACAAGTTCAGAATGTAAACTCTTATTCGTTCAATGATGAGGGGAGGGGGTTTCATTGTGAAACAAAAGATTGAGGGGAATAGGTAGGTTAACATAGAAACCAATTTTGTAAATCATTGGGGGATGGTAAGAGGTTATGACTAAGGAGAGCTTCTCTGTGCTGTGACTAGTGTAACATGTATATTGATTTTTTTTCCTCCTGATGCTTTTGTAAAAAGGCAAAGGCTGAAAAGTGTTGACCTGGGCTGCATGTGCAGCAGACACAAATACATGTTAGACTATATCTGACTTCCTAGGAGGTGCTACCTTCTTCCTGCTGTAGTTCTGTCTACTTTTTGGCTGGATTTTTTAAAGTCATCCATGAATCTCCTCCTCTCCCCAATCCTTCTAAACACCCTTTCTGAATTTCAACATCATCTGCTGTGTCTGACAACCTCTTAAAAGTGTGTATCACCCTCTAACTCCTTATTTAGGGAGATGATCCACTGTACTCTCTGGAAAGTTTGCCATCTGATGTTGAGCCTTAAAAAAAGAGAGTATCTCCTAACAGTCCATGAGTTAGGTAAGAGGTTAGGTATATCCAGCAGAATCTCAGGCATGGATGAGAAAAGAAAGTTGTCTTTGGTCAAGTTAGTAACGGTACAACCAGATTGCTGTAATGACCCTCAAGAGACCACCTTGCCTGGCTCATTGTTTTCAGGAAAGTGGTCATCTAAATTCTCAAGGAGAAGGGTTTGTCTATGTTCATCTTGATCTCCAGGAAGAGAGACCCACACCACCTTCCTGAGCAGTCCTTTGAAGTGTTTTATATTCCTCTTAATTCTTATAATTGAAAAGTTTCTATCAAAGAATGATGAGATTGCAGAGACTAACAGACCTGAGAGTTGGTGTAGTTCAACTTGCATATTGTAGATAAGGGAACTGAAGCAAAAGAAAGAAAGAAACTCTTTTTACTCAAGGTCATCCACCATTACAACAAGAATTGAGGTCACTGGTACTAGAAATCAGTGTTCTTCCTAGGAAAGCATGACACCTTCCAGACTGCCCAATTGAAACCTCTCTCGCTTTAATTTGAACCCTGATCCACAGCAAGAAAAAAACCCAACAACCAATGAGCATCTCTTCTAAAAAAATCTCTTGAATATTCCTGAAGGAAATAATCAAGCTACCTTTTCTTCCCTGGTTTAAACCATCCTGATTCCTTTAACTTTGCTTCATAAAATACATTTTTTCTTCATTTAATCATGGATTAACAATCCTTTTGGTAATGTTTCTAGCTTTTCCAAATCCTATCTTAAAGGCTGGTGCCAGGAATAGCTTCTCCTTGCTACTGATGAGAAGTCTACTTATAACATATAAGGACACTATCTTGGCCTTCAGTGTTTACTCCTTCAGAGTTCTCTCGTTATCATCAATGACAATTTTGGAATCACTCCTTGTTTGTAACGTATGGTCCCATTTACCCTATCCCCCTTGCGTGATCCTCACTTAGTGGTTTTTTGGAGATGGTGGCATTCTAGAATGCTTAGCCATATAACATCAAGAGAAGAACATTAATGTTCAAACGATGGACCTTTGTTTCAAAGATAAATTTGTGGTCATCAAATGGTGATTTGTCAGAGACCATCTAGACCAAGACTGGGCCACAACACATTATAAAAAAGGAATTCTGAAGAAGAGATACAAAAGACGTTACCAAAGAAAAGTTTGATGGAAAAAAAAATGCCCAGTAATAAGAGGGAGGTATTACTAATATGTACTCAGCATGCTCCATTGGTTACCTCCAGATGTTGAGGAAATGAGTAGAAGGTCCTCTGCACACTGAAAGGACCTCCCAGGGTGAATTCTTGGGAGGATGAATGAGATTTGCACAAGCTGGATAGGCAAGGATGGACTGTGATGTGCATCAATGCATATCTGGTGTTTAATTTGTTGATTGATAATTAAAAGGACTAACCACATCAATGAGCTAACAACTCCATTAGAGTATTGAAATAGTCATTAAATATGTTGTTCTAAGTCTTTGGACCTCTTTATTTTCTGGCTTAATTTTCTCACTAATAGACAATCTCGTCTATCTGATAATCTATCGCTTGACACTAAAATCACAGTATATAATACCTTTGCTAATCTTAGACGATACTGATCTAAGACCTTTCCTGATGCTACTCTAAATCAGACCTTAATAATTCAATACTTTAAAAATTCCTGCCACCATCATCATAAAGATTTCCTTTAGCTAATGAAAAACCCTAAATGCTAAGTATATCCTGTAATTTTACATCTGCTAAGTGGTTTGAACTGTGAAATGTTAGCACCAAAAAAGTTTGCCTTTCCAGCTGTCTAACTACTCTAAACATCAAACATGTTGTACAGGAAGTCTCCTTTCCAGCTATTTAGTGGTTCTAAATGTTGGAATGCTTTTTAAATATATACATGTATATTAATTTCCCATCTGCAGTTCAGCTGTTCTAATTTTTAGTTAACATACTAGGCTTGTTTTGATTTTTCTTGCAAAATTAAATGCAAAACTAAAAGATCTTAATAAGCCAGTTCTTATAGCCTTTAAGTTCATAGAGGACTGAGCATCTCCTAGAAAGCTACCAGGAGGAAAGAAGGACAAGTTTACCCTCAACCCAACTGAAATACTCCTCTTCTTATCCCTTCAACATCTCCTAAGCCTTTACAGGCCTATGGATCTGGTCAAGAACCTGTGCAAATGCAAATGTAGTATTTTGTCAATCTCGTATGCACATGGCACATTCATATGGGCCATTATACAAATAGGACAACTGAATATGTGTTTGAGCACACGCGTGTAGTTTTAGGACTAAGAACATGTGTGGAACACTGAGTATATGGCAGCCATTTGGAGCTATGAATTTGGAGCTCCCATGAATTTGGAGCGATGCAATGAAGGCTATTTCTAATGCAGGCTTTTCCATGTCCATCCTCACACTATGTGTCTTCCACCTCCATCCTACCACCCTGGGTCTCTAGGGTAGTCACTGGCAAAACTGCGTCCTTTTGATCCTAATCTAGAACTATCACTTGCTGTTCTGGGCACCTTTCATCCTCTCCTCATCCCATCTCTAGCTCTAAGAACAGGAAATTAAATCAGCAGTTCCATTCTTGGAAAGGGTATGTTCATTGTTTTCTGAATCTATTCCCCATTTCTGCCATTTTTTCTGAGCAAAACACCCTTTTTTGTGCACTGTTCCTCCCCTGGATGTATTGTCTTCTTCTATTAGAATATAAACTCCTTGAGGGCAGAGGCTATCTTCATCTTTCTGCTTGTATCCTCAGCCTGTCATATAGGAAACCCTGAATAAAAACTTTTGAATTCATTCATTCAAAGCCCCTTCTTATAGGTATCACAATAAGACTCAAATGAGATGCTATATAATAAGCAGAATGCATTTTTATGTAAAGAAATCTTGAAGCGACACATAATTGTCAGATATTACTGTTGTTTAAAAATCAATATCATCATCATATTTCCTGACATGAATCTATCTGTATAGAGAACTCTCAGTTTGGAAACACTTGGATGCAGAGCAACATTATCTGTAGTTTACAGTCTTAAAAGAGTTTCCCAGGACAATAAGAAGAGCCGAGTCACATAGCTAGGAGGTGCCAGAGACATGACTCGAACTCAGGTCTTTCTGACTCTAATACTGGCCTTCTATGCATTATGTTATATTATCACCGACCCGTCAAATCCCTGAAATGTCACAGTGAAAAATGAGAACTTAGATGAAGATGTGGTGGAAAGGAGGCAGTTGAGAAATATAAAAGGAAGCATTCCCACATACACAGGAGAACCTGCTATTACAGGCTCTTTGATCTGTTTTTCTAAAAAGAAAGCAACTTCTGAGGGGTCAACAATCACTTTAATCAAGTATATGTATCATTCACTTAGTTTAGGGGAAAAAGTCAGCATCCTGAACTTCAGAGAAAATATAGAGAAACAAAGATCAACAGAGAGTTCTTCCAGCTGCCTGACCATAAGTAATACATACATCGCAGATCAACAGACAGATCCAGCTGTCTGACCAAACATAGTTACCAGACAGAGAAGCACCAACCTCAGGGTTTTCAAAGGCTGCTTAGCAGCTTCCCAGCTCACAAACTTTCTTCCAAAAGCTAATCCCCAAAGTAAAATCTCACCTCAGAGTATACATTTTTCGGTCAGAGGGCATCACAACCCTGGAGAACCAGTCCTTCTTTAACAAAAGGTGTGGACCTTCCTACAAATCTACTCTAATCAAACTCAACTTAATAGGCAGGCCCATTAATAGGTGAGAAAGATCTTTAATCTCATTAGCATTACAAGAAGTTGTTTTGCAATGGGTTAGGAAGTATTAAAGAAATCAAAGTTGAATTGTAGGTAGGATAGAAAGTACTCCTAACCCCTCAAGTATTCTTTAATGGAGGGAAGGGTTATATCAATCAATGTTGTATCTTCTCTCAGGATATTTAATAGAGCCAGGTGCATCTCTTGCCATACTACTTCTGTTTCCAGCCTAGGCCTATCTTGGGTAAGTTTTAGCAACAGCCTTGGTAGCTAAGGCAGGCTTAGTGGAATAAGTACCAGACATCTACAAATGACAAAGTAGGTGGGTTGTCTTTGGGATCTTTCTTTTAGTGCTGAACTTGGAACTGGAGAACACAGGTTTGAAGACCAGCTTTGTCATTATACCAGCCTTTCCTGCGTGACTTTGAGCAAGTTCATGTCACCTTATTCATTTCATTTCCTTATCTTTAAAATGGGAGCACTGGACAAGGTCATTTCCAAAGCCCTTTAACACTAAAATCGAATAGTCTTAATGTGGTTATCTTATTGTGGATCTGCTTTATATCTATTAATGTATAGTAATAGTAAGCACCTGGAGGACAGGGACCATCTTATTTTTTGTTTGTATTCCCAGTGCCTAGCACATAGTCACATAGCAGGTACTTCATAAATTCTGGTCGATTCATTTGGTTTTTGAGAATATGAACTTTCATAAATTCAAGGAGGTCTGACTATTTTATGGATCAGCAAGGTTTTGGAGAAATAGATAAGAATATCACTTTCTTGAAAAGGTGATAAATGGCTGGTTTACATGAGACTATTACTTTAAAGGCTTATGAAATACAAAGGTTTGCATTGGGTGGCTAATACTAACGACCAGCCTCATGCAAACAAAATAGAGGTCATTTCCAAGCCTTCAGTGAAAGCATTTGGTTTTATGGTCATAGGCATACCTTGTGTTTCTTCTTTTGGATAATAGCATAAAAACAAATCCAAGAATTCTAAATCCTATCACAGGGGGAAAAGAATTCTAAGACAAACATGATAGGTAAGTATGGGATTATGCTTTTCTCATTTTGTTTTCTAATTTCATTTACATTTTTCATTTGAGGAAGTCATTCTCACTTGAAAATGATTTATTTGAAAATAATAAAAAATAAAAATAATAATTTTTTTAAAATAGTAGTTACAGAAAGCATTAATAGTTATGAATTCAGCATTTATTGTTGTTAGAGACTGAATGAAAGAGAAAGGAAAGAAGGAAAAAAGAAAGGAAGAAAAGGGGAGAGAGAAAGAGGAGGAGAAAGGAAAGAAGAGAGAAAGAAAGAAAAAAGAAAGAGAAAAAATGAAGGAAGAAAAAGAAAAGAATGATTACAAAGCCTACCTTCAGATTGTGAAAACTGGCAGTCAGAAAACTTGAATTACTTGAATTTCTACCACCAGCTAACTCTGTGACCTGGACAACTCACATAACTTTCCCTAGACCTCAAGCTCCACATTTGTAACGTGAGGCAATTGAACCAGATGATGTGGGAAAATAATAAGTAAGTTTTATTTCCTCACTTTGATGGGGTGGGGGATGACCTAGTACAGCAACTGCTGCACATGCTTAATAACTTATTTGAGGGAAAGCCTGTCAGAGGAGAACATGAAGTCACATGGCGAGGGGATGGTATTGTGGGAAATCCAAAGTTCAGAATTCTATAAGGGTCCTGCCTCACCCTGACCTGGATGTAGCCCTTCCGGTGGTCATGCTGGAAGCTACCCATTCCTTCAGGGGAAGGAACATAGGCCATCCCTCCTCTGAACTCCATTTTTAATAAACTTTTCTTGATACCTTTTTTGTGTGTCAAGTTCAACTCTAGCAATGATCATCAAGGTCTTTTCCTGTTGTACAATATATGATTATATCCTGAATCACCACAGTTTTCTAACTGTCCATCGACTGATCTATACAGTTAAAACAAACTACTAATTTTGCAGCGCACCGATATCTTTCTCTGCACAGCTTTTCATTTTCTATTGAATTGCTTTTTTGATCCACATCTAAAAGAAACAAACCTCTTTTGCCCTCAGAATTTGGTAAGAATAACAATTACCCATCCATTCTCTTGTGCCTGCTAAGTTCCATGTCTTCCATCTAAGACCATGTCTAAGTCATTCCACATGACAACAAGGTTTGTGTGTTTTTATTATTGTGTAGTTTTTAAAAGAAATATTTCAGTGACCAAAGATACCAATGATCTAAAGCACTGACTTATAATTGTTGTAGTCTAATGGTAGCTGTCATTTCATTATGCCATTAAGGATATAAAACTGGGCTGTTAGAACATAAGCATCTGTTTAATAATTAGCTTAAATTGTATACTTTTTTCATTTGACTTGCCAAGTGACTTCAATTTAGCTGAAAGGGAAAAATTCTTGCCCTATTTTATGCCTGTTTCAAACAATTCATCAATGAGATTCATGCGGAAAATGGACAATTATGTAAACAATGGGCTTGCCCTGTTATTTACAAGAAAAAACCCACCTTATCTTGAACTTGAATGAGAACATTAATTGGTTCCCTCTAATTGAATGGCTGAGTGGACACAGTCCTATTCCCAGCCGTTCTATATGGGCATATAGTCTTGTGTAAATGTTTGTATATGGTGAGTACACATTTGTATTGTACTTGGTTTTAATAATAATCCTAAAGGAGTTTCACTGTCACAGTAGGGCATTCCAGTGTGTCCTGCCAGCATATTAACAAACTCAGAGGTTAAGTTCAGTGATAGCAGATTCCCCTCAGAGCTTCTCTAGAGGGAGCTGAGTTTAGTCACCAAGTCTGGTGTGTACCATCCCGCACCTATCCGCCTTCGGATGCCCAGGTGCCAGTCTTAGGGCTCTTCGTTTAGCGCATGGTGGAAAATACCAGCAGCTTAAGAAGGGGAGAATCTACTGAACAGTGGGGAGGGAGAAGAATAAGGAGGGAAAAAAAAAAGAAGGCTCTTCCAAGGTCACCTTTTCCAGAAGTTGGGGTTGGGAGATCGAAGATAGACTCCTGTGAGTGCGTTTGATGGCTGAGGGCGGCAGCGACACTGGTGAGTCTCTCAGGAATGGCTCCGGAAGATCTGCTGCCACACCTGAGGCAGACGCTCATTTATCTGAGCTACTGTGCTCGGACTGCTAACAACCAGCCCAAATTGGCTTATTTTTTCACATTTGTCAAGGCGCCAGCTGCACTGGCTCAGCTGTGCTTCTGCAGAAAGGGAAACACAGAACCAGGAAAAAAGAAAAGCTTTTAAGTTATTATTCTTATTCATTTCCCCTTTCCCCCCATTCCACCCCTCCCCACCTTCTCTGTCTCTACCATCACTTGTCTTTATTCTCTTGATATATTTTTTACGAAAACTCTTTATACCAATCTTTTCCTTTATTTGGGCTAGAACTCTTGGCATCTTCCCAGTGACCTGTCTGCCAAGATACATTTACTCCACTCTTATAATAAGGCTGTTGTTTTAACACTTCCTGCTTTCCTTCCTTTTTCTTTCTTCGTTTTCTTTCTTTTCTTTCCTTTCTGTCCCTTTGACGCTCAAATACCCACTCTGGAAAAAACCACGCTTGTTAAAACAATGTGTCTTTAGAATAGTAACAAAGCTGATCTCCCAGACCAGGTTTCCTTAGGTAGCATGCAAATCCAATCAGATCAGTTGTGACAATAGCCCCCACGGTAAATTGCATTTTGTGATGACTTTGTTTTCCTCTACATGGGAGAGGCTTTGCTTCTGGACCATAGTCCTATTTCATACCTCAACCTTATGGTTTCTTGAATTAAATTATCTAGATTTTGAATCACTTGAGAATGGGATTAGTAGTACTCCACCCACTCAAGTTGAGTCTTACAGTAGGCCTAAAACACTTGTAGTCCAAAGGACCATTGTTAGGTTAAAGGCTATTATAAAATGACGTTGATTGGCCTTCCAGTAATGACACAGCATGAAATACTAGTCAGTGAGGGAAGGCATGGTTTTATAATATAAGATGTTCCAGGCACTAATAGGAAGAATTAACTCTGATTTATTTGGTTGAAAGATAGAAGAGAGAGCCTTGAGTAAGAGATTCCTAAATTCAATCAATGAAGACACTCATGGGAAAAATCTATGAAATTTTCCATCACCAAGACTCTTCAGAGTATAGCAAAGAGATTAAGAGTAGCTTTGGGCTTTATCCATCAGGATTTGTGGTGCCTCTTTTGGGGGCACCCTAGGTTTAAAAAATGAGAACCAGTACTCTCAGCAGGCTGGCTAACTACTCTTAGACTTCTTTTCTCCCTAAGGTGGGTTTTATGGATAAGCCCATTTTTCTGCTCCAGACTTATACAAAAGCATTGGGTTTTGATTTCTTGTGAGATTGGTCTACTTTATGAGATTGCTTTCCTATTTAATCCCAGGAATTATCCCAGTGATTTGCTGAGTGACTTTAGTATGCTGGATACAGAACTATACAAGAGAAATAGTAAAGAGAGATATTGCTACTTTTTAAAGGTTTGGGGGTTGGGATTGCATGTTTTATGACTTTTCTTTTGTTCTTTTTTTTCCTTTTCCAAATCTATTTGTGAAGGGGTAGATGGATAGTAATTGTCAGTTTTTCTTGGAACAGAAAGACATCCTGACCCTGTCCTGATATATAAACCATTACACCAGTCTAACAACTGGACCCATGGTGCTCTTTAGTGGGTTAGGTAACTGTTCCAAAGTATCCAAACCTACTCTTGATGCCTGAAAGAGTTGTAAATTGCGTATCTTGGGGAGTTGAAATCACTCTGCCAGGTCTCTGGTATTAACTCTCACCGCTCTGAGGCAGCCATTTTCTGAAATACTAGAGACTGGTTTAAGCAAGCTGAAACCTTTAGGACCATATATCTGTTGTATGAAGGGGAATCGATAAGTAAAGAGAATTAATGCTTCATTTAGGAAACATGAGCAAAACTTTTCCCAGTTTAATGTGGTGGCGGTGGCAGGGGAGTTATCGTTACTTGAATCTTTTTTTAAACAAAATTTTATTGATGTTTTTACCTAATACTAAAATTTTGGAATGATTTAATTTTTCCTTCCCTTTCCCCACTTTCCCATCGCCAGTTTTAAACCCTCGTTTGTATCAACAAAAACAGTTAAAGAAAAACTACCGATGCTGAGACATATATCAACATATGCAGCATTCTTTCCCTGTAGTCCTCTGCCTTTCTAATGAAAGGAAGGAGTTTCGTCTTACTGCCTATGCTGCTGAAACAAGATTTTCCAATTTTTAAATTATAGAAACAATGAGTACCACACATTCAAACATGGTAAGGATAGCTTGGGGCAGTATCATATAGGTTGATTCATAGATGAGTGACAGAACAGAATTAACCATCTATTTAGCCCAGATTTTAAAAATGGGGAAACTGAGATACCAAAGGTTATTGTGGCAGGCCCAAGGTCAGAGAAATAAAAACCACAATTAGAACCCAAGTTTTCTGACTCCCAGTAATATAATAATAAGAACGTTAAGTTATGAAGGCTTAGTAAATCACTTTCCAAAATATATTTCCTTATTTGATCATCACAATAGCTTCAAGAGGACGGGTCGTATGGATATCCCCATTTTATATGTGAGGAAATGGAAGCTTTACAAAATGAAGGTCACATGGTTTGCCCCAAGCAGACCCTCAGTCACCAAGTCAGCTCTCTTTCTCCTGAGTGGTACCGTCTCGGGTAGACAATTTCTGTTATATTTCTTCTCCTTCCTTCCTTTCACTGATGCAGGAGACTGCCCTTGGCAAAGCAAATTAACACCTGGCTGCTTATGGCACTACCAAAGTATGTGGTCATCCAGGGTCACCCTGTCAGTGTTTGTAAAGGGTGAGACTTGAAAACAGGTGCTCTTGACACCAAGGTTGGCTCTATATGCCATGTGCCACACTGACCCTTACACAATGTCCATGAGAAATAAAAAAGTCACCTTTCTATAGGTCAGTCTTTCAAATAACTTGCATGGGTTTGTTGATTTTTGCTTGCCTTTACCCATGACTAGCAGCTCATTCAATCACAGACTTGCCCCCTATTAACATCACATTAAATGCTCTTTAGAAAATGGCATGGCCATGAGAGGAGTGACTAATAGGGGTTTCAGCCTATGGAAAACATAATAAATACAAGTGCTCAGACTCACCTGCTGGTAAGAGGATTAAGCTATGAACAATATAGAGAAAGAATATCCTTTTGTATTTCAGTCTTCTTTTAGAATACTATATTTATTTCTGCAATGTTATGGCATAATCTTCTTCTGGATGTTCATAGGGATTAAGTAAAGAAATAGGATCTTTATGTGAAAATTGAATTGACCAAGAACATTGAGCAAGTGAGATGTGAACACATTATTGTGATCAGTAAACATTTACTAAGCCCCTACTATGTGCTGCACTGTGTAGAGCACATGGCATAGATATCATTCCCCATTCTCTTCTTTGTCTCCAATTGGCTAAGGACAATCCATCCATGCGTACCCTCAATCCCATCCTTCCTTCTTTCATCTCTTTTATCAGATTGTCCTCACAAACATCCTCTTGAACCTTCAGTTTCTAATCATATACTCTTCCTATTGGCCACAAATATACCTAGGTCTATCCCATCTTTAGGAAAAAACCTTCCAATTCTACCATCTCCTCAAGCTATCATCTTAAAGCCCTCCTTTCACAACGAAATTCCTGGGAAAAGCTGTTCACTTTTCTTGTTTCCACTTTAAACCACATTACTCAACTAAAACTGCTCCTCCAAAGTTACCAATGATCTCTGAATTGTTTAATCTCCAGATTTGATGCCTCCTCCCCTTTCTTAATCTTTCTCCCTTCTTGACTTCTTTGGAGCATTTGACACAGCTGACAATTCTCTCCTGCTGAATGCTCTCTCTCCTCCCTGAGCTTTCACAAAATTGCTCTTCCTTCATTCTCCTGCTAACTGTTGGAGCAGTCCTCCATCTCCTTTGCTGGATCATCATCCATATTATATCTTTTAACTCTAAATTTCCCCCAATTTTCTGTTCTAAGTCCTCAGTTGTTTCAGTTATGTCCGACTCTTTGTGACACTATTTGGCATTTTCTTGGCAGAAATACTGGAGTGATTTTCCATTTCCTTGTCCAGCTCATTTTACAGATGAGGAAGCTGAGGCATACAGGGTTGAGCCACTTGCCCAGGGTCACACAGATAATAAGTACCTGAGGCAGATTTGAACTTAGGTCTTCCAGACTATTGGAGTGGTGTTCTATCCACTGTGATGCATAGCTACCCATGTCTTTTCTTTCTCTATACCTTCTCTTTTGGTGGACTCCTTACTCCTCTTTTCTCTCCATGCTCCCACTCTACTCCCTGATTCTCAGATTTATGTCCAGTCTCAGTTTATCTTTTCTCCATGACCTATAATTTCCCACAAATAATTGATTAAACCATCTGCCCATGGGATGTTAAATTAAATCATCTTTGGGTGAAGGAATTAGGGATATTTAGTCTGGAGAAGAACAGTGTTTGCTGGGGACAGATTAAAGGACAGAGACATGATAACTGCCTTCAAGTACTCGAAGGAGGATTAGAATTTTTCTGCATTTCCAGCAGAACTAGCAATAATTAGGTAAAGTGACAGAGAGATTTCAGCTCAATTTATGGGGGAAAAAAACTTTCTTACAATTAGTTATTCAAGGAGGAAATGTGCTGTCTTTTTTTTTTGGAGGGAGAAGGCAAGGCAATTGGTGTTAAGTGACTTGCCCAAGGTCACACCACTAGTATGTCAGGACTCTGAGGTCATATTTGAATTCAGGTCCTCCTGACTCCAGGGCTTGGTGCTCTACTCACTGCACCCCTTAGCTGCCCCAAGAATGGACTGTCTTGAGAGGTAGTGACAACCCTCTTTGAAAGATTTCCAGGAACATTGGATGTTGTAGAAGGAACTCTTGATCAGGTCTGGATTAGACCACATGGCCTCTGAGGGCTCGCCTTCCAACTCTGAAATTCCAAAATGTTCAAGATATTAGCTGGAATTTTTTGTCTCAGGCCAATACATTTATTTCTCTTCTCTCTCCCATGTATACAATTTTTCTTAAAATGCATTTATATTCTTCAATATGTTTCTCTTCTCTCAGTTATAGTCAGTTTGTCAGATATTGATTCCATACCAACTGTAAACAAGAAATGCCTTCCCCTCTCCTTGAGTTTTCCCCCAACTGAACCTTTAACTTTCTACATGATGAAACTTTTTGGCCCTCAGTTTCCTAATCTGTAAAATGAGAGGTTTGGAGCAGATGGTCATTAAATTTCCTTCTAATTTCTAACCTATATCTATCACCTCCTTTAAAACCCAAATCAAAATTTATCTCGCACGGAAAGTATGGTTCAATTAATTACAACCCACACTAATCACATTTCTTCAGGCTCCCAAGTAGCCCCTACATACTCCATCCATTCAGCAAACATGTCTGACATTTGTTTTCTAAAACTATTGATACATGATTTCATGTCTATATGTTTTGTCAGGGAACAAGAGGTCATCAGGCACCTACTATGTGCAAGACACTGTGCTAAATGCTGGGTATTCAAGGAATGGTGAAAGAGTATCACTGCTTTTAAGGAATTCACCTATTTAGTCTGCCCAACTCGAGTGCCGTAGACCTTCTCTAGACTTTGAAGGAGTTCTTTGAAACTCTTTGGGACTCTATCAGTGCTCATTGCATGAATAGCTAAAGGAAAGAGCATTATAGCATTTGCTGTCCTGGAAACTAATTGGAGTTACAAGGTAAACCTGAGTATACACTAATTTCCTCATGGGCATTATACATCATCATCATCACAACAGCAGTACCTACTATGTGCTAGGCACTGTGTGCTAAGTGCTTTACAAATATTATCTTGATTGGTCCTTACAACAACCCTGGGAGATAGGGAATGTTAGTATCCTCAGTTTACAGTTGAGGAAATAAATAGAGCCAAAAACAGAGGTTGAGTGATTTGTCCAGGGCCACACAGGTGCGAAGTGTCTGAGAAGGGGTTAGGAGAGAATTCCTTATTATTTTCATTTTATAGACAAAGTCAAGGCTCAGAGATTTATTAAGGGCCACGTTACTTACAGCTAGCAAAGTGGTAGAGTTCAGATTTGAGTTTGAGCTTGGGTCTTCAGACTTCAGATTGAGGGCTTTCTCTATTCCTGCCTATTTCAGGTTTCCCCAGACATTATAAACAGAATGGAGGAAAGAACATTGAGGAAAGCATTTCTTTGGCAAGGATGACTTGGAGGATACATTATCCTCTGCACTTTAATTTTCAGATAGGCACCATTCAGAGTAATAGATTTCTAATGAGAATCATCTAGGCCAGTCTACTTCTCACACATATACATCTCCCCATGCCTGGAATAGAATTCCTTATCATTTTTCCCTCTTAGAACCCGCAGCATCCTTCAGGGCTCATGTGCTCTGTCTTCCATGAAGTCTTCCCTGATTACTCCAGTTGGTAAAGTTCTCTTTCTCCTCAATTTACCTTGTACTTATGAATCAGTGTATTTGCTGTACCTCCACCCACCTCCAGAATATAAAGTCCTTGGTGATAAATCAAGTCAACAAGCACTTATTAAGCACCTATTATGTGCTAGGAACTGTGCTAAGTAACCACTGGGGATACAACAGGGGTTATTTCCTTTTCGTTTTTGAATAGGAAATGCAGACAGATGTAGGGGATAAAGAATCAGCCTTGGGGTCAGGAAGACCTGGGTTCAAGACCAACCTCTACTATCCTAGGTGTGTGACCATATTTACCTCATAGTATCCCAACTTTCCACGATGATGAGTTACAGACTAAGTTGCTAATCTGCATCAGTGAAGGGAATTTCCATTCTGGGAATCCCTAACAGTGATAAAATCACCCTGCCACTCCCCTCCCGTATCTCTCTCTCACACACACACACACATACACACACACAGACACATACATAATACACGTACACACATACAAAATACCCAAACTCCAGTAATTTTATACAGTAGACACTTAATAATTGTTGGTTGTACTGAAATGAATGAACAAAATCTCTGAGGGGTTAAGTGTTTTGTCTCATTCATACAACTAAGCAGTAGATGAGCCAGAAATAAAATCCAGATCTCTTGATTCTACCCCATTATGCCTTTTGTGCCCCACCAGAGCTTCTGCCCCATGTTTAATCACACACTCTAAAGACATAAAATAATTAAGATAAATTTGAACTCATGAAATTAGGTATATATCCTGATGTGATGGCTGAGATTTGAGATCTCCTCCTCAGGTAAACTTGTAGTAACCGAGCTTTAATATTATAAGATGCAATATATAACTTTATTTCTGTAAACTCCAAAATGTGGTTTATGCATGCTGAACTCTAAAGAATAACATTATTTTTATTTGATAATCTAATACATGAGTATTTCAGTATTTTAGTATTCAGTTATATTCAGTATATCAATTCCTTCAGTATTTCAGGAATAGGGAACTATTTATTGTATGTCGTTTTTTTTTAAACAATTCTTTTAAGATATAATTGTATTTGTTTCATGTTATGTTTGGCCAGTAACTAAGTAATTAGTGACAAGAAAATGAGTGATTTTTCCACTCCTGCTGTGCTCTAGCAACAAGTTGTGAACACAAAATTAGAAATTAAAGCAGTTGGACTGCTAGGAATATTTCAAGGTTGGAAAACATTTTTCAGAACTGATTGTAATTGGGAAAGAAATGACTGGTTAAAATGCTAAACCTTTTATCTTGTACATTATTTAGAAATACAACTTAGTAGGAGGGAGCATTTCCTAAGGAATATTGTTCTTTACATGAGGTAACAAGTGATTACAAATATGTATGTAGGCATATATGTACATGTATATGTGTGAAGCATATGTGTGCATATACACATGTATGTATATATGTTTGCATATCTAAAACAAAAGCAAAAATGTAGCACACCATACTGTGCCTGGAATCAGAAAGACCTGAGTTCAAATCTTATTTCAGACCCAGACTTTGTATTCTCAAAGTGATGTATAAATATGAGCTGTTGTTATCTGTGCTGTTTGAATAATAACAGCTCCATTCTTCACTTTACTAATGGTGTATATTAGGACAGCATGTTCTTTCCCACCTGAAAAGGTTGGAAGTAGAAGGGGGGATGGGAAATGACCAAGTTTATGCACCTGGATAGGAGAAATCTAGGTCAACCTTACTTAGCACATTAGTGCTGTGTTCAGTTAGCGCTCTTTCACAGTAAAACTTCCTAAGAAATGTTAGTATCTTTGAAACTATTTTTATATAGGATTTTTTTTTAAAGTGTCTTCAGGTGGCCTTTTAAAAGACATTTTTCCTGGATCTGAGGATTTGGAGAGATGGAAATGGACAAAGTGTGCTGCTATCATCTGGTTTCTGTTGTATGTGGAAAGCATTTACCAATCGATCAATTAACATTTATTAAGCACCTGCTAAGTACCAGGCATTGTGCTAAGTGCTTAGGATACAAAAAGAGACAAAAGACCGTCCCTGCCCTCAGTCTAATGGGGGATATGACATGTAAACAGATATATACAAATACACAAAATATATACAATACAAGCTATCTACAGGATAAGTAGGGAATAATTAACAGAGGGAAGGCAGTGGAATTACTAAACAGTGAAACAGTCTTAATAGTTTAGCAACATGGGATTATTCATGATTGGTCAGATTGCTTGTCAGGAGAGAGCTCTGTCTTTGACTATGACTTCAAAGACAAAAGGAAAAAAAAGTTAATTTCTAAATAAAAATGCAACTATCCAGTTAAAAAATAGGGCTTCTTCTCCTCTACCTGCACCCCCTACCCCCATTGTCATGAATCTAATTGTCATCTGACCTCTGGAGGAAAGCTTTTGTGTCTAGAAACATGAGATTCAGTATGAATGTATTAAACTCCTGGGTTCAAGGCTCTGCTGGATTCTAGGGATACAAAAGATGAAGATGCCTGTCCTCAGGGAGCTTATGTTCTATTGAAAATAAACAATAAGTACACAGATGAATAAAAACAAAACATATACTAAATAATTTCTGAGAGAAAATCACACTAACAGCTGGGTGTAAGGAATAGGGAAGGCAGAGTTAACACAGGCCTTCAGAGGGAGGTAAAGATTCGTTTGCCTAGCTCTTGGCTTTGTGGTTTTTCATTGAGTCTTTTCTATTGAAGTTTTCTTGGCAAAGATACTGGAGTGGTTCGCTGTTTCCTTCTCCAGCTCTTGTATGTTTCCTTAAATTCTCCACAGAGGGAATTCATATTGCCACCCATTTCTGGAAGTGACTTTCTCCCATGCGTAAACAATAATGTGTTGGGTTGAGGAGGAAAACATCAGCTGAGTTACCTGCAAAAGACTATATTCCTGATTAAAAGTGGCCTGCTCTGTTAAATGTGCAAGCCACTGAATGGGTGCCCAAGATGAGGGTCATGCTGAGAAAGAAATGGTGTGGATAGACCTTGGCAGGGAGGACTAAGATGGAAAAAAGAAAAGAATGACAAAATGACTAGGAGAAAGAGAAAAATCCAATCAGGGATCAATAAAGAATTAGTGTCTCAAGTGAGAGCAATCAACATGCATTTATTAAGCGCTTACTGGGTTGTTATATACAGAACTAAGCACAGAAAGGCAAAAGCAATCTTTACTCTCAAGCCAAGGAGGAGACCATACTGAATTAACTGGGCACCATACAAGACACAGAGTAGATAGGAGACAACTTCACCCAAGCCTAGAGAGATAGGATCCCCCAAAAATGATTTCATGTATATATCTCCTTGAAGAATGTCTGAGATTTGTTTTCTCCTGCATTTTGTCTTTATATCCCCAGTTGCTAGTGTAATGCCTGGACCATAGAAGATGCTTAATAAATGCTTAGTGAATTGATGAATTGTCTATGTAAAGGCAATAAAGCTATGTAGTCCAACTGGAACAAGTCTAGGCAATTGCTGACTTCTGCAAACTTGGGCTAGATTATTGGTGAATGTGATATCCACAATACTAAAAGAGAATGGAAAGGAGGCGAATAATCAGATATCAGAGAAGGAATGATGCCTTAAGTCAGTACAGATGTCCCTGTCTCCCTGTCACCGTCAGTATTAGATCTGTGTTTGAAAACACCCCAAAGGCATTATTCTACTACCCCAAAGGCAGTAGAAGAGTTCTCACTTTTTAAGGCTAGATTTACAAGAACAGGTGAAGACATGAATCTGACATGAATTCTGACATCCTGGAGTAGAGTTCCAGCAAACCTAGAGCAGTAGTTCTTAACTTTTGTGTGTTGTGTATCTCTTCTGGTGGTCTGGGGAAGCCTGTGGATCCCTCATGAGAATATTTCTTTAATGCATAAAGTAAAATATATAGGATTAGAAAGGAAAGCAATTATATTGAAATGCAATCATCAAAATATTTGGGGGAAAAAAACAAGTTCACAGACCCCATGCCCTAGAGGAACAATATGGGATTGAGGAGGTAGTTAGATGGTACAGTGGATGGAGTGTTGGACCAGGAATCAGGTAGGCATGAGTTCAAATAGTGTCTCAGACACTTACTAGTTTGGTGACCCTGGGTAAGTCACTTAACCTCTGTCTACCACAGATTCCTCATCTGTAACATGGGAACAATAATATTATACACTACCTCCCAGGAATGTTGCAAGGATAAAATGAGAAAGTACTTAAACAGTGCTTTGTCACCCTTAAAGTGCTCTATAAATGTTGATCATGCTTTCCATAGAGTTCTCAGATGGTATTGTGAGTTAATCACGTGTCCAATTCCTATTTTGCAGGGAGGTGGGAGGTTCTTCTTCTAGATTTTTTGGTAGCACTTTCTGTGGCTGGGAAAATGAAGAGAGAGAAAATAGACTCAAGCCTTTAGAAGGGATTTCTGGCTGCTCCTGGCGACCGAATGGAATAGACAATCTATGTTGTAGGCAATGAGCGTTTCTGCTTTTACTGTGCATTTACTAATCTAATTAAACTTTGTGTTTCAATTATGACCTTGACTAAAGGTAATGAATGAAGCAAGAAGCTAAGAAAGGAAAAGCAGAGGTATAGCTAAGTAGGTGAAGGCTGAGTCAGATGGTTCTAGATAAGTGGTTCTAGATATGAACCAGGTAATATGGGTTGGGGAAAGAGGAAGGAGGTGGATTATCTGTGCTGGTTGATTGAAATTTCTATATGTATATGTTGGTATATGTATATGTATCTTGGATCATGACTATTTGCAAGATGCAGATTGATTTTGATTGTTGTGTTGATAGCACATTAGTAAGCCATGATCTCTGAATTAGCTTTTCAGGCAAAACATACACAGGTGCCTAGACCACACATGTCCCTTCTGTTACCAGTGTGAATTTGCCCAGGATTTCTTCTTTCTCAATACATCCTTATTAATAGGACTGACCTAAGCAGTTCACAGGTGAAAAAGTGGTCCTTAACTACTCTAGCATTTTTACAAAGTCAAAATCTAGTCATGTTCTAGTCAATTTAACAACTGGTTCACAGGACACACTTTAAAATTTAATCTGCATTTTTAACATTTTTCTATCATTTTCCTAGATAATTAGGGAAACAATAAATTAAGCCTAGATTTGTAGCATTTGTCTATTTCATTGAAATTTACCTTCTGACTCTCACAAGTTGGTAAAAGCAGGCTCCAGCAAACATAGCCCACCTATGGAAAACAGTTGGCTGCAGTGAATATCTGGCTAATCACAGGGCAATGAGCTCTCAGTTCTAGTCCAAATGACTATTAATGGGTTTCATAAGCTTTTGAGCAAATCACCTCACCCCTTTGAAGCTCAGTTTCCTCATCTGTAAAGTAATTTGGAAGGCTCCTTCCAACACTAGAATTCTTTCATTTTATGGTTCAAAACAAACTGTAATTTAAATGTCTGTGCACATCCTAGGTCTTTACTATGGAAGGCTATTTGGTTTAAATACATATTCAAATATTTATCTCCATATTTAGACTCAGCATGGGGTTGTTTTTAGAATGTGGGTGGAAACTCCATTTGCTTGTTTTTGTACAGGATTTTAAAAAAATATATAACTGAAAGATTTATTTTGTTCAGCTGCATCTTTTTAAAAAAAAAAGAAATTTAATTCGACAAAGATTCCTTAAGTGCCCACTATGTGCTTAGGCACAAGAGTTAAGTAAAAAAATAAAACCTGCCTTATTTTGAGAAAAAGGGAAAATCAAATCCTCTCTGTAACACACACAGAAAACAAGTACTTGCATACTTAAATATCAAATCTTATTAAAACATCAAAACTGAGGCAGATATTTAAAAGATTTCAAATCCCTGCTTTTTTCCCTCATTCTGGGCTGAGTACTAGGCAGTACTCATACTTATGGTTGACAACAATAATCCAATTCAGAAATACTATGGGTACAGATCCTTGACAGAAATTTACTTGCGGCTGCTTTCTAATTCAGAGTTATCTTTTCTTTTAGTGTCTCGTGTCTTTTTTATCCCTAAAAGTAAAGATGTGCTTTAATTCACCTCTCTGAAACTGTACCTTACTCCTGAGATGCAGTCAAGGAGATCTTCTCCAAGTTCCTATAACATTTACTGCCCTAGTTACATAAACGCTACTGACCACATGCTGCCTTGTGTTTCCATCATGTCTTTTTTTTAGTCATCTAATTGACGATCAAACCAGTAATACTAATGATAACTGACCTTTATATAGCTCTATAACATTTGCAAAGCATTTACTTGGATCCTTTCCTGTGATCCTTAGAACAGCCTTTTCAGGTAAGTCCTATAATAATTATCCCTCCCGGTTTCATAGATGAGGAAGCTGAGACTCTAAAGGGTTAAAGCTATTTGGCCAGATAGCAAATATCTAAGACTGGATTTGAATTTAGGTCTTTCCAAGTTCAAAGCTTTGTCAACTGAGGTCATATAATCTCTCCATTGCTCAATATTTCTTTGCAATACCCCAAATCATTGATAATCAGTCAGTTAGTCAATAAATTGCCTACTATGTGTCAAGATTGGGCTAAGCAACAGAAATATACATACAATAGTGAAATAGTCCTTGCCCTCATTCTACTGGGGAATCACCACACACAGATGAGAATATAAAGGAGCCATACAAAATAAACACATCTATGGAGGTTTAGGGAATGGGAGACATCTTGGGGAGGTGTACTAATGACTAGGGGATTAAGAAAGACTTTTTGAAGGATATGGCACTTGAATAGAGCCTAAAAATAAGGATTTCAAGAAAGGGAGGAGGGAAGGGCAACTAAATGTTAGTATATGTGTTAAAAAAAAAAAAAGTTAAAGGTGCTAAGGGGCCATTATTTAAAGGAGTAACTTTGAATTCAAAGAAACCTTTTTTTTTTTTTACGGTATTTGAATGATAGGTTAAAATAATATCTATAGATGGTATCATATGTAGTATTACTGTAATTCCTTGGATTTTGAAAATGACAACATACTATATAGCTTTGCCCATACATTCTTCTGGTCACTGGACAGCCATGGGAAATTTATGGGGTGTAATTATTTAAGGGGAAGACTAGCATGGATGGATTTTTCTTTGTCTTTCTTTGTGTTTCTTTCCCGAGACAGATAGGGCTGGCTGGTGTGTTATATACTATAATCCCATCTCACTAGGGTCAGACTTTGAATTGAAGCAGTAGCCTAGGAAAACTTCTAATGGCTTAACTATGCCTGACAGGAAGTCTCTTTCTGAGATTAGCTCAGCTTTACCTGTTCTGCATTCTAAATGTGTGCTTTGGGATTAGTGATGACAGATTTGTTAACATTTTGTTTGTTGATTTTGAAATGGTAACAGACAGAAAGGAAAAGTGTATTTGGCCAGAACATTTGGATGAATACTTTTTGGCCCTCGCAAGTTCAGGCAATGATTGCCAAGTTTGAGGCTGCCATGTTTTTTAGAAGCAAATTGAAATCCATGGAATGAAAGTCATGGAGTTTAAATAGTTTTAAATTCTGTTAAATTCAATAAGCATTTATTAGGTGACTACTGCATGTCAGGCATTGTGCTAAGGCTAGGGGGTCAGGGGCATATTGATTAAAAATCAAAACTGTATTTCTCTTTTGTTATGTTTGGTTTTATTTAGTTTTTCTCATACTTTCTTCCATTTGTTTTAATTCTTATATGCAACATGACTAATGTGAAAATGTGTTTAATAAGAATGTGTAGAGTTCATATAAGATTGCATGCCATCTCAGGAAGGGGGAGAAAATTTAAGACTTATGGAAGTGATTATTGAAAAATGAAAACAAATAAATAAATTTGGGAAATTAAAAAAAAATGAGAGATTTTGAACCTCCAAAAAAAATGAAAACAGTATCTGCCTTCAAAGAATTTTTATTCAATCAAAGAAACAGCATACAGATGAATAAATAAACACGGAACAATTTTGTCAGAGAATAGAAGTTATCAAGGATTGGGTTTAGAAAGAGAAAATGAGAGAAGTTTCTGGAGAGGCCTAGAGTAGGCTGAGTACTTGAAATGAGCCTTACATACAACTAGGCATACCAAGAGGTAGAAATGAGGCAGGAAATCATTCTTGGCATAGGAGACAGAAGCCTACCTCAATGCCCAGATGCCAGAGATACAACCTTAAATATAGGCAGCAGGCCAGATTAGCTAGACTGTAGAGTATAGGGTACGAGATGGAGTAAAGAGAAGACAGACTAAAAAGATAAGACCACATTGTAAAGGACTTAAATGCCAGAGGATTTTGTAACAACGGCATTAAAACTAATAGTCATAATAGCTAGTACACACATAATAGCTAGTATACACTTGTATATGTGTATATGTGAATACACACACATATATACATTTACATATATACATATATATATAGTATACAAAACACTTTTTTTACAAATACTATCTTATTTAATCTTTTCAACAACCTTGGGAAGTAGATGCTATCCACATTTTATAGATGATAAGTTTGACTCAGACAGAGACTTTCCCAAGGTCACGCAGCTAATAAGTGGCAAAGACCATTTTTGAGCTCATGTCATCCCGACTCCAGCTCTCTATCCATTGCACCACCTATCTCATCCTAGAAGTCATGGGGAACTATTGACATGGTCAGAATTGAGATCAGCAGTTTTGCAGTTTATGGATGATGGAATGGAGGAAAGAAAGGCTGTGGGCATTGAAAGTTGCCCAGCATTCATGGAGTTCATGGTGTTCGAGCTAGAAGGATCTTAAATTATATACTTCAGCCATCTAGTATACAACTGTGGGAGGGAGTCCCAGAGAATTAAAATGACTTACCTAAGGTCATTCAGCTAATAAGTCTTAGGCTAAGGACCAGAATTCAGTTCTTCTGCTTCCTAGTTGAAAGTGCTTTCTACTCAACAATGCTTCCTAGAGATGGGCTGTGAATTGACTCATTTACATTTGTAAAGTACTTTGAAAAGTAACCTCAATTCTAATTATTCTTGCTCTAACCAGGCCCTGCTTTATACTTAGGCAGAGCTCAGTTCATATGGACTTGGAGTTAATAAGACATGAGTTCAAATTCAGCCTCTGACACTGACTAGCTAGGTTACCCTAGGCCCGTCATGTCACTCCTCTCAGCCTCGTCTATAACATCTATAAGAAAATGGAGACAATTATAGCGCCTACCACCCAGGGCTTTACAAAGCTTAAAGCCCTACATAAGTAGTAATTATTTGTGTTGTTTTTATTATTAGATGAGAAAAGGGCTTCCTCGACCTCAGAGTAGATGCTATACCAATATTAAGTGTCTGACACTAAGCTGAAGCTTTGAATGCCCTCTTAAAATGCAAATTAGCTTATATGGGAGGGGTGATGTTAAAGTACCATCACTCACTAACCTCTTAGCACCAGTTAGAAAGTGTTCAGCTTGGAGTACTGAGGCCTGGATACCAATCTGACACTTAGCAGCTGTGTGACCTTGGACCAGTGACTGATCCTCTCTGGGTCTCTTCTTTTTCTTCAATAAAAGAAGGGCCAATAGGTGAGCAACAGCTGACCTTAATGTGGTGCTTGAAGCTTGCAAGATGCTTTATATATGCTCTTTCACGATCTTCACAAAATCTCTGGAAAGTAATTGCTACTGGTATTGTTATCAACCCTATTTTGCAGATTAGGAAACTGAGGCCTAGCTGCATCAGAGAAGGGAGCCAGGCTTGTGACCCTGACAAATCACTTAATCCCTCAGTGCTATAGGCAACTCTCTATAAGTTCAATTCTACTTATTAAATATTTATTAAGTGCCTATTACGTACCAGATGCTATGCTAAGTGTTGAGGACACAAAAAGAAGCAAACAACAGTCCCTACTCCTCTCCCTCCCCACCCGAGTCTACAATATGTCTGTTTGTCCTTCATTGCCAAAAAACACCATGCCATCAGAGAAATAATGACATGACTTGCACTTGACTTTGTTTTGAGTGAAGGAGGATCACCAGCCTCACTTCTCCTCCAGAGCCATCTGAATCCAGTGACCAGATATTCATCAGGATGATTGGAGATGACCCAGGATGAAGCAATTAGAGTTAAGTGACTTGCCCAAGGTCACACAGCTAGTGAATGTCGAGTGTCTGAGATGAGATTTGAACTGAGGTCCTCCTGACTCCCGCACTGGTGCTCTATCCACTGCACCACCTAGCTGCCCCTAGCCTACAATACAATGAGAAAGACAACATGTAATCAAATATATACAAAGCAAGCTATAGGCAGGTTAAATAGGAAATAACTAACAGGGAGAAGGTACTGGAATTATAAGGGTTAAGAAAGGCTTCCTGTAGGAGATGGGACTTGTCAATTTTAGTAAGGACTTTTCAGTTGTGGAGAAGACAGTCTGTTGCATTAACAGAAGGTGTTTTCTCTCTCAGGAGCTAAGTATGCCAATAAAATCACAGGTCTACTCCTGCTCCTGGTCCCTTGAAGACAGGGTGGTGCAGTACATAGAACACAGGGCCAGGGTTCAGGAAGACCTGGATTCAGATCCTACCTCAAACACTGGCTGGCTGGGTCAATCACTCTCCTTGGGTCTCAATTTCCTTCCACTGTAAGCTGAGGGTACCGAGTATCGGACTCTATAAACTCTACATGTTTTAGCTCTAAATCTATGGGACTGTGAGCAAATAATTATTCAGTAGCAAGAAAGGCAGGGTTCTTAGAGAAACCATTTACCCTCTCACCTCAGGGCATAGTACTAATACCCTCTTCTGGAAGAGGAAATTAACTTTCATTGGTAATGATGACCATTCCATCCAGCTGAGGTGGGGGCTGGGATTATGTCTCATTTATAAACAGACAGTGAGAAGTGAAATAACTTGGTCGAAACAACATCTGAAAGGTCAACTTTTGGGTAATTACTGACATTCTACTTCCTACAACACCCATTTAATGATAGCTTAGAAAAAATGGGAAATAATGTCACCTTGTTAAGAGAGACAGGCATGAGTAATATAGGATTGTCTTGTCCTTAAACCTGATGGAAGCCAGATACCTATTCAACCTGGAGATGTTGAGATAAGGTGGACAGGAAGGTGCAGCCCAATCATTTGCCATCAATGGGACCATCTTAAACCCATTGCACATGTACCTAAAAATCTGCTCTTTCAGCTTTTGATGCCAAGCTGTGACCAGGACTCAAGGGGGAAATTAACTGAAGTCTATTAAAATGGGCTTTGAAACCTAAGGTTCGGTATGGATCTAAGTGGGTAAAGGTATGGCCCCAGAAGAAGGGTGATGGCGTGCTAAAAATAAGTTGGAGTAGAGAGTGTCTCCATAATCAGCTGGGAACTGATAGGTATTCGATGGTCAATTCAAGGATGTCAGAGTCAGCAGCTTAGTTGGAAAGCACATCAAATCAGATCCTAATTGGCTAGAAATGACCAATGTCCTACATTCACAAAGTACAGAAATAAAAATGGAGTCACTTCAGGAAGTCCAATGGAGTCAGCCAGGAGCTCAGACCCCAAGCCCTTAAGTGATTTTTTTTTTTTTGTCTTTGTTACGGTGGTCTAGTGCCCAGCAGTGTTACTCCCTCCCCTGGTCCAGCTGCCACAGTCTCTTTTGTAAGGCTAGTAATGTTAACATCTAGGACATTTCAGCCTGTCAGAGGTCACTGTTGTTACAAATTTTAGAGTGAACATTTCTAGTAATAGGTGAGACATGAAGTCTACTGCAGGCTACACTTTGAAGCTGGAGTCTTGAGAAGCCACAATACATTTTCCAAACAGCTGCAAAAAGCGACAGGTCTTATCCTCCTCTGTCTCACTGTGGCTCTGACTTGGGTCTGCCTCATCAGGCAGGACCGGTGTAGTTTTGAAGAAGGTAAAATTTGTCTCAAGGACATTACACGTTCCTTCAAAATCCTTTGATCTTTTTTTCTCCCTCATGTGTCTTCTCACTCATTATGCTCCTAAATATACAGGGCCTAGTACCCTGCTTTACCTTTACCCCAGGGTATCTACCTATCATTCAAGCAATCATTTATTAAGCACCTTCAGTATGCTAGGATCTGTGATTACAGAGCTAAAGTCTATCCTCTCAAAAGACCTGATTTTTAATCAGGGGAATGAGTTATGCATATATAGAAACAGGGATAGGACTGAGTATTTCATTATGGGAAACTCCTAGGTGAAAAAATCCCTCTACCAGGACAGTCTGGCTGCATCTTCTAACTTTATAGAGTACCCTGAAATTAAATGACCTGCTCAGGGTCCTTTTTTCAGCTATATATTGTCACAGTTGTCTATAAGTACATGTGGCACAGAGTAGTTAGGGAGAGATGGAACCAGCAACTGCTGGGACCAGGGAAAGCTTCCTATAGAAGGTGGTGCGTGAGCTCCACTTCAGCTCATAGTGGACATTTCCATATCTCAGGAATTCATCAATGTGATGGGAACTCCCTAGGGCCCTGCAGATACATTACAGAGCAATTACTGCAATTGTTAGTCTTGGTTATCTGAAATTTAAAGAGATTATATGACTTACTCATGGTCATACAACTAGTAACTGAGGAAGGATTTGAACCCAGGTCTCCCTACTCCAAATACAGCAATCTTTTGCCAGGTCAAGTAATGAATGGGAATGAATTACCTTCCCATTATGTCTATTATGTATTTACTTTTAATGATACTTTCTGGAGATAGAGCTCTCCAAAGGCATGATTCTAAGTAATGGAATTTCAGGCATTATGAGTGGATATAAGGAGATTAGGAAACTTCTTAAAACAAATCCTTTAAGACAAACTCTACTATTTAGGTTTTTCTTTTATATGGAAGGCCACTTAGGAGAGTAGGAAAAATATTGGATTTGAAGTCAGAGGGTTTGGGTTTGAATCCTGGCTCTGTCTTATTACCTTGGGTAAGTCCCTGAACGTCTCTGGGCTTTAAGTTCCTTATCTTGAAAAGGAGGGCATTGGATTATACGACCTTTATGGTCCCTTCTAGCTTTATATCTATGATTCTGTGTTGCTATTGTGTTTGTCCCATTGAAATCAGACCCTCTCAGACCCTGCATGCTATTTCCTAACTCTTTCTTCTCTTTCATGAATTTAGCCATGTCACTGACTTTGTATGTCAGGATGACTTTTTTTCTTCTGCTTCAGGTATCCCTGGTGACAGGGTTTTTAACATGTTGACCAAAAGTGCTGATTCATTTGCCTTGTGTAATCTCTAGTTCTTCTGTTTGGAGTCTCCTCAGGATCTGTAGGGGCAAAGACTTTCCCTGGGTGTCGCTCCAAAAAGGAGAGACAATAGGCAAAGGGTAGGGTACTGCCATAGGCTAGGGAAGGAGTCAGGTAGGAGCAAGGCTGACAATAGGGTGTCTGAGAACCATGGGAGTGGGAGTTGGTACTTATACATTGGTGGCTTAATGCCTTTCCGTGGAGCTGATGCTACTTTTCATTCCTCCCAGCTCTCTGAGACTATCATCAGCCACTTTGCTGGGATGTGGAAGAGGCCATGGGGTAAAGACTCCAGCACAGTGTTTCATGTCTGGCTAGAATCAACATGTTGAAGTCTTTCCAACGAGTTTAGAAGAACATATGATGAAAAATGCTATATACCTCCAGAGAAAGAGCTGATGGAGTCTGAATGCAGATCAAAGGATACTTTTTAAACTTTATTACTCTGTGGGTTTTTTTGTCTGTGTTTCCTTTTGCAACAAGGCTAATATATAAATATGTTTTCATGACTGTACATTTACAATCTACATCAGATTGTTTGCCTTCTCAAGGAGGGGAAAGGGAAGGAAGGAAGGGAGAGAATTTAGAATTTTCCCCCTTTAATAGTATTTTATTTTTTCCAATTACTTGTAAAGATAATTTCCAACATTCATTTTATAAGCTTTTGAGTTCCAAATTTTCCTCCTTCCCTTCCCTTTCCTCACCCTCCTTAAGATAGTAAGAAATATGATATAAGTGTACATGTACAATCATGTTAAACATATTTCCACATTATTCATGTTATGAAAGAAGAATCAGAACAAAAGGGAAAAATCTTGAGAAAGAAAAAAGACGAAACCAAAAGAAGTGAAAATAGTAGCTTCGATCAGGATTCAGATTCTAGAGCATTTTCTCTGGATACGGATGGAAGTTTCCATCATGAGTCTTTTGGAATTGTTTTGGATCATGGCATTGCTGAGAAAAGCTAAGTCTGCCATAATTAATCATTGCACAATGTTGCTGTTATTATGTACAATGTTCTCCTACTTGTGTTTACTTCATTCCGCATCAGTTCATGTCTTTCCAGGTTTCTCTGAAATCCACCTGCTCATCATTTTTTATATAACAATAGTGTCCCATTACATTCATATACCACAACTTGTTCAGCCACTCCCCAATGGATGGGCATCCCCTCAATTTCCAATTCTTTGCCACCACAAAAAGAGCTGCTGTCAATACTTTTTGTACATATAGGTTCTTTTTCCTTCTTTATCTCTATGGGATACAGACCTAGTAGTGGTATTGCTGAATCAAAGGGTATGCACAATTTTATAATCCTTTGGGCATAGTTCCAATTGCAAAGCATACCTTTTAAACGTTATTATTGTATTTTTGTCTGTGTTTTCTTTCACAACATGGTTAATATGTAAATAAGTTTTACATGATTGCACATGTATAATCTATATCAAATTGCTTGCCTTCTCAAGGAGGGGAGAGGAAAGGGAGGGAGAGAATTTAGAACTCAATATTTTAAGAAAATGAAATTTCATATATATATATATATAATATAAATTTTCACTTAAAAAAAAAGTCTTTGCAGCAATCCTGAAAGTGGTTTGTAGAAAGGATCTGTGGTTTAACCGTAGCATCCCAATTTGTGTGTGAGAATGAAGGAGGTCTCCAACCTAAGCAAGCCCCAGAGGACTGGTAAAAGAACCTTACCCCATTTATTCCACATGGAACAGCCCCGCTCTCTACCTAGGTCCAGATACAGAGACTAAATGCTTTAATTTGATAGTTTCTGTCCAGTCTTCCTTACATGCTTCTCATATTTCATTGATCTTTGCAAACCCACTTTTGACTTTTTTTTTCCTTGCTGATCAGAGAGAAGGAATTTAGATTTGCATTCACATGGGCTCCATAACCCATGTTGTCTTATTTTACCAATAAATGACCAGGGCCTAGCAAGGCATTTAGTATATAATTGGCAGTTGGTAAACCTTGGATAGGTTGAATTATCCCTGTCCCTGCATTAGCCTGTTAGCAAGTGCCACTCAACGTCTATCCCTTTTTCTTCAGACTGTGCATGCTATTGCCTAGTGTTTAACGTTCTTTGACTCTTCCTCCCTTCTACTTAAGTCCTAAGCTCATTTTGGATAAAGATTATTCCATTCTTTCTACTTGTATTTCAGTCTTTTGCACAGTGTCTTGCACATAGAAAAACCATGTTGCTTAACTGAAGGAGACCATGGTGACCTTGAGTCCCAAAGTTCTAGGATTACTTGGATAAAGGGAAATGTATTAAACAAATTGCATTCCAAATAGAGTTGCTTCTTTCCTTTAGGAAGGGTATACACAGTTTTATGTAAGATAATACAAAACTATTTGGAATTCATTCTTCACTTCATTCATGGTTTATTACCTTAAAAGGTTTTTACTGATTCATCCTCATTTTCAGTATCCTTTTAACCAATCTAACCCCCAGTACACCCTATCATGTTTCTGAGAACTAAATTAAGTTCAGAGATGCTCACTATATTCTGGAACATCACTTCTGGCCCCTGTATAAACCACGCTTATGTGGTTTCAAAGGGGGTTACATGTCTTCTCTGGTGGGAGAAAATAATGTCCCAAAGCAAGAGAAACAGAAGTGGAAAGGCTCTGTGGGTTGCCACTCAATCTAGAACTTGCTGACTTTAAAACTAAAATTCTAATCCTTCTTTTTGAAGGACATAAAAATGAAAGGTAGCATGGCCTACTAGGCACAAGGCTACATCTGGAATCAAGAAGACTTGGGTTCAGATCTTACCTTTATCACATACTGGCTGTGGGATCATAGGCAAGTTGCAGCCTCTCCATGACCCAGACAACTCTCTGAGACTCTAAATGGCCAAGGAATTGCCATCTGTATGACTAGAGGGTATATCCACATCTGGAGTTCCTATGCTGTTGAAATCATATGTTGGTACAAAGGAAAGACTCTAGTCCAAATGTCTGTATTTTAAGGATTGTACCTTCCTCTAACTTTGTCATCTTCAAAATGATCTTCTCTGATACGCCATATTCCTCTATCCAGTTTTACTTCCATTTAATGAACATTTATTGAGTGACTACTGTATATGTTAGGCACTGTGCTGAGCACTAAAAATACAAAAATAGAAACATCTTAATCATCTGGTTAAACTCCCTCATTTTACAAATGAGGAAATAAAGCTCAGAGATTGGGTGATTTTTTTTTTTTACTTTGAAGATGGCAATGGAGGAACCAAGCAGTCATCTAAGGATTTAGTAGTGTGTGGTGTTGCTCCAGCATCTCCTGGGTAATGGAAGCATTTTAATCTTTTCAGTTTTCTTATCAGAACCTTCCGGTTGCCTTGAATCCACAGAACGGAAGAGAGGTGGACAGACACATGCTGCATTCATGTATTCTGTGTCGCTGGCTGGCTGTATTATCAATCAATTTACCAGCAATGGCATAGTAAACAATTAAAACCATCTCTAGCTTGCTGATTGACAGCACATCTAGTCAGTGACACTGGGAGAGAAAGTGAGAGGTGACATTTACCTCTTGTAAATTTTAAGACACTTCAGGTGGAGCAATGGACTTTTTTTGGGTCCTTGAGTATTTGGAAGCCTCCTTTCCCTCATTCTCCAGGCTTCTGCCAATCTATAATACTTTTCTATGATCAGAAACCTTGAAACATTATGCTTTAGCCCTCACTACATATTGTAGCTGTTTGCCTATGTGATCCCTGGGTTTTTTTCTCTGTATCATCCTGAAACCACGCCAAATTGATCGGAATTCTAATCTTAGTCAACGTATCCTTAAATTTAATCCCAGACAAAGATATTCATCTCATTTTTCCCTGCTGTATTTTCTAAATCTGAGAAAACACCTTTTCCAAATAAAAGTAACCATCTAAAAATACCTAGGTGGGAAGCTGATTGATAAAAGGAAAATGAGCATAAGGACTTTTAATTTTGACCCCAAACTTTTATGTAGTCTTTGAATATCTTTGAAAATGTCTTGCTGCTTTATCAGTATTGTTTCTTCATCAATCACAGCTTAATAAAAGCCTCTCTGACCACCAGTGGAACATTAATGAATTAATACTTGTCAAATACTTTGTATATGCAGCTAAAGGAATGATACACAAATTACAGTAAACAAGAGATTTGGCCACAAAGTAACAAGATCTCTTTAATTAAAGAGGCAGCACAGGACAGCAAAAAGCATGTTAAATTTGGACTTGGGTCCTGGTTTCGAATTTCAGTTCTACCACTCCTCCTTAACCAATCACAACTTTCATAGACCCCAATATGGAGTATAATATAGAGTAGGTAACTTCTCAGGATTCTTCCAGCTCTAAATCTATGTCCTGTGATCTAGAAGCAGAGGGAGAGAGCACCAGATCTAGTCAGGAAGACCCGAGTTCAAATACCACCTCAAACACTTCCTACCTATGTGACCCTGGACAGCTCAATTAACCTCAGTCTTCCTCAACAGTAAAATGGGGATAGTAACACCATCTACCTGTGAGAATAAAATGAGATACTATTTATAAGGTATTTAGCACAGTGTCAGGCACATAGTAGGCTTTTAATAAATACTAACTCCCTTTCCCTATCATATGTGTTTTGTTTTGTTTTTTAATGCACCTAAGTGACTTATAAGGGTAGTTGTTTTTGAGACTTTAGTGAGTGTGTTTGCAGCTGTTCTAAATGCCTTTGGAAAGCCATTAAAAACTTTTTTTGGAATTACTTTTGGAGTAAGTTACCTGCCACCCAAAAAAGTCTCATCATAATAACACCACATATATAGTTTAGTCATGTCTCATTTCTAACTAAAATCCATATTATTCAACTTTATCCCTGCAGTGGTAGTAGATAAAGCACTAGATCTAGAGTCAGGAAGACCTGAGTTCAAATCTAGCCTCAGACACTTACAAGCTATATGACCCTTCAGTTTCCCCTTTTGTAAAATGGACATAGTAATAGCACCTGTCTCCCAAGGTTATTGTGAGGACCAAATGGAATAACATTTGTAAGGTGTTTAGCACAGCGCTTGGCACATAGTAAACACTATATAAATATTAGCTGTTATTGTTATTAAAGGGGATAAGAGAGACCCAAATAAAAATCATGCAAAATATAATGTGATAAATGCATGTGAAATATACAAGCAAAATGTTCTGAATAGTTAAAGCTTTTAGCTGAGGGAATTAGGGAAGATTTGATTGAGAAAGTGGCATTTGAGTTAAGCATTCTAAAGGGAGACTCCATCTTTGAAGGAAATCACACTTGGGACCTGTGTAAGTTCTAATGCTCGGGCAGGCACAATGAACATAGCACCAGACCTGAAGACCTGAATTCAAATCTGTTGTCAGAGACTTACTAGTTTTGTAACTCTGGACAAGTCCCTGAACTCTGTTTGCCTCAGTTTCCTCATCTGAAAAATGAGCTGGAGAAGGAAATGGCAATGCACTCCAGGATCTTTGCCAAGGAAAAATCTCACATGGGGTTACCAAGAGTCAGACACGACAGAAAACAACTCAACAACAACAACATAGTTGAAATAGCTGGTTTTCCTTGTATGCTGCCAGATTATTATTGGGAGACTTGGCAGGTTATTTTATTCTATTAATATAGCAACCTCAAAGTAGAGATTGTAGTACTGTTGATCTAATATTATTTACTTTTGCTCTAAACACTCCCACACCATTCAGGAGGTTCCCAAGCCAAGCTCATATTTCCTCTTATAAATCACTACTAACCAACAGAATCAAGAGCCATTCGACTAAGGCCAGCAATTGCCCAACTTGTGGCTTTTTCCATTTGCATGTTAATAACCTCATGTTCTTTGGGCAGGAATAGATAACTTCAAATGTGACCTTGTACTTCAGGGATAGTGATAATTTCCGTATATTTTCTTAAAATTGTATATACTACTAACAGTGGTAGTTAGTAAGGACATTTGAGATTTACAAATGAAATAATGCATTAACAAAATATTTGACCCTATGAGCATCCCCATTTCACAGATGAAGAAACAGAATCAGAGAGGTCAATGGATAGAGGTTGTTTTCTAATATACCGCAGTGTTCCCAGAAGCCAAATCATGCCTAATGTTATATGAAGTAAACAATGATACATGTTCTCTATTTGGCCTACAGTAACGATAAGTATTAAGAGGATAAATGGAGGAGAGGAAGTGCATAAACATTCCAAACTACATTCAGAAATATTTCTGCCTTCATAGAGGATGGTTTAGAGACATTTTCCTAAAAGCTACCTGGTGGCCTTCAGTCCCTATATTTAATCAGAATGAAGAGATGATGGCTAATTCGACTCCTTATGCATAGATACTTTTCTATTTACTCAGATAAATACACCAATGGATCAGAGCATATATGAAAACATACTGTACTGAATATTTTTAGAAAATTAAACTTTTATGGATGACCTGGTGTGTGAGGAACGAAAATACCATAGCCTGCTTTGTGAACTGCTTGAGTGGTTTGTTTTTCAGCATTAGAACAGTGAGCAAGGGAAACTGCAAATGCAAGCCAATAAGAAAAATCGTTATAGACTTATCAGTCACTTGGGATAATGTTATGGAGAAAGTCAACATAAATGCACGGAGATATCAACACTTATTTCCTGTAAACGTTTCAGTCTATCTAGCAGGAGGATAGCTTTCATTTGATAATGTTTCATTGTGTTGACTTTGAGACCTAATTCAATTTTTTCTATTGATCTTTGTTGTGGGAGGTCATGTAATTTTACATCTTTGTGTGTATGGGAATAATGATATTTGGGCTACTTTTCCTCCAGGGTAGTTAGTGTAAGAATCTGGGTTATCAGTATAAGAATCATCCAAGTGTATCATATGGATATGCAAAGTATTCTGAAAGTCTGAGTGCAGTTTTAAGCTTTAAGAACTACTCAAGCTTTTATAGCTTAAAACCACTTTCAGATTTTGGGGACAGCCTGTATATTATACTTAATGACTAATAACAATGGCTAACTTTTATGTAGCACTTTCCTATTTGCAAATTGCTTTACATACATTATCTCATTTGATCCCTGCAACAACTTCTGAGGTTAAGTACTGTTAATATCCTCATTTTACAGATGAGGAAAATGATATTAAAAGAGGTTTTGACTTACCTGTCTGATAGAGCCAGGGTATATGAGGCAGGATTCAGACTAAGGTCTTCCATACTCCAAGTCTAGCATTCAATCTACTTTGATGACTCATGTTTTAAGGAAGTATATGTGTATATGCATATGCATATTTATATATACAGATATATACATATGTGTGTCTGTGTGTATCCATTTGGGAGTGGGGGTCTGGACCAGAGGTGGCAGATTCAAACAGAAATGGGAGGGGCACCATTAAACTCCATATTGATTTAGAAAAACACATACAAACATTATCTGTATTCTGTTCTATTTTCTCTCATTTTGTCAAATATATTTTAATCTGACTCAGCAGCACTGGTAAGTGCAGCTCTCCATCTATTATCTTGCTCTATGACCAGCCTAACTCTTCCAGTCATACATAAGGAGACTGGAAAAGTAGAAATGGGAAGGGTAGGAAAAGGCTTTCACAGCCAAATGGAGGCTTTCATATCTGATCCTGGAGGTAAGAGAAAACCACTGGAGTTCAGTGAATAGAGAGGAGACACTGACCTTTGGGGAGATCAGTTTCACAGCTGAGAAGAGGATGGACTGGAATGGATGCAGACTTGAGGTGGGGAGACCAACCGGTCCAAGCATGAGCAAATGAAGGTCTGAACCAGGGTGGTGGCAGTGGCAAAAGAAAGGAATGTATGACACATGTCTCTAAGGTAGAAGCAACAAGAATTAGCAACAGATTAGATGAGGTGCGGGAATGGGGAGCATGAAAAAATGAGAAATCAAGGATGACCAAAAAAAAGAAAAGAATGCTTTTTGGTATTTAATTCAATAAACCAACAAGCATTTATCAAGCAACTGCTGTGTGCCAGACACTATCCTAGATGTGGATACAAAAATAAAAATAAAACAGTTCCTGCCCTCAAGAAACTTATACTATATTGAAGAAAAAAATTATTCACAGATAAATATGTAAAACACAAAATATAGACAAAATAAACACGTTATTTTGATCATAAATTAAAAGGTAATGTGAAGGGAAAGTACTAACAGCTGGTGAGTAGGAAATGAATTTTGAGTTGTCCTTGTTATATAAAAAAAGAGAAAATGGGCTTCATAGAAAAGTTCTTCCCTTAGATTCATTTGCATAAGTTTCTTTGAATGTAAGGCTATCTATATCTTCTATAATTATGCATTTAGATGTCTCTGTAATGGTGGGTTTAAAAATTATGTGCTGGGCAAAGACCTTGTGAATTTGGCATTTGGTATTGTGCCCAGTACACCATTTGTCCTCTAAAATTTGTCAAGACCTAATGTTCTTTGGAAAGAGCTGTAGTAATAATGGGGAAGAGGTATTTTGACACATATATTGAATTGTGAACGAGGAGAACCATGCCCAGCTGCTTAAATGGAGATTCAGGAGGGAAGACCGTTGGGCGAAGCATGAAATTATATTCTTCTCATGAAAAGCCAACGTTAATTGTGGGGCAACAGTGTATGAGGCATAAGGAATAATACAGTCAACCATGGTGCCTTTTTGGTAGAGGGATGTTCAAGTATCAGAATTGAGAAGTTGAACCAGATCTATGCTTCCTAGAGAGATCATTGAAACTGTCCTTCAATCACGTCAACCCCAGAACTTTAGGATATAGCCCTGTCCCAAGTATCTTAGAAGTCTTTGATAAATCTTCACCACTACACTTCAGTTTTATCACATCCACTATTATTAATCGGGTATCAGAGGCTTCATGGTTCAGCAAGGACTTGAAGGAGGCAACAAGAGTTGACATAAGCCTAGAGAAGTTGTCTCATGTGTCATGAGAACACTTAGGGGGCCAAGAGGCCCTGCCAACATGTAGTCCTCTAATATAAGGAACACACAGGACTCAGTGAGTAAGTGCTCCTTTGCTCCCCTCTAGATCTCTGCTGGCATCATGGTCAACATATTGATAATTCAGCCACATAGAATGCCTGCCCAAGAGTGAGAAATAATTACTGGGAAATGTTCTCCCGTAGCTGACTGGGCTCCACTTGCTCAGTGGGGAAGAAAAGGCCTTCTATTTCTTTTTTTCTTATTTTATTGTATTCTGAACTTAAGAAATAAAACAAGCATTTCCATAACATATTAAAATAGGAAAAAAAACCATATTACACCTGAAACAGTAAATGTCTTGTGTACAACTTGGTATTCCTTTTAAATATATAATGAGGTTCTCATGTAACTTCTTTTTTTCTTTCTTACCCCCCCATCCCAGAGATTGCTACCATTAGATACAAATATGCGTGTGTATGTGTGTGTGTGTGTATGTGTATAAATCATTCTCTACATACTTCTGTTTATCAATTCTGTCTTTGGATGCAGATAGCATCTTCCTTCCCAGGTCCTTTGGGTATTCATAATAGTCAAAATGATTTAGTCAACCAACATTTTTCTTCAAACAGTATTGCTGTTACTGTATATAATGTTCTTTTGTTTCTAATTATTTCCTGCCAGGTTTTCCATTTCCAAAGAACACTTAGCCCAGCTCCAAAGTTATTCCTATGAGGGATTTAGGAGAAATCCAAAAGAGTTGAGCAGAACTCTTACAGATTCAGCAGGAAAAAAAGTAGTTGTAAGAGGACAGCTTCATCAATAAAGGCAAACTACCAGAAGTCCTACTTTCAGGAGTCCCATAGATAAAAAAGTAAATCATGTCCACATTCTTAATCGTCAGCCACATTTTCAGAACCGCTACTAGGCATACTTTTCTCAGGGTGGGAGATGGAGTTGAATTATGAAGGATTAGATATTAGCACCTATAGACTGAGGTTGTAGGACATGTCCCAGACATTCAGATCCCCTTTTTTATTTAATCTGTATTCTGTGTGTGTGTGTGTGTTCATCCTTCGTTGCCAAAGAAGACCATACCATCAGAGAAATAATGACACAACTTGCACTTGACTTTGTTTTGAGTGAGGGAGGGCTGTGCAGGTCACCCGCCTCACTTCTCCTCCAGAGCCATCTGAATCCAGTGACCAGATATTCATCAGGATGACTGGAGATGACCCAGGATGAGGCAGTTGGGGTTAAGTGACTTGCCCAAGGTCACACAGCTAATGAGTGTCAAGTGTCTGAGGTGAGATTTGAACTCAGGTCCTCCTGACTCCTGCACTGGTGCTCTATCCACTGCACCACCTATTCAATTACTACATGGTAGTTGCTGGGGCTATAAAGTCCAAAGTAATAATGGTGATGGTGATGATGATGATGACGGTGGTGGTGTATCACACATATACAAGGGGGCCTTAGATCTGCATTCATAAAAGGAAAGGCAACTTTTGAAGGGTTAACAATCACTTTAATCAAACGTAAGTGTCATTCCTCTAACCAAGCACATATATCATTCATCTCGTTCAGGGGAGTCAGCACCCTGAACTTGAAAGAAAATACAGAGAAATCAAAGATCAACAGATATAGCTTCCTCTGCCTGACCATAATCAATACATACATCATAATTCAACAGACAGGTCCAACTGTCTGACCACAGTACCAGAGAGGGAAGCACCAACATCTGGGTTTTCAAAGGGAGGGGGGCGCTCCCTAGCAGGTTCCCAGAGTTCTCATCTGGACAAACACTTGCAGTCAGTAAGCCCCCAAAGGAAAACCCTACCCTCAGAATATTTATACACTTTTCAGAGCCAGAGGGCATGACTCTCAGACCCAGTGTGTGCCTCAACAGAAAATAGGAAAGGTACTTGGGACCCTCCTACAAACAACTTCCCTAATCAAGGTTCCCTCAATGGGTGAGCCTATCCATGGGTGTGGAAGATCATTAATCACATTCAAATAGAGACATTCTACTTCTTGATTATCCTGAAACAAAAACATCAAAAGATCCTACTATGCTTGGCCTCAGAGGTGGTGGTGGTAGTGGTGGTGGTGGTGGTGGAAGTGATGATGTCCCTGCCCTCAAGGAGCTTACCTCTTGTTCAGAGGGTAAAACATAAGCAAATAAATAGATATAAAATGCAGGGAGTCCCAAAAGTCTTGGTGCAATTTTAATGTTTAATAACTTAAAACTTGACCAAGACTTTTGAGATACCTTGTATGTACCAAGTAATAAAAAAATTTTCAAGGGGAGAGAATGAAAATTGGAAGGAGAGTAAAAAGTGAAGAGGCATCAAGAGCAGACTTATGGAAGAGGTGGGAATTGAGCTATGCTTTGAAGGAATTAAACATTCTAAAAGGGGGAAGTACACATTTCTCAATACCTATCCTAGACTGTAAGCTCAGTGAGGACGTATTATTACTCAAATCGGCAAGCATTCCCACTGAGCTACAAAGTTAAAAAAAATTTGTCCCTGCCCTCAAGGAGCTCAAAACTTAATAGAATCATTAGATGTCTCTGGTTTAATAATCATAGTGAATAATAACAATAGTATTTTTGTATTGCTTTATAGTTGATGAATCATTTTACATACGTTTACATTTTCTTATTTGACCCTCATGACAGGCTTGTAAGGTGGGTGCTATTTTTATTCCTATTTTATAAATCAGAAAACTAAGGCTCACTGAAGGTAAACGACCTGCCGAGGGTTATACAGATATTAAGTGTCTGAGTCAGGATTTGAACTCAGATCTTTCTGACTCCAAGGTCAGTGTCCAGTGTATGTATACTGCACCATTCTGCCTCTGGTCCCTTCAATGTCCTATGTACTCCACAAATGTTGGTTGGATGATTTGGAAGGCTTTAATGACCCTATTAGATGAAAGCTAGGAAGGCTATCTATTTCATCATTTTTATTTCTGAGCTGGTTTATTGGTAGATCAACCAAAAAAATCCAACAGGGACCCAGCTAATTGTGAATGAAACTCCAATGTTACTTTGATCAGTTGCTGTGTTTACAGGCTCTCTTTATAGAATAAGTCATGAAAAATAGAAAAATAATGGGTTAGATATTCTTGGTTCCCTTTGGGACCAGGTGATTATATTTTGAGAGAGTTTTCAAAATTTTCACCCTGCCAGTAACACCAAATGAGGACTTCCTGAGTGCTCAGTTCTGACAGCAAATACAAAAGGAGAAAATATTTTCATCCATCTCTCTACTGATCTCTTGTTACTCTGAGAGTTAGAGTGAAAAAAATAATAAAAGGCAGAATCACAAAAATCTAAAAAGCCTGGCTTACACTCAAGCGTTGGTAATTCCTATTCTAGTTAGTGTAGCAAATGCCAGACTTCTGTGGTTATAGGGTGGAGGTGGTGGCACTGTAATAATTTGATCAGTGAGGCTTGCCGACATGGACGAATAGTATCCAAATGATGAATGTTCAGAGTAGCTCACTATAGGTCATTGCCACCATCCATATACAAAGGTATAAACATAGGAACTCACCACCTGTGTTCACTCCTTTTGTACCTTTTCATTCCCCAATCAAAGACCCAACTCTAGATGCAGGTCTCTCTTGAGGTCCAAAGGAAGTTCTTGTCACCAAGTCCTGGGCATTATCAAATGTCTCAGCATCAGAAACTGATGTGATTTTATCATTGGAAATGACATTAAAGAAAAGGCATTACCGGTTGTTTTGCTGCCGCACCCTAAGGACTATGGGAGCTTTCCATCTGACTTGTGAGCTGAAATCTTCCATATATAGTATCCCTTCCATTAGAACATGAGCTCCTTGAGAGCAAGGGACCATCTTCCTGTTTTGTTTGCACCCCCAGCACTCAGAGCAATGCTTTACAAACAGCACTAAATGTAATAAATATTTCATTCGTTCAATCACCCATTCAAAGAATCATCAACAGTATAACTATTGCAGATGTCCATGCATAGACCTGTCCAAGCTCTTTCAGTTTGGGACCTCAAAGCATAAATGAGTATTTGGGGTTTACTTGCTATTGTGCAATGTATATCTTACAATGACTTCAATTAGTTTGTGTTTCTGTTAGCTTGAACTGGTCTGTTCTTTGGGGATCTTGGGATTCTGCTAACTTGACACATTGTAGGCTAGTAAAAGGATAGGAAATCTGTGGCCTCAAGGCCACATATGGCCCTCTAGTGCATTAGTCAAAGGGCCATACTTGAGGACCTAGGGGGTCACATATGACCTTGAGGCTGCAGGTTCCCCATTCCTGGGCTAGAGAAAAACATTAGAGCTCTGATGGATCATCTCTCCCTTCCCTTTCCTTTGGCTCATTCATAACCAGAAATAATTCCTTCCTCTTCCTATTCCCAAGGAAAAAGTCACCTGCCTCTCTTCTCCTCCCCATTATTAGACTATTCCAAATCTTTAGCAGCAGCAATGATGTGGGAGGTTGTAAAGCCAGCTCTTGTTTTGAATGTGTGGTTGAAGGGTAGGTAATTAAGTGATAAAGAGTCTCTTGGTATAAACTCCACAAACAGATTTTCAAGCATTTTTTTAGCTTGAAGTTTTATTTAATTTTCTTTCTAAAACTTGGAGTATCATAGACCAAGGGTGACCTTTCCATGAGAGTGGGAAAGTTGAGAATGGCCTGATTTCCAAACATAGTAATATCAATTGATATTATCGAAAATGTTCCGTGTGCCCAGAGTGGAGCATGTAAAAGGGACTAGATAGGATGCAGAAGTATATGATAGGGTCCCTCTTCCTAGAAATAGGAGGGGATTAGGGACTAGACAATCTCCAAGTTCCCTTCAGCTCTACATCTATGATCCTATCAACTCACAATCTAGTTGGAGCTAATGCATGTTAAATCTCAGCAAACAATGAGGGAGAACATAACTCGAGCTAAGCAGTGTGGCAGAAGCCAATGTAAGTACTGTCCTAATAAGGAGAGAAGGGGCAGCTAGGTAGCACAGTAGATAGCTTACTGAGCCTGGGGTCAGGAAAACTCACCCTCCAGAGTTCAGTCTGGCCTCAAATATTCCCTAGACTCTGGGCAAGTCATTTAACCTCTGCCTTACTTTCCTCAACTGCAAAATGGAGATAAGAATAGCCCTCATTTTTCCAGGGTTATTGTGAAGCTCAAATGAGTTAACACAGGCAAAGTGCTTTGAAAACCTTAAAGCAATGTGTAAATGTTATTGACTATTATTTTTACAGAAAATGAGTTATTTCTTTTCCAGCCCTGCTCCTTCCCCATTCCTTAGTCCAGTTATGGACTCTTGGAGGGAAGAGATAGCTATAGAATATTCCTGGGACAGAAGAAAGAGGAGTAAGTCTAAGGTTATGTGTAACCGTATTGGAGAAATAAGATAGAATTTGATTATGTAAGGTCTCAAAAGTGAGACAGAGAGGGAATTTAGATGTGATGAGTAGGAAATAGGCAATAATGAATATTTCCTTGTTTGGGGGGAGGGATGGGTAAAGTTAGCATAATAAAAGAAACAATAGTTGGGAAGTGTTGTCTTCCCCAGGTATCCCAGAGTTTCAATGGCCAGTTGCTTACTGCACAATTCATTTGCTCAGCTATATAATGACCTAAATAAACCATTTTAAGTGAGACTAGAAGACTGGCAGATTGGCTATTTCCCCATTATTAGGTAATATAAGAATGGCAGCATGGCATAATGGAGAGAGAAAGTCCTACCTATGATACATACCAACTGAGTGACCCTGGGCAAGTCACCTAATCACTCAGTGGCCCAAGAAATTCTCTATGATGACAAGCTACAGAGAAGGTATTGATCTGAATTGATAGAGGAACTTCAAGAAAACTGGGCCCTGAGAAAGGAGATTTGTGTCCTTTCCCTTTTTTGGTTCCCACTGTAATTCTGAGGAGAAACTACATGACAATAACTTCTCTGAGTGAGCTGGTAAGACTGGTTTTTAAAGTGTCTCCATTCATCTGCAGGTAATTTACCTTAAATATGTTTGCCAGGATCTATTTACAAGACTACCTTTATCAAGTATGTCTGCTTGCAGATGTTTCAAGGAGCAAGGGAATTTTGAAATTACCACTTTTAAGGTAAAAGGAAATTAAATGACCAAGACACACACACACACACACACACACACACAGAGATACATGGATGTATATACTAAGGAAGAATCACTAGCCCTTTAGCCAAGAATGGCAAGGGGAAAGTACTTTACCTTTGTAGTCTGTTGTCCATTCATTAAGATGTTACCAGAGTTGCAAGCATTTATCTATTCAACGAGGTGGGGCATTGAATAATACATTTAAAGAGTATCAGAGGTCAAATAATCCAACCTTCACACTTTACAGATGAGGAAACTGAGACTCAAAGACACACAGTCTGGATTCAAACTCATTTCCTTTGATTTAAATCCAATGCTCTTTCCACTATTCATATATGCCCAACAATTGAAAGGCAGTAGTACAGTACTCCTCAGCAGAGGAGTCGATCCCATAATGCTCCTGAGTACAGCAGAAACCAGATTAAAGTATAATTTGGAAATATTTAATAAAATAAATAAAAATATAATAAAACACAGATGATATTAATATGTGTCCCACAGATATCCTTATGTATCTGTTGGTAGTCCTCATTTCCATTTGAGTTTGATAACACTGCTTTACAGAGAGAACTGTGATGAGGCTTATAAGGAAATATGGGAAGAACTATCAGTGATGGTTCAGAGTGAAATAAGAACTAGAACCTTGGAACACTCACTTTTTATAAAAAGAAAGAAAAAGTAAAATATCGTAAAAGATGGTAGAAGGACTTGGAGGGCAACAGAGAACAAGGACTTTTTTCTCCCTTATTTGTTGATTCACTTAGTTATACCATATTAAAAGACTAGGGAGTAGAGGAAAAGAATTGAGAGTACACTTTTCCCCTTTGCTTTATACATTTAGTTGTTTTTGTCAACCATTCCTAAGTTTCATATTTTTTTGATGGCAGAAATATTAATACAGACTGACTAATATTAAAGAACATTTCTTTCACTTAATATTTGAGATGAGAAGATAAACATTTTCAAAATAATTTTTCAAACACTTAGAAGTTTTGCTGGCTTTCTTGACAGTTTCTCATATAATTGGAGATGTGAACATGTGAGAACAGAATTTGATTTATGGAGAATGTTTCAAAAATTCTACTTTCTTTTCACCCTCTAGCAAAGGCATCTAGGCCACATGAGATTTATTAAGATTCTAACAGTCACTAGGGGGCATCCCTGAATTTATTTGAAACTGAACTGAATCTAGTCCTTGAGGGCATGTTTTGGTAATGGGGAGGTAGACCAGATGAGCCTAGAAGTTACAGCAATATTCCTTCCTAAAGAAGCTTTCTACAAGAACATATTAGTACATGATAAATCTGATGACCTGGATCAACTATAACATGAGTGTGATTTATAACATGAAAGAAATATTTCCCTGGATAAAATCTTATGTTAGTCATTTACTTCAGACATATTCTGAAATTCATCATTAATCTTTGAGTAAAAAACCCACTGACTCCTATGCTAGACCATTCCACTTTTGGATAGCTCAAATTGTTAGGAGCTTTGCTCTTAAATCTAGTCCAAAATGGTCTCTCTGCAACATCTACCCATTGTTCCTTGATCTGGGGCCAGATTTAGTAGATCCAATTCTTTTTCTACTTAATAGCCTTTCAAATTCTTAAAAGAGAACTATCATGTCTTCCCTAATCTTCTCTAGGCTAAACAGTTTCTTCAGATAATCCTCACAGGGAACAAATAAGAATCTTCACCATTCAGATTGCCTTCCTTCTTCTAGAGACTGTCCATCTTATTAATGTCATTCCTACAATATGGTACCATATACTACCAGAATATTTCAGATGTGATCTAATGAAATATTGCAGTCAAACTGTCATTTCCCTAGTCATGGACACTATGTCTCTCTTAATTTAATTTAAGATGACATTACCTGGTTTAGCTTCCATATCCCATTCAATTTTTCTTGAACTCATAGTCCACTAAAATTCCAAGATCTTTTTCAGATGCATTTGTATCTAGTCACACACTTCCTGTCTTAAGACAATAGAAATAGGGACTAGTTTTTTTGGAACTCCCCAAGTAAGAAACACTTTTATCTATTTACTTAGAGACATAGAGTTGCCCAGAATGTTGATAAATTAAGTGACTTTTCCAGGGTCATGTAGTTAGAATGTATCAAAGGCAAGTCTTCCTAACTTCAAAGCTGACTCTCTGTCCACTGTGCCATGATGCCTCTCATAGAAGAAGAGGCTATTATTATATCAAAGAACAGAGTCCCAAATGATACCTGTTCATTATCATACTGAAAGGGAATGATCTTTCCTTTGGACAGGTGCTGTGTTCCTTCCTTCCAGGGCTTACTGGGACACCCAGCTCCTGGACAACATGCTAGCTGTCTTGGGCTATGCAGATGAAGTCTGTCTACTGGGGTTACTTTTCAGTAATTGACAGGTTCAATGGAGCATGCATCTTGTATTTTAAAGAGTGAGAAATGTCTTTTATTCCCACCCCTCAAGAGAAAAGGAACAAGTCATCCCAACAACTGTCAGAATAAGAGGAATAGTTCTTTTTCCTCAGTGATCTTAAGTATGCTATAAATTCCCAGCAAGAAAACCCGTTTTCCTATCTTCCTGTTGTTACAAATCCACAGGTGAAATTATCCAACCAGAAGAAAGAGACTCAACCTGATACAGAGCAATCTTGTTTAAAACTGTGCTGATGATTATAGGGTTGTTCAGGGCTTTGTCATAGTATTCAACAATAAACCATCTTTCTTGGGCTTTTTTATCAGCCTTTGTGGTGTTTTCCATCTGCATTTGGGCTCTTTGGGAATTGTGTGTGTGTGTATCCTTTTTTTTGGGTGGAATAAAGTGGCTGGGGAAAAAATGCAGAATGATGAGATATGGAAATTCTAAGATCAAAATTTCATTGGGGTAGTTCATCATTTGGAGAAGCCTAGACCCCAGAGGAGTGTGCATCCCCCTAGCCCAGGTTATTTATGAGACAGTAAGAGATTATCCAGTATTAGAGCTAGAAGAGTCCTTATATGTTATCTTGTCCAACTTTCTCTTTTTGCAAATGAGAAAACAGATCTAAAGAGGGTATGACTCACAAATAGCTCAAAGTCATATGGGTAGCAAGTAAGTGAACTAGGATTTGAACTAGTCAATAAAATTCTTTTTAAAAAACTACCATTTATTGAGTGAGTTCTATGTATGAGGGAAGTTCTCTCACTCTATATGCAGCAGTGTGGGGAGTCAGATGTGGTTGCTTTTGATTCGACATTTCACAAACAACAAAACAAGCTTTGTACCCTCACTGTGTTACCCCAAACCACCTTCTTGTGCTGAATCAGCATTCAGCAGCCTTCATTCTTGCTACAGCCCCAGTCACTGGCTGGCTGAGCTGTCAGTCAGCATCAGGCCAGGTAGCAATAGTATAACAGCCAATTAAAACCGTCTCAGACTAGCCTGATGCTTTTTGACAACTCAGTCAGCCAGTAACAGTGGTGGAGAGAGGAGGGGTAATGTGGCATTTCAGATTTAATTACCAATGGAAACCGTTTCTGGCTGGTCTGAAAAGAGACAACAGTCTCATCCTCCTATAGTTGGATAGGCCCCGCTACTATTTCTGGGACTCAATTAATACAAAATTTCTGCAACTGATCCTGCAAACTCACAATCATATTTTCCCATCTGAAGGAAAGAAATACTTAGGTCATAATTTATCTTGGGTTGCATCCCTCACCGCCTTCCTCTTAAAAAAATCTGTAACTTCCTTTATAGAAAGCACAATCCAGGTATCACCTTCTATAGAAGACCTTTCCAGACTTACAACTTCACCTATCAAAGTGTTAGCCTCTCTCTTCTTTGGAATTGAATTTGTATTCTTTTGTACGTATTTGTATTTTCTTATATATGTATATGTTGTCTACCCTCCCAGATCATCAATCACCCACTGCATACCAGGCATTTTGTAGGTGCTGGAGATATTTTGGCAAAAATGAAGCACACCCTGTCTTCAGGGAGTCTACGTTCCCTCAGTATAAATACTTGAATAAATACAAGATAATTGGGGGGAGAGGACATTAGCTTCTTGGAAGGGGTGGGGATGACCAGGAAAGGCTTCATACAGACATTGCTATTTAGCTAAATTTTAAAGAAAGCTAGAGATCCTAAGAGGCAGAGGTGAGGAGAAAAATATGGTGCTGGCGATGGGGTCAAGTGGTATGAAAAACAGGAAAAGAGAAAATAGGTTACAATATTACTTTCCAGAAGGCAGTGACTGGTAGAGCAGATAGTCTTTTTGTCCCACAGCCTTGCAAAAAAAATATTAAACACAGTAGGTGCTTTAAAAAAAATTGTTGAATTATTGTTTTGGATTTTTATAGGCAGTAACCAAGGTAAATCCCTGTTAAATATTTGCACAATGTTCACGATTCATAGAGATAGTCGTTAGCCATAGCTTAGGGCCCTGCTTATTCATTAAAATGATTTTAATAAGTAATCCAAAAATCCAACATGGCTAATGCAGGGAATAAAAATAAAAGAAATGATTATGTTAAGTGCTTCCTTCTTCTGTTATCATTTATTGATTGGTTGTACTCATAAACCAAGTGAGGATAAAGGTGCACTGAATTGCAGAGGACATATAGATAAAATATTAGCAGAGATATTAACAATACAATCCCTGCCTATCATGGATGATATGCAAAGTTTAAAAAGACACCAAGCTATTCCAGGGGAATCTAAAAGCCATTTCTACAATCCTTTGCTGTGCCAGGCTATGGGAAAGTCAAGGCACTCAGAGTTCAAATAAGGCCATAACAATTAGAGCAGAAATGGTGAAGCTTCAGAGCTGCCTTTTTGTATTCATAAAAGGAGCAGCTGCTGCAGTAATCGCATCCCCAAACTATGTGATATTCTCATGTGTGTAATGACACTGCATGCTGAAGCAGAGGGGGATGGGAGATCAACATAGGCAGATTGTTTCTGTTTTTTTTTTTTTTTTAATTTAGTCATTTTTAACCATTAGCTCAGTTTTTCAGACATAATTCTCTTATAATGAGAAATAGAATAATGCATGAGGTGAGAGACTATATAATAGTCCCATCCATTCTAGAGCACTCAGTGGCTAGCCCTCTGCCTGTTGGAGAGTAGATTTTGCTAGACTAAAATATGATGTTGGCAGCACTGAAGGAATGGGGGTTAGGAGAGGCATTGTGTTCTGTTCCACTGTTGAAGAATTAAACTTCAGATGAAAAGAAATGCATGGATTTCTTTCCTGACTGTGATCTAAGAAAATAAGTCTGCTCTTTAAGCGGCACACTGGATAGAGTTGCAGGGGTCAAGAAGAGCTGGATTTGAATTCTGCCTCAGATACTAGCTGTGTGACCAAAGACAAGTCATTCTGTGGGGCTGTGGATGGGTCACTTTCTGTCAACCCCATTTTCCTAATCTGCAAAATGAGGATAACTATAACACTTAACCTCAGAGAGCTGTGAGGATAAATCGAATCACATTAACAACCATCTGTTGAAGGGCCACTATCTGCCAGGTACTGTGCTAAGCACCAGAGAATACAAATGCAAGCAGAAAAAATAGCAATCCTTGCCCTGAAGGAGCTTACATTCTAATGGGACAAGATATGTTAAAGGAAGCTGGAAAGGGGGTGAAGATGAAGGTACCCCCAATGGAGACATTGTACATAAAGTCCAGTAGTAGAATCTGAAGTACAACCTGGAAAGGAATGAAGATATAGGTAATCAATCTGAGTGTCCTTAAAATGGAGGTTCTAGAAAGAACCAGTCAATCAGAAGAGCCACAAGGATGGATAAAATGAGAATATTTGTAATGCTCTCTGAAAAGTTAAAACACCCTATCAGGGCTAGTTACCACTCCTCCTACAACTCCTCCTACCACCCCTACCATCGCTACCACCACCACCACCTCCAGTCTACCTGTCTACAACCGGATTCAGTTCTATCTCATGTGATCTCTGGCTTGTCTGAATTCCTCCTGCATTTGTTCTGAATTGTATCAGTTAACAACTTATTATAGCCATCTTGATTACTTTTCTAAATGTTTTCTGTGATTTAGTTTCATTGTTCCAATTAGATGACAAGCACCTTGAGATCAGACACTACGTCTTAGATGTTTCCTTTACTGATGAAATTAACTACGGAAGCAGTGAGTCAATTGGAAATATACAATAAATATGGAAGCAGTGACTCAATTGGAAATCTACAATAAATACTTGGCTGTTCGATTGAGAGAGTAAATAGAACACACTATACAATTTGCTGTCTGGAAGCAAATCCTGTGACTCACTTGTAGATATCATACTTCTTAGTTGTGGGGAAAAAATGGATTTCATCTTTGAATAGATGGAGAATGTTTTATATTTCTTTTTCATAAGTGACAAGAAATTTAACAAGTCTTTTCCCATCTTTCACACCTGTCTTTTTAAATCCCTAGGTGTTGAAATAGGCTAAGTGACCAGCTTTGTCTGAGGAAGGATGTTTTGCGGAGCTCATTTTAATAGAAGGGGAGATTCTAAATCAGTCAAGAAGTATACTTTTCCTGAAAATGGATTCCCAAATTATAAGACTCATTTTCTTTTTCTCTCAAATTCAGTATTGACCCCCTTTGTTCATCTCTTATAGTCATTAGTTGATGGAGCACCTTTGAGGGTTTTTCTTTTCATCCTTAAAACAGCTGAAATTATTTCCATCTAATGAGCACCACCTTTGGCAACTGTAGCTTGGAAGGAGTTCCTCACCCTTTCCCTAACCTCCTCTTCTGCAGCAGCCACGATAGAACGATGTTTCCCCTGACACGAGGTTAGGCAAGTGACTGTCTTCTGAGCCAAAGCCAATAGAATTCATTGGCCAATTGGCAGCTCTGCCATTATGCAGAATGCCAATGTTCTGCTCTATCCCTAGAGATGTGTAGTCTCAGCAATTACACAACCCTTTCCAATAGGAATTGTGGCATGCAAATTTCTTTTTAAACAAGAGATTAGAATTCTACTTTGCTTTCCATGGCATGACATATTTATATTATGGTGAATTAGAGAATTCTTTTTTAATATATATTTTGTCTTTTGTGAGCATATTTTTCCTCCTCATGTTGCTGTAGGTGATCAGCTGTAGTCATTCCCAGCCTCATTTCTCTTAAACAAATTAGCGTTGACTTTTTCCATTACAGAAGGCCAAATTTAACTCCATATTTTATTGTCTTTGTTTTATTCACCCCATTCTGTTTTTCTCTGAAGTGCTTAGAACAGTGTGTGGTGCATAATAGGTGTTTAATAAATGTTTATGGACTTGACTCATGCCTTGGGGCTGGAAATCATAAAGAATCTGATCATACTGCATTTTGCCAAATTCAAGTTACATGATCAAGGGGAATTTAAAACGTGCGGTCAGTGGAAGGATCTTAAGATGTTCGAGTCCAGTTCACATTTTTTAAGTGTTATTATTGGCTTTGACATCTTTCTAGACCTTCCATGGGGAAATTCACTAGAACGATTTTCCTGCCTTCTGGGATCAGGGGATGCGTCATTCAGGAATGCTTGGCTAAGATACACTGTTTACTGCAGGATGGGGTTTGTTCACTGGCGAGTTCCCTAGTTTGTGAAGTTCATTGTGTCCATTTCAGACTGTTTTGATCTACATATATTCAGTTCTTCTGACAGAGTGAAATCATGTATTCTAAATTCCTTGGGGAGAAAAACACACTTTCCTTTGCCTATGATGCTACTGACTCATTGTCAATAAAACATTCGTGCATGTGTGAGTGTGTGTGCATGTGTGAATGTGTGTGAGAGTGGTGTGTGTGTGTGTGTGTGTGTGTGTGTGTGTGTGTGTGTGTGAGTGTGGGTGGTGGTGGTATTAGTAGTAGTGGTTGTAATTATCAGAACCCTAACTAGAAAGGAGTGATCAGAACTTTTTCCCCAGGGCATTTAAATTTAGCAATATAAAAACACTTAAGCTCAGCCACGAGTTACTCAGGATAATTGGTTAAGAAAGGAAGCTATGAAATGATTCCTCCCCTTGTGGCTGCACTCCAGGTACATTAGTCCCCAGCCTAACCTATGTCTGCTACTTCTCCCTTTCTCTATCCATGCAGCATTTGGGAATGAGTTTCAGGCTGATAGCACCAGACATGTTTTGTGCTACTTGTCCTGTATGCAAAAATTTCTCATTACAGTTCTGGTAATGGCATAGCTATGCTGATATAGCCCCAAAGTTTTGCCTGGTTTTCTTTATGACCAACAACTGCAGCTCACATATGTGGGACATCTTGTGTATGTTTATCCTTCGTTACTGAAGAAGATCATGTCATCAGAGAAATAATGATGTGACTTGCACACTAAGACTAGGGAGGCAGTTTACCACCTTTGAAAGGCCATTGATAGAATTGAGTTTCATGAGGGCAAGGGCTGTTTCCTTTTTGTCTTTATATTCCTATAAGTGGCATTTCTGTATGCACTTAATAAATTCCTAGTGATTGATTAAAAGAGAAAATCAAACTGACTCAAAAGGGGATCAAATACCCAACCTTCTCCTCATCAGCACCATGTTCCAAATGGTGGTTGTGAAATTTTTTGAATGGCAGAATATTTTTTTAAATTAATCACTTTATGTTACTTTGGTCAAGTAATAAAATGATATATTTCACTTTCTCATTGATTGCACTTGGGAACAAATGAATAATTACAGAGGAAAGTTAATAGTGTGATTAGAAACTAGAAGAAGAGAAAAGAATTGTGTCCCTCTTCTGATGACTATGTTGTCATTGAATTTCTACAAGTCAAACCTGTAATCCTCATGTCAAAATCACATTTTACAGATACCATCACAAGATGGTCCTGCATAGATATGCTATGTCTGCATCCTCATCTCATAAACACTTTTTTCACGTCATAACTAGCTTATATTTATATGATGCTTCCTAGTTTGCATAGTGTTTTATTCAAAACAGCTCTATAAATACAGATCAGACAAAAAAATACAACATGTGTTGCTTAAAATATATACTTCCAAGTCCTTATAAGTTTAACAATATCTTTAGCAATGATAATATCACATTGTCGTCTAATACTCCAATGAATTTTCTTCCAATGAAGAAAGTCACAACCCTTCCATACCTATTTACCCTGTAAGATTCTTTGTGTCTTCTCATGTCGGCCAAAGGAGATGTTACCCACAAGCTCTGTTAATATAGAATACTCATCAATCATACCCTACTGTGTGCCTATTTCCAATTTAGAAGTTATTGTTATATAATTAAGTTTTTGAGTTAATATTTGATGATGGAGGTGGGATGTGGTTTCTATGGTTCTCCCCCTGCCCCCCATTACCACAGACCTACCTGTTGGTTCTCAGGATGATAATTCCAATATAGTTCCTATAATTAGAGCATTTCTCAAAGTGATATTTGAGTATAAATAGATAAGTGAGGAAAAGTATGGTTAATAGAGAAGGAAGGGTTCTGAGAAAGGGCTCATTGAATTGCCTTATGGAGAAGTCAAGAAAGTCTAAAGACCGGTAGTGATTGGGTCTCCTGGGAGCTCTAAAGAAGGATTGGAGAAAGGAGGAAAACATTTGTTCACCCAACAAATGAAACTGCATTAAGAAATAATATCCACATGCACAGTTAAATATGAAAACTATAAGTGATTTCTCAGAAATACATAAGGCCAAACTCCACTGGGGAAATATCTCCATGGAACACCGGCAAGATTTTATAGATCTCAACTGTTAAAAAAAAAAAACACACCTTGCACAAACTCACTGGGTGAACTCACTACATAAGGCTCAAAACAAGTAGCTACTCTTTGTGTGGCTACCCATATTAGTCACGGGTAATTCTGAGCAAAGACGTGGATGTGTTGCCTTTAATTTTTTTGTAACTTTAAAAAAAAAGAAAATAATGTGAAGGAAAGCACTTACTGAAATTATAGCTTTAATCAGCATTCATGCTACTAAGGCACAAAAGAAAACTACTCAATTTTTCCATTTCCATTTGTTGTCATTGAACTCAAACAGCATTTTGTAGCCTTGATACGATCATTTTCCCTGCCCTGGCTGCATTAACATTACTTTGGATAAGACAAAGGTAGGCAGAGGAGAAAGGGTTGGGAGAAGAGTATTTTAAGTCATGTGTCCATATTATGGAGAGCTGTAGATACAGAAGCAAAGGAGAGGCTGAATGGGTTCAAGACCTTTCTGTGCAAGTCATTTAACTTCCCAGGGCCCATGGTGGGGTAGAGAGAGGTCTGGCTTCATCGTAAGGAAGATCTGAGTTAAAATTTAGCCTCAGACACTTATTAGAAGTGTGAACCCAGGCAGGTCACTTAGCCTGTTTTTGACTTAATTTCCTCTACTGCAAAATGGAGATAATTCTAACATCAAACTCCCAGGGTTGCTGTAAGGATCAAATGAGATAATATTTTTAAAGTGTTTAGTTCAGTGCCCAGCACATAGTAGGCATTTATTTAATAAATGCTCGTTCCCTGTTTCCATCTCCTGTCAAAAGTAAGTTGCAGAAAAGGTACATTTATGAATTATGGAGGATTTCACCACTAGCAGCTTCTTTTTAATAGCTTAAAAGACTGAATACAAGCTTATTTCTGCAGAAGAGAATAGGTTCATAGATTAAGTTGGAAGAAATTTTAGAAGGTCAGCTAGTCAAATTTCATTTTATACATGAGAAAACTAAGGCCCAGAGAAGTTAGAAGCTTAATCATTTATGAAATTGTAAAATGCATAAATTGATTATAGGATCATAGACTTGAAGCTAGAAAGGCCCATAGAGGTCATTAGGTCCAACTTGCCCATTTTATATGGCAGAAATTGAGCCACAAAGTGATGAAGTGACTTCCCCATTGATAACACGGCTAGGAAGTGTCTGAGGTAGGATTTTAATCCAGGGTTCCTGAGTACTAGTCCAAAGTTATTTATTTTATTCTGTGTTGTAATAAACCAGAAAAGTATTGGCTGATCCTTGGTTCCTAGTATAAGATGTGAAACTTAAAAACAGTTTACCTTGTTTACTGTCAAGTTCTAGCCATCATCAAAGCAGGATATCTTATTAACATAAATGATAATTCTTAAAAATAGAAGCATAAGCAAAAGTTCACAAATTGACAAACTCCCTTCAGAATGTTTCCTAGTGTTTACTTTTTAGTTGGACCTTATGTATGGAACATATATTTAATACTACTACTTCTTCCAAAATTTCAAGGGTAGTATACCAAGAATATTGTGGATTGAGTGCATATTCTTTTAGAAATCAATAACTGGCTTCAGCAGACATTACTTTCTGGAACCATATATTGCTAATAGTTATGAAATGCAAAGCACCAACGTCTGTTCCCCACTTCTGTGTGCCCAACAAATATCTAATAGAACCTGTACCTTCCTCACTTGCAAGCGCTTTGAGAAAACATGGAAAGGAGATCAGTGAATGACTACAGCAAATGTTGGGTTGAAAGTGTTAAGCTGAATTGCTCACAATTATATGAGACTAAAAACTCTCTACCTTGAGTTCTTAAGGTTTTCTTTCGCTACAAAAAAAACACTCACCAAGGAACTAAAAATAATTTGCATAAGTTACTATAGGGCTTTCAAGAATTCCTCTGTGAAAGAATGATAGAATCCCTAGTTATAACTACTAAGAAAACCAGCCCGAGGTTCTCAGTTGTTATGGCTCACTGCTGCTGGTGGTGATAACTTATTTCTGAAATTTCATTTGGGCAGGATATATTTACCTTAGGATGCCAAGTATTTCATACTGATACATAAACTCATAGGATCCTAGAGCAGCTAGAAAGGACTTGAAGAAGGTCATAAAAAATAATTTAATTCTGGAAAAAAAGTTTAGGGAAATCATCCATTTTGAATTTTTAGTTTTACAAATTAGAAAACTGAGACTCAAAGAATATGTGACATTTCCAAAGTGATATAGATATCAGTTTTAAGAGAAACTAGAGCCTAGACTTGCTGCCTATGTCCCCTGTTCTTTCCACTCCACTGGAATGCTTCCTATTCCACATCCCTTTTATGAATTATGCTAGGTGGATAAGAAACTTCTAAGATTGCTATGACTTTTTTTTTATACACTCACCACTGATTGGACCATTTGATATAAAAAAACTAATGTTTAGTCATATAGTTTAGCTGACTTATTTCACCATCTTTGCCTTCTGCTATTGTATTTGAGGAAATTGTTTGATTTAATTAACTGAATTTATCAATTATTTTGAAGCTTATTTGGCATTTTCTAGACACTGCTTTAATTTACTAGTTGTTCAACTAAATTGATTTGTTAGTGCAATTAAAATGGTTGAACCATTTCTGAATGAAGGTAGAATGTGCTAAAGAAAGTATGTGATGCCATGCCTATCCATGTGTCGTTAGGCAAGTCATGTAACCTCCATTTCTTCATGTATAAAGTGGTTGGATTTGATGACTTCCAAGTCTTTTCCAGCTCTAGAGCTATTGTTTATTATTCTAAGTCACATGAACTGGATTTAAAGAGCAGGAGTCCACTACTGCACCTTACTATCTTTGGCTTTCCTGCCTGACCTAACTAGCCGGTACCATCCCTAGACTTGCCTGTTCTCCAGAAAGCTAAACTATCCTTAAATACTAAAACCCCTGCAGAAGAAAGACACCATGGTTCTGTTCCTTAGTTGGTACCTTACCCTTGTCATTGATAAGAAACATGCTGATTCCTGATATTTTTAAAGGAATTAATTTATGGGAGAGGATAGAGAGAATGAGAGAGAGACAGACAGACAGACCAACAGACAGAGTCATTAAGACCTAGACTCATGGACAATTCTCTAAGACTGCAAGTGACAGAGAAAAATTAGTTTCAATCAGTAGAGTTTCCTTAACTAGGAATTCTTTGTATCAGTAAAACCACTGGTCCACTTTTTATTTCTATTTCCACTCAAGAAAACATACTTGATGGAAGTTTAGATGAAGAGAGTAGGAATAAAAGTTTGCAAAGGTTCTTATTGCTCAGTTCTGGTCCTCAGCACTAATAAGGCACTTGGACTCCCTCCAGGCTAATATCCTTCTTTGCAATCTTACAAGGCCTTCGTATTAACTTAGACTTAGATATTTTTTGGTACACTTGGCTGGCTAGGGTTGTCTTGTCTAGGATTCATTTATCTAGCCATTGGTTATGAAGTGATGGAAACTATAGAATTTAGGCAAAGCCCGCCTTCATGGGTCTCCCCAGATGAGTCCTTAGAATGCCCCATTTTGACCCCTGGCTGTGTTCTGGAAAAGTATCTTTTCCCTTTCCAAAATCCCACTGATAAAAGAGCACTTCTTTATGTTGGCTCTGAGACCCCCTTCACTCTTCCTCTGGGGGGAATCTTCAAATACTGACTTCTCTTGGAAGATATGTTTTGTCTTCCCTCCCTACTTCTCCCCTCTTCTCTCTCATCCTTCTTCCCTCTTCCATTATAAAACTTTCTCCTTTCTGATTCTCTAAAAAATTTCTCCTAATTCATTCTTTTTGGTTCAAAAGATCTCTTGGTTGAATCTTTTTGGCTTAAAAGATCTCCTAGTCGAATCTTTTTGGATTAAAAGATCTTCTAGGTCAATGAGGAAACTGCCTCTTTTATACTTATGCCCTGTAGATCTGAACTCAGGTCCTGACCTTCCTTATCTATAATTTAATTGCAGGGCCTCTCTCCTAAGGCTGATTTGCTGTCTTGTTCTGAATCGGAATCCAGTTCCATTATTGAATGAAAGAGATATTTGAGGGCCAGTAGAAGCTGAATTCATTCTTTGGTCATCAACTGTGATGCCAGTCACCTCCTTACTTCTAGGTGAAAAGTCACTGACCTTGCTTAGGGTCTGTTCCTTTATCACCCACTCCTCCCCCTACAGATACCTTAGAACAAGAGTTTTCAAACTTTGTGGTCTCAGGAATGCTTTATGCTCTCAAAAATTATTGAAAATCCCAAAGAGCATTTGTTTATATGGAATATATCTATTGATATTTACCATAAAGGAAATATAAGCTGATTAAAACAAAAAATTTTATTCATTTAAAATAACAATGACCTATTCCATGCTAAAATAACATATTTTCATTAAAATGATGATATGTTTTAAAACAAAAAATTATGAATAGGATAACATTACTTTTGCATATTTTTGAAAATCTCTTTCATGTGTGACTTCATAGGAGACAGTTGAGTTCTTTTATCTGCTACAATATTCAGTCTATTATGATATGTTGTTTTGGTTGAAATGTATGAAGAAAATCTAGTCTCATGCGAAGATACAAAGTTGAAAAACAGAGGAATATTTTAAAAGACGAATAATGTCTTGGTAATATTCTGAAAATTTTTTTTATTTTATGAACCTCCTGAAGGGGTCTTGGGGATTCTCGAGGGCCACTTTTTGAAAATGACTTAAGCTTTCTGTTTTCACAATGCCCAAATGAAAAATACATGTGTATAGAATTATATCAACACATTCTTACCATCTTCACCCAGTATGTGGGTGGAGTCATTCTACCACAAAATATACTTTTAAACTGTATAAGATTGACATTAAATGGATATATGGCCTGGGCCTTGAAAGGTTTTCTATAATGGGTAGGCTTCTTTTCCTAGAGTGTGTGTGTGTTCATCCTTTGTTGCCAAAGAAGACCATGCCATCAGAGACTTGCACTTGACTTTGTTTTGAGTGAGGGAGGGCTGTTTCCTAGGGTAATAGCAGTCCTAACAAATCAGCCCTTAATAAGATAAAAAAGCAGATAAATTAAGATAAAAATCCTATCTCAGACACTAACCTAGAAAAGTCACCTAACTTCTCAGCCTCAATTTCTCAGGTGGAAATAATGGTGATTATTACTCAGGTTTAGTTAAAAATCAAATGAGATTGTATATGAAAAGTATTTTGCAAACTTTAAAATGCTATAGAAATGTCTTATTTGTTTTTTATTAATTATCACTGACATTTAGGGTTAGAATCTAAACCTAAATTGTTATAGAAAAAGAATGTTGGTTTAGTCTTTGATTATTTCCTCTCCTCAACTGCACAGTCTCAGATTCTTATGCTTTGTATCTGTGTTAGTCAAATTGTTTAAGGCCCCTGATGAAAGTGATAAACAAAAAAAAAATGCTAATGGGACAGAGGCTGATTCTCCTTATCTTCGCATCAGTGACTTCCAGAGTGATCTCCTTTCTAGTCATTTTGCAGGAGCATTGCAAAAGTACAAAGTGCTTCACCAAAGCTGACATGATGGCCTATTTAGCGTGCCATAATATAATTTACTATCACTAAAGGCCTTTGGGGACGCGACATTGCAAAACAAAATGCAGTATCCAATATTTATAGCAAATAGACTTGAAGAGAAGTGTATACTCTGTGGTACAGACATCCTAAATGCTGTTGTTAAAGGGCTGGAATAATAAGAGGGGGAAGGAAAGAAGTAAAAATGTACAGGGGGATACGGGACTTGCTTAAGCACTGAGTCAGAGTTAGCTAGGAACTGCTGATTTGGAGCAACCTGGGACATGTTAACACTTAGACCTAGAGGATGCTCACCAGAAAAATGTGCCATCCCACTGTTATAATTCACCTTAATGAGCAGGGAACAAAAGGTTGTGAAGGACAGATGTGACTGATTGCCGACAAAGTCGCGGCCCACTGCAGCTGGCTGGGATCCCACTGGCGAAAGGCATAATATATTATGGCTCCAGGTCACATAATGGTAAATGAACACTTACTGCCCCTGTGGCAACTGGATTGATTATTGTACCTACCTTGGTACTGTCCTAGCTTTGCTTTACAACTAAATGCATTTGTCCCTGCTGTGTTGGAGTCGGGATGACTTGAATGAAACACACTCAAAATGAAGTTAGTGATGAGGAGAAGTCCATTTAACAAGGAAAAGTTGGGGTTCTCTGGATGGATACCTGTCTACAAAGGGGCAAGCTCCCATGGATTGAATTTTTGAATTTTCTGTCATTTGCTCAGGTAGTCCTGTGGCCTTCCCACAGAAAAGATGCAGCATAGGACCGATAGATAAGACAACAGAACTCAATTTGCCACCCTGCTGGAGAAAGTCAGCATCATGAGGTCAATTGGCTTGGTGGCCTAAAGATAAAATGAAACAACACACACACACACACACACACACAGCAGTCAACATACCAGGTCAATGTTGGACCAGATAAATCTATAGTTTTTTGTCCATGCATGAAAATAATCTGTTTCTCAGAAAATTTACATATATACAGTGAACAGATATATGAAGAAAATAAAAAGGTTTCCAGTTAGCCAGATCGAAGCCTTCCAGGAGTTGGCAAACACAAGTCAACATGCTGGAATATGGTCCCAGATGAAATTTCAGTTGCAAGGTTATTTCCATGGTTATATCCATTGCAGTGGGCCTGTTTTAAGGTCCTTCTCTACAACCAGGAATCACTTAACTTTTGGGGCCTCAGTTTCCTCATATTTAAAGTGGGGGAATTGGACTATATGGCCTCTGAGGTCCCTTCCAGCTCTAAAATCCTGATTTGTTGACCCAATGAAAGAGCATTAGCTAAGGAGAAGTCTACATCCAAAGGAAGACTACACAGACTCAGGAAAACATGAGTAGAACAGCAAAATCATTTCAAGTCACACAGGTGGCATCATCTTCCTGTAGATGTTTAGCCCTGAGAAAAACCCAAAACAGCCAGCCCTTTCCAGGAAAGTCACCCTCTGGAGACATCCCCTGAAGTGCTCTTTAAGAACATCACAGTTTTGGCTTAATAGGATTAACACTGGGTGCTTTCAACAAAACATCTAGCTTTCCCTGGCTGTGAAAATGTATTGCTGGGAATAGATGAAGGAGAACATAGGCATCCGGATTGACAGTGATGAATGACTCAAAGGCGTTTGGATCAGGAAGGTATGTGAACAAGGTTTGTGCTTGGTAACCTTCCCCTTTCTTTGCTCATCTCTGACCGCAATGGCTAGAAGTAAGAATTTTTTTCCTAAGAAATCTGACACCAGTCAGCCTTCCACATCAGGATCTTAGCATCTTCCCTATCGGTAAAGATAATTGAGTTTGGTATCTCTAATGATGACATCAGGGACCATCTCCAAAACTTGTCCATGTATGGATTAGCAGATGATAAAAAATAAGCTATACCCCTTGTCCTTCTACATATACTCCAGCCAAGGCCAATGACCACAATCTCTGCTGCTGGAGAGAAATTGGAACAGAAATCCATCTTAGTAATCAGTCATAGGATTATAGACGAAGAGCTAGAACCGAAACCATGTGGGCTAACCCTCTCTTTTTATAGATGAGATTAAATGTATCAGAATCAGACCAAGAGCTGAAAAAGAAGGGATAGACCATCTAGTCCTTTGATTTTTCAGATAAGGAAACCAAGGCCCAGGGAGATTAGGGGCTCAAAGACACAGGTAAGATTTGACCTCAGGTTCTCTTACCCAGAGATTCTGCAGGTACAGCTCTATGAAAACTTTAAAGATAAAGAACAATTCTATAGTGTTTTAAAGAGGAGGAAGCCCCTCTTCTCTATTGCCATCTCAAACATAATTCACAACAAATACATACTCACAACTTGGAGAAAATCCCAGATTTCAGGTATTTAATAAGATCAGTGATGTTGACTTCGAGGTCCATTTGAATCATCATCCAACATTTGTTTTGGGCCTATCATTTGGGGCAGGATGCTTCCTTTCATTTGGCTGTAGAGGATATATTTTAAAAATCAATCAATGGGAGCTTTCCCCTTTACAGATTTCTAAAGGTAACTTGAATTTTAGCCATTGAGTCTTGAGCTATTAGGGTTGCCTTAATGTAACTGACATCAGTAGGGTTTAACTGACATAGTAGTTTGCTAGTGCATTTGCCTGGTGATAATAGGAAGGAAGGTGAATATTTTCATATTTTTAATAAAAATAATCATCTCAAGCCATACATGTCCATGGGTATATTGTACTGAGTTTCTCTTGTCCAAGTGAATAACATTGAGCTTGCTGAATTGGATTTCCCTCTGGCAGTGGGGGAGCATGGTTCCCTAGTTCAGACAATGCTTTTTCCTTCTCCTTTTTCTCTTTTTTCCTCCTCCTTCTTCCTTTTTATTTTCCTCTTGCCCTTTTCCCTCATGTTCTTCCTTTTCTTCTTTCTTTTTTTTTTCCTGTACTTTATCCTGTTCCCACATGACTTTGATTTCTTCTGTTATGTCTCCATATTTGGGGATCTTTTCATTCCATGTGCTTTATAGATTATGAGTATATGGCAGGTGATTTATATTAAAATCATTGTTCTTTATATTTTTAATAGATCAATGTTATATGTCTACACAATTGTGGGCAACAGTTAGATCTATGATAACAGCCCAATTCCATTAAGGCGTATCTATGAAATTTTCTATGTAAGGGTCTGTATTTGTAATACAGGGATTTTTTAGCTGTTGATATATGAAGGATAGAGAGCTTCTTGTTTTTATTTCTGGCCACTTGATTAGGTCTTTCTAGCTCGAGGATATTACTATCAGCCTACTCTTGTCTTTTAAAATGGGATTCTGGTAGAAATGAGATGTCACTATCCTGCTATTTTTCTTTTATATTTAATGTTTTGTGGAATATTGCATAGGCAGATAAAACAGCTGCATTTTGTAGTCTCTCAGAAGAATTTTAGGATCTTAATTCATCCCTCATAGCCTCCTTCCCACAATGCCAGATAACAGCAGCACAGCAGGAGTGATGGGGACTTCATTCTGTTCTCATGTGATTTTGATCTCTTGTATTTTGAAAGCTCATTCATGTAGCCTTGCGCTCTCTTACCTCTGGGATCAAAAATAATTCCATTTGTTCAGCATTTTAAATACAACAAGGTCTAGCCCCTTCCTACCTCTCCATGTAGTCTAGCCATTCTGGCCTTCCTTCAGTGCTTCTTAAACTGTGGGTCATGACCTCTTATGACCTCAACCCACAGTTTAAGAAGCACTGAAGGGGTGGCTAGTGGAAAAAGTTTAAGAAGCTCTGTGCAGTAATGATGATCTGTCTCCTATAACTGTACCTTTGTGCTGGTTCCCCTCCATGTCTGGAATATTTTCCCTTCTTACCCCCACTTCCTGGCATGCTTGTGTAGTTTCCAGAGAAGCTGGAGTGGTTTGCCATTTCCTTCTCCAGCTCATTTTACAGATGAGGAAACTGAATCAAACAAGGTTAAATGACTTGCCCAGGGTCACACAGTAAGTAAGTATCTGAGGCTGGATTTGAACTCAGGAAGATGAGTCTTTCTGACTCCAGGTCCAACACTCTTATCCACTGCACTACCTAGCTGCCCCTTAAATCCATTTTGACTGTCTTATATATAATCGGCACCTACCTTAGAGGCTTTTTCTGAGAATCAAATGAGATAATATATGTAAAAGACTTGGATGATTTTAAAGTACTATATAACCGCTAGCTATTATTAATGATGTTATTGTATAGACTTGTATGTACATTATTTTTACGTGATAGAATATAGGTTCCTTGAGGACAGAGACTTATGCAATTTTGTACTCGTATTCCCAGCACCTTGCATAAAGTAAATGTTTAATAAATATTGATTAGTTTGATTGGGTATATGTGTTTTTTAATGAATTAATGTTCTGTTCAGCTGATTATGTGCAACAGTTCAGTTTGGTGATTATAGTTTAGTTCTCTGGGATTTTTTTATATGATGGAGGCTATTTTTCACTACTATTATGAAAATTATTATTTTGAATAATAATTTAAAAAAACAAATCTTCATTAGAGTTTGCCTCTCCCAGTCCTCCCCATGAGGTGATGTCTACACTGACCCAGAGCATCTGGTCAAAAATCAGTCATAATGGCCATTGGCTTTCCATAGGAAGAACACCTGGCTGACTCTCTGAAGTCATCCCTTGATGATGGCCTCTACTGGCGTCATAAGGACACAGCATGTGGCTGCAAGTAGTTTGCATGTCTCTGTTCTTGTTATACTTCTGTCTTACTCCACTCCTCAATAATGGTTTTCAGTTGCCTTTCTTGGGATATGGTCCAGTGCATCAAGTGAAAGTGTCAGAAAATAGCTGCACAATAGTTTCTGAAGCCCCTTCTTTGCTCATCTGTCCTCTGCTGAACAAGTTCAGTGGAGTCATCCAGATGTTCCTTCAGGCTTTGTCTATTAGGGAAGACATCTTTGGGATGGATTTGCTTGCATGTGGCAGGCAACAGACTGCTTGTTAGACAGGCCATGCAGTAGTGGGAGCCTCGTTAAAGTAGATCAATGCCGCCTGTTAAACACATACATCCACACACAAAACCCCAAACCCCAAATCCCTGCCTGGCTCTCTGCCAAAGAGGCCACTGTGACCTACACCAGTTAATTTGTTTAGTGTGTAACTGATGTTATGCTAAGTAGGTATGACTTTACCAGAAAGACTTGTCAGCTGCAGGACTTGAATGTGCCTCTCATCACTTTGGAAAGCAAGGGCTGCAAGCATTCCTTGAACATTAAAAAGCAGATGTTGCATCTGGTTTATGGGTGCCTGTTTGCTCTAGGGTGTGTGCATTTCGTAGCTAGCAAAATGGATCATGCTGATGTCTCTTTCCCATATGAAAAACTTGTTGCCCGCCTAATTTGTATTACAGAAGTGTAGCCACTTCTGAGGTAAAGTACCATAATTATTTTCTGCATAGAAACAAACTGGGACAAGAACAAGAATTACTATCCAATCTGGATTAGCTGCACTTCATTCATTCAATAAATCCTTACTGAGCACACACTGTGGGTACTGTGCTAGGCACTGGGGGGATATAAAAATGAATAGTACGTCTGCCCTCCAGATGCTTACAATTCAAGAGGGAAACTAAGACACACATCCACGCACTCATAACTACAATTCAAAACCATATATGATGGGTGTTATTAAATGGATACAAAGTGCTCTAGGATGTCAAAGGAGGGGTAATCCAACCTTGGCACTCTCTCAAAGGGTAATTGGGGAAGGTTTCATGGAACAGTTGACATTGAGCTAGGACTTGAAAGATAGGAATTCCTTTGTGTTTGAGAAGGGAATAGAGAAGAGGGTATTCCAGGCAGAGGAAATAATGAGCAGACACACAGGCAATTAAGCACAAGGACCCTTTAGGGAGCAGTGAGAGCTCAAGTTTGACCACTATATGGGAATTTATAGGAGGATGGTGGCAGATAAAGCTGGAAAAGAATGTTGAATATAGTAGAATCTCCTTGAGGGCAGGGACTGTTTGGGTTTTGTCTTTGTATTCTGAACACCTAGCACAGTTCTTGGCACAGAGTGTGTTTATCCTTTGTTGCCAAAGAAGAACATGCCATCAGAGAAATAATGACATGACTTACACTTGACTTTGTTTTGAGTGAGGGAGGACTGTGCAGGTCACCAGCCTCACTTCTCCTCCAGAACCATCTGATTCCAGTGACCAGATATTCATCAGGATGACTGGAGATGACCCAGGATGAGGCAATTGGGGTTAAATGACTTGCCCAAGATCATGCAGCTAGTGTATGTCAAGTGTCTGAGATGATATTTGAACTCAGGTCCTCTTGACTCCTGCACTGGTGCTCTACCCACTACACTACCTAGCTGTCTCTTTGGCACAGAGTGGTTACTTAATGAATACTTGTGGTACTGAATGGGAGACAGATAGAGGACTGTCCTGAATGTTCAGGATAAGGAATTTGTACTTTATTTGCAACACATCAAAGTCACTGAATCTCCATTGTCATCTCGTTGACTTATATCCAAATAAGAATTCTACCTACAAAAAAACCACAAAATCCTCATTCAGCCTTTCATTAAGGAAGAGCTCACTACTTCTTGAGGTGGTGCATTTCATTTTAGGATAGTTTTAATTGTTGGGAAGTGTTTTTTTTTTAATTAGATCAAACCTAAAAGTTCCCCTTTGTAACCCTCTACCCGTTGCTCCTATTTCTGCTCTCTGGTGCCAAACAGAACAAGAATAACCCATCTTCCTCATGATTGCCCTTCAGATACGTGAAAATAACTGTTATATCCCTGTATATTCTCTTGATTAACTAATCCTAGGTCATTTGAGCAGTCCTCTCATGGCAGATTCTTGAGGTCTTTGGGTGCTCTCCAGCATAGCAATGTCTTCCTGAAAATATGGCACTGAGAACTGAACACAATACTGTAGGATGATGCAACCAGATTTTTAAACTGGAAATGAATACTTGGGTGGCAATGTGCAGAATGGATTTAAGAGAAAGGACAGGGGGTTTAAATGACTCATTCAAAGTCATATGACTGGTTAGTGGCAGAACCAAAAAGATAAATCCATAATTCAAATTTCTAGATTCCTGAAATTTGGTCAGAAGATCATTCTACTTTTTTATCTATCTATCTACTTAAAGATATAGATACATATGTATCTATATTTATCTACATCTACCTTGTGATATAGATAGATCTATATCCCCAAATCTACACATCTATATCAATGTACATCTAGGTAGATAGATAGTCCATAAGATTAGCAGATAAGTTCTTAGATTCCTAAGATTTGGTAAGAAGACCATTCTACTTTCTATCTTTCTTTCTATCTATCTATTTATCTATCTATCTATCTAGTTGTAGATAGGTACAGATACATATCTATATCCACTTATAGATATAGAGATATATCTAGATGGAGGTAGCTATAGATATACAAATAGATAGATAGATAGACATACTAAAAACTCAAGATGGGTAGAATAGGGATAACAGCAGCAAGTTAGGTGAGAGAAGAGAACCAGATTTAATTTTTTTTAATTACTATGAATTATCATGGGACGAAAGGTCACTCTTTTGAAATCTTGAGAATATTAAAACAGAAAGCTATAATTGGGTAAGCATAAATTTGGTCCAAGTGATGAAGAGCATTTCTTAGAATGCCTGGAAAGGATTTAAGGACCCTTGCAAATAAATGAACACAAGATGTCCTCAGTTTCACACCTCAGATGAGCGCAGTAGCATCTCAAGAATTTATGGTAATCTTTGGCACAGGGTTGGGGCCATGGGTTTGGTGTCTGACTCAAAGATACAAGAACTACCTACTTGAGTCTCCTGAAGGAACTGTGATTTCCTGGGAGGTTTCAGAGTAACTTAATGCTGCATAGCTTATGAGAGCCAAGGGGAGTCACACGCTCACCATGAGATGGCTTCAGGCAAACCAGATTTGCATGTCTTGGGCTGTGTTTATAGAAAACTGCACAAACAAGTGCTACAAGTTCTCTCTGCTGCATGGAGAAGCCTGACATACAGAAAGAGCAGTCTCCATTTCTTTTCCTGTGAAGGGTAACCAATAAGCATGGGGCTTATATAGGACTCTGAAGAGTCCTAGGACACTCCTCTAGCATCCCTCCACTCTAGATAAGCCTAAATATTTGAACAGATAGGACAGTCCTTGTTGACTTCATTGGCACACTCTCTAATTTATAATTACAGGGACTAACTTTATGGTAAAGTCACAGAATTGGCAAACTTGAGGTTTTCAATTGAGTTTGTAAGACACAGGGCTAGTTAGTGGCAGAGTTGTGACCCATCCTGGCTTTAGCACTAACTAGACATATGACCTAGGGCTTGGGTTAGTCATTACCCCTGCCTAAACATCAAATCCTTATCTGAAGAATAGGGGGGAATGGAAAAAGAGAATAGACTATCATCTTCATGTTCCCTTTCACCTCTAAAAGTCTGTTCATTTTCTCTTTGTCAACAAATGAATGAAGTAATTTGTATTGAAAGAAGGTACCATCCTCAGGCTGTCTCCTTAGAGATGGGGAGCATTCTCATACCTAATTCCAGGCCCAAAAGAAATAACCTGGCTGGCATGTTTTTCATATTGCCAAATATGAATCGAGAGTAGAAGGGAATGGAGCAGAAGTAAAACTTGATTTGTGTTGTTTTCATTGCAACTTCTGAGGTATTGTCTATCCCACCTCTCATCTTTTTGTGCCCTGCTCTTGACCCTTTGCCTTGTTGGAGTTCCTGTTACTTTAAATGTAAGAAAAAAACTTCCTAATAATTGTTATTTAATCATCCAATCACATCTGACTCTTTGTGAGCCCATGGATCATACTCTCCTTGGGGTTTCTTGGCATAGATACTGGAGTCGTTGCCATTGCCTTCTCCGGTGAATTAAAAACACACAGAGGTTAAGTGACTTGCCCAAGGTCACATAGCTAGTAGGTGTCTGAAGCTCTATTTGAACTCAAGTCTTTCTGACTCCATGCCCAAAGCTCTATCTGCTGAACCATCCAGGAGCCTCCTAATAACTAGTAACACCCAAAAGGGTGATGGGCTGCCTTGGAAAGCACTAGGCTTTTAAGTATAATCTGAGGGACCACCTTTACCCCAGGAGCTCTCAATGAAGGCTTTATGGTAATGGGGAAATCCCTGTCCCATGTGTGTATTAGAATAGACAGCTACTGGTCCCTTGAAACTTCCTTTTCTTGACTTAGGTTGTGGAAACGTTTTGGCCGGTTGGTATAGCTGTTCACTTTTAGAGAGGCCGTACCAAAAGTAATAGGTAGTACTATATACTTCAAAGTATGTTTATTCTTCAAATTATTTTATGCTCTACTACCAAAATGACTTTGGAAGAGGCATCTAATCATATGTAAATATGTGAATAATAATATATCTAAAGGTTGATTTTAGGATTTGGGACAAAGGAGAAAGGGAAAGAGGTCAAATACATTTAGCTTTAAAAATTATCCATGTGGCAGACTTGGTATACCATGCAGATGATCAAGGTCCCAGATAGTTGAAGTTAGTTTTGCTTGAAGCCAGGTTTTATGGTGCAACAAGGTTATATGGAAGAATGAAAAGAACCCTGGCCTTACACTTGGAAGACTTGTGTCCATGTCCTGTTCTGATCCTACCTGACCACAGGAAAGGTATTTTATCTTTCTGAACCTCAGTTCTTCTATCCGTAAACTGAAGATGGGAATAATGCTTATATTACCCACCCCATGAGATTACTGTAGTGAAAGCACTTTTAAAATCACAAACTATCCAATAAATGTGAGTTGTTACGACAGTAGCTTCCCTGTCATTTACTGTCTCATGATATTTTGATAGCAGAAGAACACAAGCAATGATTCTGAACTCTGTTACATTGATGTGCCGTAGAGGCATCTGGGAAGACGAAGGGGCTTGGTGATATCTCCATACCTGCTAGTGGGTTTTTTTCTTATTTTGTTTTGCTTGTCCTAGAATTTCTAAGCAGCATTTTACATCTCCCTCGTTAGAGCAAATGTTTTGGTTATCAGTTGCTTGAAGTAGCTGGAGACTGAGTTAAATCAGAGAACCACAAGCAATTTCAAAGTCTCTGTCCTCACAAAGAATTCCCGCTATTAAGAAAAGATGTGAAATCCTGTTTTGCCAAATTTAGAGCTCTCTGAAGCATTGTGGCTTTGGAGTTTGGAGTGTAGCTTAAGCTCTTTCCTACCAGAGACTGTTTTCTTGAGGCAAAATGAGGCCGCTTGATATGAACAAAAAGAAAATGGAAAACCCAAACTTCGGGAGACATGAAAGGAATGGGAGAGTTGAGGAGACTGGCCAAGTTAAAGCTGTGAAAAAGCCAGAGCAGGGCTCCTCCTTTCCTACACCATTCTCCCTGGAGCCAAGAGCTCAAATTAACCTTCCTGGTGGAGCTACAAGGAAGGAAAACACATGGGAGGGAGGAAAATCAAGAAAAGACAGTTCAGAGCCATGAGGGGAGAAATCCAGTAGACGAGAAACCTAGCCATCATTCCTTTAATTCTTTCAGTTTCTCCTTTCTTCACTCTGAATCCTCAGGACTCTCTCCAGGCCCTTCTTCCCAGGCTGTTACCTGGCCCCTGCTTGCATCACTCTTACTAAAGCGTTGGGCTTCAATTATTCAGATTGCAGTTAAACACACCCATTACTTTCCCAGGTAAATGGTTCCCCACAATCAAGTTTCACTTGAAGACTGCCTAATTGCAAATGCTTACTTGATTCTGCCATATTTGTTGTTCTGCATACACTGTTTCTTTCCCTATGACCTTTTAAAATGTTACCATGGTGTTAATGAGGACAAATATTTCCCTTCAGTTTCACGGTACAGACAACTTCAGATTATTTATGTAGCGTTGTCTGGTTGGTGGCTTTGAGACCAAACTTTTCTATGTGCATAGAAGCCCAGCAGTCCATTTGAAAAGGGCATTTGAAAAGATGCCTGTCTGATCATTCTGTACATGGGTAGAATTAGTTTTTAGCTTCTATTTCTTTAGAAAAACATTTAAGGGCATTTTCTTTTCCAAGGCAGAGAGACAATCTCCTATGTCCAGAAGAGATCAGCACATTAGTTATAGACATATTGATGGTTCCATCTCCTTCACTCCGTTAGTGAAGTCAGAGATGGAGAAATTTCTTGATATACGTAGTTCTCTGAGTAAAAAAAAAAAATGACCTACAATGACTCCATTTCTTTCCTTCCACCCACTCTAATACTATCCAACTCTTACTTGAGTCCTCTAAATCTGAACACATCTTACCTTATCACTTTGCCTTTTGAACTCTGTGAGTGAAAAGCAAGGAAGCTTGTTAAGAGGAAGAATCGAAGAGGATGAGAATGATGCTCCACATTTGTTTGCTCCTGTTGAGAAATGAGAAAATGGAGATAAAGCCACTAAAACAAGAGAGATACTATTCCTTCTCATTCTCCTTTTGTTCTCTTCCATCTGTCCCCTCCAGCCCTGCCTTCTAGGAAAGGATAACTGAACAGCTTAGAGTCCTGCCCTCTTCACCTTCAGTTTCCCCCTTTTTAATCACTCTTTTCCCCTTCTTTTAATATTGAAGTCATTTCCCTCTCTTCCATCTCATTGAGTCTTCCCATGTAACAATAAGTGAAGCCCAACTAAATGAACACATTTGAAAACAGAAGCTTCATGATATGCCCATGGTCCTCCAGTTTTCTACCCCATTTTTCTCTGGGTTTCCGGAGTCATGAGCCACTGATGTTAGTACCCTGGTTAGGGTCATTTCAAGAAAGATATTTTCTCTGAGACCAACATTGGTCATTGCCGATAATCTAAGGTTGGCAGTGTTCTAATATTTTTCCCTCCTTCTTTTTAGATGTACGTGAAATATCTGAGGAGCTTTTAATGAACATTAGCAGGCCAGCAAACAGGGGACAGTGGGGAGAGCCTTACAGTTGGTATAGTTTGTATTTTGGTTTGTTCAATTTGCATCGACCACCAATATCCACATATTCTTAGAGGTAGAACACAAGTTTGTGAGAAAATCATCAAGGTTGGATGTGAAATTTTGAAAAGTTCTTGATGCGAAGGATTGTAGTGCTACGTTACCATTTTGTTGTGTTTCTCCCACCCTAACTCATTGAGTTGTGGTTTCCTTCTTGCCAGGAAAGGTTACCAATCCAGCATTCTCATAAAAGTGTGAGCCTGGTACTTACAGAGAGGCAAACAAGTGAGCCCATCACAGTAATATCTGGCTGGACTTTACCAGGTAGTAAATAATAAAGCAAGGGTTTGTTCTGGCCCATCGACTACATTATCTCATTTTGCAAACATGGGAAGGTAGGGGGTAGTGGGGAGGGGGAATTACCTTCTTCCTTGCTACCCTGAGCATGTATGAATCACAAGTGCCTTCTCTCTAAAATAAATTTATTTCCTTCTGCCTTTGTCCCAACAAAGACCAGCCAGTGATGAATACTCGACTTCATAGCTTATTTGTCAAAGTAGCACACCTGTGAGGATTCCTGGAGAAGATAAATTTTGGTTTGGGGGGGCTAGAGGAGGAGGACTTGGCCAGGAATAAATCTTAACATGTTGCACCAGACTGTGAATGAGCATTTGCCTCACAAGAATCGCCCTTCTGACAAGCTATGATAAATTACAGCCTTTGCTGACACCTTCATTGGGTTATTTATGGCTCATTAATTGAACCGAAAAGGGGACTTGTAGACCCAGCAGGGGCACCGTACAATGCTTTTCTAGTGGGCTGGGCTCAAAGAGAAGAACAAGAAGAAGGGAGCTGAGGAGGCAAGTGTACAAGTGTGTATCTTCCCTGACTTCTGAAACCATTTGTTTAAGAAATCAAGGCTTACGGAAACTTAAAATTCTTCAGGCAGCTGGCTGACAGTCACTCTGCTATGGACTTCATATCCTCTCTGGCATCCTTTCTCCAACTCCTTATGGAGAGCTTTTTACTCATAGTTGTGTATTTATTTCCACATTTGCTTTATTGATAATGTAGAAAGCAGTGTTACCTAGCAGAAAGGGCATTGGGTTCAGAATTCAGGGGACCTGGGTTTCTGTTTTACACCATCACTAACCATGTGACCTTGGGCAATTATTGCCATTAGTTTCCTCATGTGTAAAATGAGAAATCAAAATAGATAACCTGCATGGCCTCTTCCAACTCTGAAGATCCTATAATTCTATGTTTAACAAATTAAAAGGTCAATTTATCATTTGCAAGTAATTTGCAGAATTACGTGTGGTTATTTTTTTCCTCTGCCTCTGTATGAGAGGACAATCATGTCGTTAATAAGTTGATTCATTCAACAAATAAATGTCGAGTCTACTGTGTGTGAAGCCCAGTGCTAGATGTTGTGGTACAGATGTGTCAAATTTTGACCCATGTGTTGATGAAAATGTAATTGGAAATGTTTAACAAATATAAGTGAAAATATAATACAACATAGAAAATGTTCATTTGTGGTTTTTGAAGTCATTGTGCTTCCTGGAATTTGATTCCACTACTATGGAAGGTATAGAGAGGTAAAGGACCTGTTTGACCTCATGAACTAGAATTTTTACTTGTTTGCTTAAAAGCTGATCACCTACTCAAACATTAATAACTTCTTCTCTTTCCTATGGGCATGTGCTGTATGAAGACTGTCATACACGGAAAGTTCTTTGTGAAATTTCTTATGTCAGAGGTCAAGACCTCTTGCCCTGGGTTCACCCTCGAATAAAAGTGATCCTATCTCTAGATGTTCTCCCTGCCTCTCTATCCATATTCTGCACAGATGCCAAAATGATATTCCCAAAGTAAAGATCTGACTGTATGGCAGCTAGGTGGTATAGTGGTTAGAGTGCTAGATTTGGAGTCAAGGACACTTCATTCCAAATCCTGCCTTAGTTACCTGTGGGTCCCTGGGCCAAATCAGTTGTCCTCTTTCAGATAGTTTCCCCATTTGTAAAATAGTACCTTTCTCAAAGGGTTTTTGTAAGAACTAAATGAGACAATATAAATGTAAAACACTTGAAAATTCTGAAGTGCTACATACTAATATCATTACTTTATCACATTATATAATTCTTGTGTTCAAGACATTCTGTGGCTCCCTCTTACCTCTAGGCATATGAAATACATAAAATTCTAATTTCTTTGTTTGGCTTTCAAAACCCTTCACAATCTTACTCTTTTCCAGGCTTTTTGTATATTTCTCTCCTCACACTCAGCATTAGAGCCAAACTGGCTGGCTTGCTGTCTCCAGTGCATAGTGTTCCACTGCCCACTCCCTGCTTTGGCATAAGCTTTTGTCCAGGTGCTCCCCACTCACCTTTGCCCAGAAAAATCCCTAGCCTTCTTCAAAGCTCAGCTCCTACTTCATCTCCCTCCTAAAGGAAGCCCTTTCTGACCCTCCCAGTTACTAGTGACATCATCTTGAAATTACCTTGTAAATATTTTGTATTTAGTTTTCAGTGTATGCATTGTCTCTCCTTAATATATGTTATATATATATATACATATATATATGTGTATATATATATACATATATATATATGTGTATATATATATGTATATATATATATATATAAAACCTCAATGAGAGTAGGAATCATCTTTTTTTTTTTTGCCTTTTATTTCCAGCACCTTGGACAATGCCTGGCATATAATAGACTCAGTAAAGGTTTGTTGAATTGAGTTGAATATAGGCAGTACAAGGCTGAAGTCTGTGAATGTTCTGCTTGTATCCTTACTGACCAATTCTCCTGGTGTCTACTCCTTCCATTTAATTGTGTGGCACTTGCCCAGAGAGACAAGATAAGTGGTACTTCTTCACCACTTCTCCCAGAAGACACACAGATAAATACCACAAAAGAAGTCTCTAGGAGTCTTCTGGAGCTAGGCAGTACTACTGTGAGCAGCAGGGTAGCCAAGAGCACTTAGAACTTCCGTGTCCATGTCTGTGTACGTGGGCCAGAGTTCTCGTCCCATGTCTGCTATTCTACTTATCTTGGGCACACGAATAATACTAGTGATTTACTGATGTGGAAACCCATCTTTTAATCATTCAGTGTTGATTACCACCCCTGACAGGGAAGGCATGCCTCCCTAAAGTCTGTCTCTCTACTCTGTTTACTTCTTTCCTTCCCCAGCCCTGGGATCTAATACTACTGCATCCCTCCTTGCTATTTATATTATGGCCTAGGATTCATACCATTACAGTATGTTCTAAGTCATTGATGGACCAGTTTTTCTCTGTGGCATTAATTGTACTTCCTTCCCTTCTGGAGGGCAAGAACATTGGGAAAAAACTTATAAATTCAAAGAAAAACAGTACGGTATTTGCCAATAACAACAGGAGGGAAAGAGCTCACACTTACATAATGCTTTAAGGTTTTTCAGTGGACTTCCCTCACAACAGACCTGTTACGGTGAGCAGTGAAGTGCTATCATCCCACCTGTTTGGTACACACATGTTATTATTAGAATGTAATGAGAAGAGCATTAGATTTGGAGATCTGAGAGGCCTGACTGGTATTTCCTAGCTGTGTCACTATGGGAAAGTCATTTAATTTCTCTGGGTATCAGTTTCCTCATCTTAAAAATGGTAACAAGAATAATATCTGTATTAGGGATTATACGAGGCAATTAATAAAAAGTTCTTTGTAAACCTTTAAGTTTAATAAAATATAATATAATGTATATTCAATACAATGTAATATAAATATATACAAATATAATTTATTAATGCCTACTTTGTATCAGGCTCTGTGCTAAGAGCTGGGGTTGCAAAGAGGCAAAAGACAATCCTTGCCTTCAAGGAGTTTACAATCTGGGGGTGGGTGGGAGACAATATTCAAACAAATATATTAAAAGCAGTCTATGTACAGGATAAATGGGAAATAATTAAGAGAAGGAAAGCACTGAAATTAAGAGGGGTTAGGGAAGGCTTCTTATAGAAGGTGGGATTTTAATTGGGACTTAAAGGAAGCCAAGGAGGTCAATAACAGGGGAGGAGAAGGGAGGAGTATTCTGGGTATCAGGGTCAGCCAGAAAAAATGCCTGGGGATCACCATAGACAGAGTGGTTAGAGAGATGACTACAAAGTCAGGAAGACCCAAGTTCTAGTCCTGCCTCTGAAATATAGGGCTTGTATCACCCTGGAAAAGTCATTTAACTTCTCTTGATTCCAGGTCACTCTCTAGACCAAAAACAGGGTCATGATTTGCACTAAAAGAAAACATTCCTCATCAGGAACTTGGACACTAATGAAATCACAAAAGAAAACAGTCCCCTCAGAAAGCTTTTCAGTGCTCTACAAATGCCAAGGATAATTAATATTATCATTGCTATTAATTCACAGAAAGAATGTGTGGTGTGGAGAAGAGAATAGTGGGTTAGCCATTGGAAATCCTCCTTTCTGGTTGTGGCTCTGCCCACAAACCACCTAGGTGGTGGTAAACAGATCACTCTACTTTTCAGTTTCTCCATATGTCAGATAAGTATGTTAGACTGGATGAGCTTTAAAGTAGGTGTGTTTTTTGTTTTGAGGAACTGCACACCCCCAGATCTTATTGAAGATGAAAAAGGATGAAGCAGAAGGGGCTAGGGACTTCATTATAAGCAGACAAACTCTGTAATTCTCTGATTCAGAAAAGTTTCATTCAGAGCTAAAAGTTGAACCATCCATTAACATTTCATTCCTAAGTATATGGGTCATAGAACAGAAGCTACTGCTGGAGTTGGTGATGGCCAGAGACGTAATTTGACTTGATCCTAGGACAGAAACATTTAACATTTACTCCATCAGAACTGAGGCCATGATAGTAACTAATCTCCCCACTTTTAACTGAATTGGTCTTAATTATATTGTTAAATTAATAACAATTAAATAAGTACAAATAATAAATAAATTAGATAACATTTATTAAACTCCTTTATATTATGCTCTCTATAAGGCACTGGGGATACAAGAGTTAAAAAGATCATTCTCTGCCCTCCAGGACCTTACATTCTACAGGTGGGATTATAACACGTGCACAGGTAAATAAAGGCAGAGTAATGTCTCTGAGCTGGAAGGAGAATGAGAACAACTCAGAGTTCAGGGCTCTTCCTACCATGCCAGCTTTAGAGTGCCAGGTTGGCAAGTGGTGGCTTGCCAGCACACTTTGGTGTTGGCATTCCATTTGTACTTCCACTAAACAAACAGTAATTGCCATTCTTTTGGAGATGCTGGTGATACAAAGGTAGAAACAGTTTCTTGATCTCAAGGATCTTGTCTTGTAGAACTGAGATGGGCCTGCTACTCCTTATTTTAAAAATGAGGGAACTAAGGCTCAGGGTAGTTAAGTGATTTGCACAAGATCACCTAGAAAATATGAGTGACTTCAGTGTATTTGGCTTCCATTTCCTGATCTCAGTGAGTTTGATTTACAAGTAACAAGATACTGCTGCATTCAGCATATTTTATATGAATCGGGATTTGGGGAAACCCTCATAACTTTAACTGACGGACATGTCCAAAAGATAATTATCTTCAGACCCTGGATGAGTGCCCGTTACTTCTGACTGCCTAGGATCATGGGGAGAACAATCATTGGATGGCAAGCATTTATTAATCTCCTGCTGTGTGCCAGCACTGTCCTAAGTGCTGGAGAGACAAAGACAAAATTGAATAGTCTGTGCCCTAAAATATCTCGCACACACTCTGTTGTAATGCTACTCAGAAAATTAAAGATCTTTCCCACTCATTAATGGGCCTGCCTATTAAGGAAAGCTTGATTAGGGGAGACCCACACCTTTTGTTAATTTCGAATGCACTCATTCCTAAGGGTTGTGATGTTCTCTGGCTCTAAAAAATGTATAAATACTCTGAAGTGAGATTTTACTTTGGGGCTTACTCATTCCAAGGGTTTGTGTGGCCATACAAGACTCTGAGCAGTTGCCAAGGAGCCCCTCTCAGCTTGGAAAACTCAGATGCTGGTGCTTTTCTCTCTCTGGTAACTATGTATCTTTGTTCAGACAGTTACCTGTCTGTTGATCTGTGATGTATGTATTGCTCATGGTCAGACAGTTGGAAGCCCTGTCTGTTGGTTGACCTTTGTTTCTCTGTATTTTCTTTGAAGTTCAGGGTGCTGACTTTTTCCCCTGAACTAAATTAATGATATATGTGCTTGATTAAAATGATTGTTGACCCCTCAAAAGTTGCCTTTCCTTTTAGAAAAGCAGGTCTAAAAACCTGTTCAGCAGGCCCTCCTGTGTAAGTCAGGGTCCTTGCTTTTACCTCTATCTGGAAGGAATAATACATGACCAGTTAATAACAATGCTACTATGATGTATAATTCCAGACTTTCCATTTCATTAGTGTAGTATGAAGAGGTTTCATGTTGTACTCTTCCCATGTGGAAACACTAGAAAGCCTACTTCCTCACTCTGAGATGCCATGGAATGGAGAGACTGTACAGCAAGCCTGAGTATTCTATAACTGGTTTCAATCAGCTAAACACAGGGTGAAGAAGAGGCTGTTTGACTGGTTGTGTCAGCATTCAGGAAGTCCAACCAGCTTCAATTTCTTTCTCTTTGCCTCCATACTCTGAGGGGGAATTCAATGACTTCTTTGCTCATAGCAACCAGTAGAGAGAGCAGAGTCTACAATCTTCTGAGTTCAAAAGACCCAAAGGGAACCCCAGCTTTCCAGAGACTGAGTTCAAAGCCAGGATAGCATCAGTTCCCAGAGGAGCAAGAAATGGCTTTTGGGAGTGACCTTTAAGGCACCAATCTGGCTAAAACAAGAATTCATCCTACAGTGATTCTGCTTATGGGTGTTAATTTGGAAGAACTGATGCTATGAAGGAATTGAGCTGAATTCTATCCAGACACCAAGGTGGTAGGGGAAAGAGTGTGCTCCTGAGGTACTGGGGAAAATACTTGTATTTTGGTTTTTTGCTATATCTTTGAAGTAAATGTCCCTTTGTGAAAAGGTAATGGAAGTTAAGTAGTTAAATGAAACGGGGTGTTAAGGTCAATAATCCCTAATGATGGGGGGACGGACCATCATTCCATTCCAATGGACATTCCAATCAATAAACATTTATTAAGTGCCTAGTATGGTGGTAGAAATTATGGCCATTGGGGGCTCAAGTCAATGGCAGAGAAAAAGAAATCTCTCAAATCTCTGGGTACCCTAACACACAGAGAGGGAGCTTTAGTTTGTCAGGCCCTGGGATAGAAGGTAAATGCTATATTAGTTTGTCACTGAGTCAAGTTTATTATTAGGATCTTTTCCAACAGATGTGGGGTCAACAGGCTGATGTTTCACTCTGACCTCTCTGTAAATGGACTTGACTTTTCCACAGACATTGGACTAGTCAAGAGACCAGAAGTGTTTTTGAATGGGTCCAACAGATGATTGACTGTTGGGTCCTTGTGTTTCAGTAGGTGTAGGTAAAACAGAATCATATTTTGTTTCCTCTAACAATGTATGTAACATTGTGTCTTTTGGCTGGGATAGCTAGTTGAGCTTGTCTTTTATATGTTTGGATGTGGAAGCATCAAAAAGCTAGTTTGGAAGTAGCTCCTGTTTAGAGAGATAGGTATAGCCTGGAGGAGACAAACATTGGACTAGGACCTATTCCAAAGCTGAGAAACTGACAACCTTTAAGAAATGCTATTTAGGAAAGAAAGGCAGTCTGGCATGATGGACAGAGAGCTGGCTTCATAATGGGAAGACCTGTGTTTGAGTAATACCTCTGAAAGATACTAACTGTGTGACCTTGGGAAAGTCACTTGACCTCTGAGAGCTCTAGAAGACTCTTTGAGAATCTCAGTTGCAGAAACAGGGAGAACTCTACAACAGTGGAGATCCATTCTCTAAACCAGGGGTGGGGAACCAGAGGCCTTGAGGTCACATGTCATCCTCCAGGTCCTCAAGTGCAGCACTTTGAATCCAAACTTGTAAAGTCTGGGCCACACTGGAGGAACGAGAGGGCCATATGTGGTCTCGAGGCTACAGGTTCCCCACCCATGCTCCTCTATCCACTATCCCTGCTTAAGAAATAGGTAACACTGTAATGGTTGCTGCTACAAACTCCAAAGCAGTAGAAAGTTATTTAGAGAGTTTTCATTGTGTTAACTTTGAATTTGATCATATGGTCACATTTACTCTGGGAAGTAAATGCTATTATCTCCACTTTACAGAAGAGGAAACTGAGACAGAGCGTGGTTAATGAATT
>CM053769.1:574429300-574586791 GCA_028658325.1 Potorous gilbertii | reverse complement strand
GGGGAGAAAATTTGGGAACCCAAAATCTTGTGAAAATGAATGTAAAAAGTTAAATAAATTTATTTTAAAAAAAAAGAAAAAGAAAAGATTATTTATTCCACACAACCTTTTGAGGGCCATGGACCTCTTGGGTAGTCTCATGAAGCCTATGAACCCCTTCTCAGAGACTAGTGTATTTTAATACATATAATCATAATAAACCCTTAGATTACAAAGGAAAACAATCACACTGAGATACAGTTTATCAAATTTATTTTTTAAGTTCCTGGATCCCAGTCTAAGAACTCCTGTTATACACTCCAACCTGACATTTCATAGTGAAGTGATTTGACCATATTCATACACTATGTAGTAGCAGGGTTAGGATGAACTCCAGGTCTTTTGTCTACCTAGTCTACATCTCTTTTTCCCAGTCAGTGCTGCCTCCTTCTGAATGCTTCCCAAAATAGTTGCTATTCATTGCAAATACATTCCTTAGGATTATATCTCAAAGCAGATCATTCTAAGTTGCAATCATAAGTGTGTACATACATGATACCAGTCTTGCACAAACACACTGTCATGACTGCACATTGGTCTAACTATTTGGACATTTTCATTGTCATCATCAGATATAACAAATTAATAAAAATGAGAGCAAGTCATAACACGTGCATCGTGAATGATAACTAACATTCTGATGGCTCTTTAAGATTTGCAAAGCACTATAAATGTTATTCCATTTATATGTTACCACAATAACCTTGTGAGGTAGGGGATATCATTATCCCCATTTTACAAATGGGGAAACTGAGACTAGCCCCAGGTGACACAGCTAGTAAGGGTCTGAGTCAGGATTCGAACTCAGAAGATCCAGCGTCCAAGTCCAGGACTCTTATATTCTGCCATCTAGCTGCCTAATCAAGTGGGTAGAGTAAACAAGTGAAGAGTGGGGACTGTCTGGAATAATTCTACATTATAAAGCATGGGGCTTTGCACGTGCTAGGGGTTCCATAGATGCTTCTTAAGTGCCTTTGAATATAGGGTAATGCCTTTATCTTCAGGGTCCAAAACATATTTCAGAGGAAATCACCAAGTTCAAAAACCTCATCTGTATTCAGTGTGGCCTGGTGCCCAGGGCAAGATTTTCTCAGTAAATAATTTGTTGATGGTCGTTTTCCCATTTATTCCCACAGTCTTCACGCTACAATAGCAGCTAGATTTTCCTGGTTTTCCAGGAACTTAGTAAGACTCTCAAGATGCTTGGTACCTCAGGGAATTTTAATGACAATTGCCTTCACTCTCCAGCTTCTCTATACTGACACCAAATGCCTTCTGTGCCTGGTATCCAAACATCCTAGTGAAGTCTCCCTCTGGAGTATTCTTGATGGCATCAGCCAATTCTATTTCTGAAACTCCAAATCATCAGAACAAATTGATGATATCATTAGATAGTTGCACTGGGATGAATAAAAGGCATGCTGAATGTGTGTGTATGTTTGTGTGTTCGTAATATGAATCTACAAATTATACATATATATTATAACTGTAAGCTAGCTGTTTGTATATGGACTATGTATATACATTTGTATAATTGTTTGTATATTATACATGATATGTGTGTGTACAGCTATATCAATATGTGAAAGAGGTGGTGTGGAATAGTGGATAGAGAGCTGGTTTTGAAGTCAGAGAGACTTGAGTTCAAATCTTGTCTCTGACACATTGAGTTAGCCTGAGAAAGTCACCTAATGTTTCAAGTAACTCTATAAGACTACAAGTTTTAACATTTTCACTTCAGGTCCAATCTTTCTCTCTCTCTCTCCATATGTAATAATAATATTAATATAATATAACATAATATCATTTCTGTCTTAGTCAAGGGAACCCTCTCACAGTTACTTATACCAAGGAAACTATGGATTCAGACAACCAACACACACACAGGAATATGTATGTATGTATGACATATAGATGTACTTATAATTAATGATTAATTACATAGGTTGATAAACAGGTCATATTATATAATATGCATGTATCACATGTAAATGTTTCATGTTATGTAACATGACATGTATTATACATGTATAATATGTATTGTTATATGGTTTTGTTGTTGTTGAGTCATTTCAATCATGCCTGACTCTCTGTGACCCTGTTTTTTTGGCAAAGATACTGGAGTGCTTTGCTATTTCCTTCTCTAGCTCATTTTACAGAAAAGGACACTGAGGCAAACAAGGTTAAATGACTTGCTGAGGATCACACAGCTTTCAAGTGTCTGAGGTCAGATTTGAACTCAGGTCTTCCTGATTCCAGGGCCAATGCTCTATCCACTGAGCCACCCAGCCACATATGTATATGTGAAGCCACTAATGTGTAACAACAATTCCTCCACTAATTTCGATCTTAGAGCTGCCAGGGGTACAGAGAAGTTAAATGCTTGACAGTAGTCACCGTCATGCAACATATCTTGGGTTATAAGGATGTGTATGCACATATGTGTGTGTATATATATGTATACATATATGTATGTGTGTGCATACATTCCATTTGAAAAGGAATTAGACAGAGGCACAGGTACAGTTCCATGAGCTGTTAGTAGTAGGATGAGAATTAGAATGTGTAGCCCTTGGTTTCTAGATCAAGGATAGACAATCAATCACTTCAGAGCCATGCATAGCCCTTCAGAGATTTAAAGCAAGCATGCCGGGGGGACATCCATTACGAATTATATTGACATTGTAAATAATATTATGAAGTAAAACAGTGATGCATGGGAAGGAATGTTAGATTTGGGGTCAGAGGACCTATATTCATATCCTAGTTTCCCTGTTTGAAGTTACCTAGTTCTGAGACCTTCATTACTTAGCAACTCTGTAATTCCATTTCTATAAATTTAGGGGGATGGATTTGTTCAGATGGATTTTGTATCATAGACTTTTTTAGTCTTGATGAAGTCTATCGATCCCTTCTAAAAATGTTTTTTTAGCAATAGGATAAAATTCATAGGATTATAAATGTTGAAATACAGTTCTCAATACACACATTTACATATATATTACATATATATACATATACATATATTAAATTTACAGGCCCCCCCCCCCACTTGGGTTAAGAAACTGTAGTTTGGATGGACTCTAAGGTCATCTCCAGTGTTAAGAACACGATCTGAAATATTTTGAAAAAGTATATGAATGAAGGTATTCTAAATAGCCAAACAAAAGAGAAACCCTTTGGATAAGCCTATCATATACATTTAATCACAAATTTGAAGCTGCCTTTGAAGTATGGGTCATCTAAATATGTGGATTCAAAGAAAAAAAATCCCAAACAATAACAAAAAAATAGTTTTACAGCTAATTGTCAATGATATTAGTGAATTCTGGCTCCTTGTCTTGGTGTCAAAGGGGTCTAAAATGGACTCTGAACATTATCATCTCATAGATCCTGAATCAGACACCTAAAAATCTTTGCAACTCAGAAAACAAAATAGGAAATACTTTTAAAACAACAACAACTAGGAAACAAACTTCATAAACCAGGATAAAAATCACATTTAAAGACAACCTTTGAAACTGTGGCTGCCTGTGTGGCTATATTCCCTGACTTTTTACTCTTATTTTACCCTCATTACTTTCTCCTCCCTTTCAGAAATCCCTGGAAACCCAGAAAAAAAAGTGAAGACAGTAGTCACTGTCTCTTTGGAGCTGATAAAATTGACTGTTCTTCAAGATATTATTGTTGACAGGAAAATATTTAGTGCCATGGTGGGACTTGTAGCCAGCTTTCCTCTGTGCTAGCCCTAACATACTCTGGGCCTTATTTTGTCATTTCTTTTCTTGAGGATCCTTTGCAATTGACTAACCTAATTCAAGGTGGAATATAATGTTGGGAAGCATTGCTTGGGTTCATAATTCTTGTATGAATTACTACTTTCATTAGTCTCTCCGTTATGGTGTTTTCAAAGCAGAGACATCCTCAGGTGCTATGGGTCAAGAGCAATCCTACATCTTCCCCCAGCCGACATGCCCCTAGACGGGAGATCTGGTTAAACTATATATTAGGGCAACCAAAAAGAGGGAGACATGTCACAAAAGCATCATGCACAACCTAAGTATTGTGTAAAAGAGGGGGAAAGGGGTCCATTGTTGCCACGCAGTCAATCCAAGCCCCATTTCTGTTGCCTTGGTGACAGTGGAAGACGTCTCATCCTCAGTGTTTGTCTGTTGAGCGTATCAGGTACTTTTTAATTGTCCACTGGGGGAAGTACCTCTTCTACTCCAGAATCTGCTTTCCTACCTTCACCCCAAAAGCAGTGATGGGGCTACTAAAGTATAGAGTCCATAGAAATCCCAACATTAGCTACTGACTCCTGAGCTACCTCTCATGTCGTTTCCCAAGCCAGTGAGCCTTAGCTACCCCCTGGGCTCAGTGCCTCCTAACCAGGAGACTAGTCTGATGGAACTCAGCTCCTCTTCTTAGCTCATATCACACACCTGCTTCTGAACCCCTCCTCATCAGGAGGCATTCCAGGCATGCCCAGAGACAAGACAAACCCGTGCAACAACATGGTTAGAAAAAAAATACACACAGCCACAACAACATGACTGCTTACATCTTCCACCTTCCTGGGAGTTTTTTTTTAGGTAAGCAGGAGTGGGGAAAAAAAAGTCTCTTACATAACACTATTTCTTAAAAGGCCAAAACTAATCATGTCATTAATGGGAAATTCCACAGTAGTGGCGGTGGTAGTAGTAGTAGCAGCAGCCAGTTGTCGATAATTATGAAACTCAGAAGTGCCCAGTTTCTACATGGCAATTCCAGCTATAATTACCATGAAATTTTATAACTGCAAATTATCCTGTCATGTGGGTGGTATAAATAAGTGTGTACCTGTTCTATGATAACAAATTGGAATGACATGGCTAGTTAGCATAAATGTGAAGTTTGCAGATGGACTACGAAATTGGCAATTTCCCCTAGAAGAGAGGAAAGCGTCGGTTTTATTGTGTGTTGCATTTTACACATATGAGATCATAGATCTGGATTTGAAAAGGATCTCACAGGTCTTTTGGTTCAACCCCCTCATTTTACATATAAAGAAATCCAGGGGGTAAAGTATCTTGCCTAGGGTCACACAATCTGAGGCAGGATTTAAACTCAGGTCTCCAGATTCAATATTCTTTCCACTATATCATGCTGCCTTCCAGAGCCCTAGGGAAGAAATTTAAATCATCCCCTCAAAAATTATTTCCCTCCTTTTCTCATATGCAAGGAAAAGAGGAGGATAAGAAACCAGAAATTCTCAGGAATCCAATCATCTCCTTTGCAGTTCTTGTTCCAATTCAGTTGCAGGGAAGTTAACTTTAAAAACAAAGCATTTGTCAACCTTAGACAATTGAGGTAGCAAACAAACCCCAAGAGTTACCTTTAGCATTTTGCAAAGGGAGATTTTGAATCCATCAGGAACTAAGGGGTGATGCTTCAGCTGTGTGAGACGAAGGCATTACACCCAAAGACAGAGGTATGACATCCAAAGAAACTTCACTCCAAACACATTATTTCCTCATCCTTCACTTTTAGCCATATTGGGAAAATAAATCAAACGGAAGAAAGGAGGACAGTGTCAGAGCATCAAAGGAGAAAAACTATACCCTTCTTCTCTCTGCCCTGCCATGCCCCTTTTCTCTAAGGTGGAAAAAGAAAAAAAAAAGATGGATAGCCCCTGTTCATGTTGCCTCTTTATGTCTTGATATGACAAACAACCCAAATGAGAAAACTCATAAGGGGGAAAAACAGGGCAGCCCCGATTCATTGCACTGATACATCTAAACTAGAATTAGAGTACTTTCGAGTATAATCAGACTGAGAGAGCACACTTTCCTTAAGACATAAAACTAATGTCGTTCTTCATCTAGCTTTCTGATGAGTATAAGGGCTGTACCTTGACGAATAGAGAAGGCTGCTCAGGAGATGATAGATTTATATTGCAAAGTGCTGTTAAACTTGTAACCATAGTAACAAACAAAGCTATTACATAAAATGGCTTCACCATGTGAAAGCAATAATTATATTAACTAGATGGGAGGAAAAAGGAGAAGGAAGTCTGATCAATGTGGAAGGCACCCGGTAAATTGGATTGGAAATGCGTGGCATTTTTCTAAATTACATCTGAGGGAGGGGTGAGGGAAACTCTCTGATGTTGTGGCTAAGTCCCACCAGGTGGCAGTATGAAGAAAGTTGTCCAGGCAAACCACTGTGCTGCTGGGATGAGTCTTGGGAGAGAAGCATCTTGGGCACTTGGTGGAAAGATAACCACACAACCCCACGTCACCCAACTTCAGCCAACCACAGTAATGGAACGTGGCCACCATTAAATCTCATTGAAGTAGGAGCTATCCAGTGTCTAGTTATTGTTTAAATGAGCAATATCTATTGAAGGAGTCATCATTAGCATCCAAGCCAGCTCTGGGGTGTTATTGGTCACCATTGTGGAGCTCTATGTTTGTACTCTGATCTTCGTATGCAAAATTCAGCTAGATTTGAATGGAAACAATGGATAATGAAGAAAAATTCCTGGGCTGGGAACCCCAGAAGTCTGTTTTTTCATCCTAGAGTCAGAAGATCTGGGTTCAACTCCATGTCTACCATTTATTGCCAGTGGTCTTGGGCAAGTTAGTATATCACTTTATAGTAGTTTCCTCTATGCATAAAATGAGGATTAGATTAGATGACCCCCGAAGTCTCTTCTAGGCTGAGAGCCAGGATCAAAGATCTCCTTCTGGAAAATAAGGGAATCAGATGAAAGAATATCTAAGATTCTTTGCACCTCAAAAAAATTCCTGATGATTTGAGCACTTATTAAGGGAGATGATAAAAAGACGTTTGACTACCCAGAAGTAAGAGTTTCAAACTTACCAGTCTTAGGCCTAATGATAGAGGAAGAAAAGAGGGAATTTTGTGCCAACATTCATGATATCCAAAGGTCATTATTCTGTTTCTTTATCAGCACAATAGGCCATGTTATTTATAGTTATTTATTTAGTTATGGGAGACAAATATGTTGTAATTCTCTTTGATACTTGATTGCTGAGAATTTCAGGATATTAATTCTTTAGAGGATGATAGTCTATTAATTTTCTTATTTATAGTGAATGTAAATCCCTTAGAGAGCCATCTTTTTAAATCCCTAGTTAAACAGATCTTTCCCTTGTCAAGGTTATAGGGATTACACAAGATATTTATAAACAAAGATATTCTAATATCTGTGTATATCATGCCTTATTGTTTGACAATCCATTCTATTTTATGTTAACATACATGGACAGCCCTGGGACAAAAGTTAAACCAAATAAAAGTGTCTCTGATACTTTCCTTTTCTTCTATTATGTATTAAATACCCCTCCCCCAAGGTCACCACCCTTTTTCCACCTGGAAATTTGGGGACTTCCTTCTCCTCCAATAAATTACCTATTCCTTTCCTAACATTTCTTCAGGGCCCTTCCCTCTCTTGAGTAACAATGAGTTCATCTGTTAATAATCAAACAGATGAGCCAATCTTGTTAATATATTAGGCTGTTGATATTTCCCCCAAACACACACACACACACACACACACACACACACACACACACACACTTTCCACTGACTGATGGGCAACTAGGGGCAAAAGATCTTTTTGGTCAAGTCCCAAGTCAATTAATAAGAATTTCTTAAATGCTTTCTATGTGCTAAGCTCTGAGGATCGAAAGGCTAAAGACAAGTCTTGCCCTCAGTGGGCTCACATCTAATGGGGTAAAAAACACAAAAATAGCTATATACAAACAAGTTATATATAGGATAAATTTTAAACAATCAGAAGAGAGAAGATATCAGGATTAAAGGGCATAGAGAAAGGATTCCTGTACAAGGTAGGATTTCATTTGGGATTTGAAGGAAGTCAGGGAAGCTAGGGCAGAGATGAAAAAGGAGTATATTCCAGCCATGGAGGATCACCAGTGAGAATACCTAGAGTATGGATATAGTGTTTTGCGTGAGAAACACAAGAAGGCCAGTGTGACTGGATCACAATGTAGGTTAGAGGGAGTTAAGTGTAAGAAGACTGGAAAGGTAGATGGTGGATACATTCAAATGCCAGAAGATTCTTTATTTTTTCCTGGAATACAGGGAAGCTCTGGAGTTTATTTATTATAAGGAAGGTATGGTCACATCTGTGCGTTAGGATTATAAGAAAAAAAGAAAGAGAGAGAGAGACAGACAGAGACAGAGAGACAGAGAGAGAGAGAGAGAGAGAGAGAGAGAGAGAGAGAGAGAGAGAGAGAGAGAGAGCCCAATGTCTATATTCCTGCTGATGAAGGCATTTCCAGAAGACCCGATCCACCCTCTCCAAATCTGATTAAAGAAAGAGTCAGTTGCAATCTGGGAAGCTCTGTGTTTGCAGAGCCAGGACAATAGGGCTGGTTAGGGAGGAGGCTTTTAAACGATGCCAGCTTCTACAACTCCTGCCTCAAGCCCCTTGGGATTATTGTTGCTACAGTATGTTAGTTGCAAATGTTTATGTTGTTTAAAAAAATACAGTCAAGCTCTTAGCAGGGAGGCAGCATTCTGGTACAACCCATGCCAGTCATACTAATTAAAGGATTTCTGCCTGGGCATCTTCTCTAAGTTTTTGAGTTTTACTCAGTTTAGATGTACTCACTCCAACTGTCCATTGTCATAAGAAGCCCACTATGGCACTACTGCTGTAAGGAACATGAATGCTTTGAAAGTTTCTCAGCTTCGTTTACCCTACATCCCCACCCTCCCAAAGTTCCTAAAGCAAAAGTTTCAGAGGTCTCTTGTGGCAGATTTTTCTTAAGTAATATTTCTCCCTTTGGGTTTCTAGGGATTCATTTCTCTTTCTTCACTTCCACACCAATCCCCTCCCCACAAAATTTACATTTTCAGAAGAAAAAAACCCAGCATATGTACGGGAGCATTTCAACTCATTCTGATTTGGGAATTTGGAACATATTCATCTAATATTTACAGGATACCTGACAGTATAAGCTGTGGCTGATTCCATAAGTCACATATAAATATCATTCATCAGTTTACCCTTAAACCTTGTATTTCCCATCCCATGAGTAGATTTCTGTGTCCTATTTGACAGTGAATATTAAGACATACCCAGAATTATTTATCATTGCTTCCCCTCTAAAATAATAACTACGATACTGTATATTTTAGACATAGGAAGGTGATGTGATATAGTGATAGAATGCTGAATTTAGAATCAGTAAGACAGGTTCAAATCTTGCCTCAAATACTTACTAGCTGGGTGACTAGAAAAGTAATCTTAAATCTCTGGGCCTCAGCTTCCTTATTTGTAAAATGAGGGAGTCAGACTTGGTATCTAAAGACCCTTCCATTTGTATCTGAATTCATGAGTCTTTCACAGGATAGCTGATTCTCTCTTATTTTTTGTTAAACTAGGCAAACAATTGTCACATATCCTGTGTCTGCTCCCCCATCAACTCCAGCACTCTAATTTAGAGCAGAGATGGAGGACCTCAGTGGGGTTTGGATACTCATCAAATTATCACAGATTCTTCTTGGATCATTTGGACAGATTTTCTCTGCTCCTTGAAAAAATAAAATCTCTCTCTCTCTTTTTGTGGGTTATTCCCTTGTATTTGAGTTATATAGGTCCCACAACCTTTTCATTAGTCTCTCCAAGGTGTTTTGTTAAAACCACAGATCTAGAATTATGTAATAAATTCAACTTCTACACCATTAATTTGATCTTAAACAGTTTATTCACAGAATTTAAGCAGGTTCTAAATTCAACCAAATATTTGCTCATACCCCCTGCTCTATCCATGTCTGCTGCTGATAAATACCAGCAAACCTCAATAGTGTATGTGTTCCAACATCTGCCTTAAAATAGATCTTTCTTTCTGTTTTCCATTTGATTTCCAGTGAAAGAGAAAGAACTGGGATAAGTTAAGTCACTCAGAGCTCAGAGATAGAGGACAAATCTGCCTGTCACATGTACCTTGGCAATCAGGAAAGAAATAACACTGAAGCTCTGAGGAGCTTGGAAAGTTATAACAGAGGTCAGTAACCTTTCAGAAATGGTAGGCGGAGGTCTGATCAGTTTCCTTCTCTGATTGCTGACCACACACTTGACTTTTGCAAACTTGGTATGTGTAAAGTGGAGGAGAGGAGTGGTTAGGGGTGGGGTGGCCAGGCATAGGGAATGGGAAAGAATGCCAGCTGCCAGGTCCTGTGAGTCGGTGGCCAAGAGCTCTTCTAAGCAGCAGGGAGAATGGGCACATCCATGCCCCATCTTTGGTAGATATACTGTTAGGTGTTAACCTATGAGTTAGGAGAATATCCACTTAAGTGGAGACAGTGGAAGGAGGTAAAGTCGTGGTTCATAGAGTCTATTTAGTAATATGGTGGGACTGACTTTAAGATAAATTCTACTGTGAGGAATATTGAATAAGTCAGGGAGCAATCATTCTTTTTCATATTCCTTCTAAAATTGAATTTCATAGATATTTACTTAGGCAGAACTAGGGCAGAATTGGCAGGGCCTGGTTTAAGTAAGATTATGAAGTAATTGAGGTTATATGAGTCAAGATTATGACGTAGGATCTCTTGGGACTTTATCCTCCCTATATGGCACCTGTTTTCACCTCTCTGATATGTCTCATATAGTATACCACACACAGTGCCCTCATGCTCCCACCTTTTCCTGCTCTTGGCAATGGATAAGGTTTTTTTTGTTTTATTCTGTTTTTGTTTTACTTATTTTTTTTACTGAAACTTAACTGAAGTTAAACTTTACTGAAACTTTTTTTTAAAGGAAATATTGTAATACATTATACACATGCTACACTCAGCAGCATAGGAAACAGAATCTGCCCAGAACATCAAAAGGGTTAATGACACACAGCTCTAAGTGAATAAACTACTAGTCTTAGTCAGGTAGGTCTTGCATTAAAAGATGGAATACCTTACGTCAGGGAGGATTTAAATGGTGGTAAGAATCCTTTGTTAGATGGTAGAAGTGATGATACCTCCAAGAGCTCCAGCTAGTTATGACCACCTGCCTGGCATTCTATGTCTCTTGTTTCTAGGGCTTCTGGATGGGCACAATGGATTGTGTCTATCGATTATTTTTTAATATACCAGCAATTTAATTTTGGAGAATGTTTCTGTTTTATCCATTTTTTCTCCATTACATGTAAGCAAATTTTTTTTTGTTTTCTTAAAAATTTTAGTTCCATAGGCCTAAAGAGCTACAAAAATGTGCATACTCTTTGATCCAGCTATATCACTTCTAGGACTGTATCCCAAAGAGATTCTAAAAGTGGGAAAGGGTCTAACATATACAAAAATATTTATAGCAGCTCTCTTTGTGATGGCCACAAACTGGAAATCAAGGGGATGCCCATCAATTGGGGAATGGGTGAACAAATTGTGGTACATGAATGTAATGGAATACTATTGTGCTATAAGAAATGATGAACAGGAAGACTTCAGAGAGGCCTGGAAAGACTTACTTGAACTGATGCTGAGTGAAAGGAGCAGAACCAGGGGAACTTCGTATACAGGCACAACCACAGTGTATGAGGAATTTTTCTGGTAGACTACATAGCAATGCAAGGACCTAAAAAATTCCCAAAGGACTCTTGAGGCAAAATGTCTTCCACATCTAGAGAAAGAACTATGGAACTGCAGAATGAAGCAGATTATTTTCTTTTATATTATGGTTTTTTTTTGTTTTATGATTTCTCCCATTCATTTTAATTCTTCTGTGCAATATGACTAAGGTGAAAATGTATTTAATAGGAATGTATGTGTAGAACCTATATAAGATTGTACACCATCTCAGGGAGAGAGTGGAAAGGGAGAGAGAAAGAAAGGGAGGAAGGGAGAGGAAATAAATCTAAAATATGTGGAAGTGATTATAGAACACTGAAAACAAAATAATTTAATAAAAAAATTAAAATGAGAAAAAAAAATTTTAGTTCCATGTTCCTTCCCTCTCCCCTCCTTGAGAAAAGCAAGCAGTATGGTATAGATTATTGATGTACAGCCATGCAAAACATTTCCATATTCACTGTGTTGCAAAAGAAAGCACAGACAAAAAACCAAGAATAATAAAATTTAAATAAAAGTATGCTTCAATCTGTATTCAGAGTCCATCAATTTTTTCTCTGGAGTTATATAGCATTTTTCATCATAAGTCCTTTATAATTGTCTTTGATCATTGTATTGCTAAGAATAGTTGTCATTCACAGTTGAACATGGTACAATATTGCTATTACTGTGTGAACATTGTACAATATTGCTGTTACTGTGTACGATGTTCTGGTTCTGCTCTATCAGTAACTTCAAGTCAATGTATTTACAGGCAGTAAGGTGGAATAGTGGTTAGTCTTAGAGTTCTGAAGTCCTGAGTGTTAATCCTTCCTTAGATACTAGCTCTATGACCCTAGGCAAGGCACATAAATTCTTTTTGCCTCAGTTTCCCCATCTGCAAAATGAGGAGGTTGAACTCAATGGTCTTTAAAGCCCTTTCTGATTTCTAGATCTATGATCTGTGACCTCTCCAAGAAGAATTTGCAACCTAAGCCTTTTACCTAATTAGAAAGCAAAAAGCTTTATCTTCTCTTAAAGAGATATCAAATACTAGTGGGGGGTGAGGGATCAATTTCTTTTTTGTTTTTGTTTTTTTTTTCAGAGCAAAAGGCTTTCTCTGATGTCCTTGCTAGGTAAATACTCAATTTAAATGTAACTATGTCTAGTCCTGAGAATTGTTTATGAGAAAGGAGGCAATTGGCTCTATCATAGACCATGCCAGTGACATCATAAAAATAGTGTATACAGCACCAGTTATCAACTAAGTGCCTACTATGTGCCAGGTCCTGGAACTATTCTAGGTGGTGAACCAAGACAAAGGTTCAGTCATTTTAACCTCTCACAGGTGAATCAGATACAATATATGATCCTACAATGATTACAGCTTCCCCTCCCAAGACTTATAAAAATTATTTGTGCCCATGTAAGGGAGGGCTCTCTGTTTAACTCTGAGATAATTAGAAGAATCAGAATGAACTACATTGCTTGAATGTAAATTATTCCCATCTCAGACCATTTGTTCCTCTCCATAATCCTATGTTCTAGCTAGGAAAGGAATTATTATACCTATTTGACATGGTAATGAGATGGGGAAACTGAGACTCAGATATGATGTAACTTCACTAAGGCCACATAGCTTGTGAGTGTTAGAGCTAGGTCTAAAATCCAAGTCTCTTTATTTCTTTCTCCATTAAACCTGAAGGCCAATCTGTAAGTGGACATTTTAAACTTTCAGAGTATGCTCCTGCCTTGATACTATTAAGCCATGCAGGGAGCATAAACATTGACATTTTCAAGCCCTGCCAATTAGTCTCAGGAGTTCAAATAACTTACACTATTCAATACAACCTGGAGTGTAATCTTTTGTTAGTAATAACTGAGTCCTTGTTTAGCCTCGTAGATCTAAATCTACACCCCGACATCCCACAGACAAAAACACTACTTGCTTTTTATCGGCATGTTGGTGGAAATGACTTCAAGCAGTCAGGAAAAAAATATTTTTTTTCTCTTTTGCAACTCAATTATGAGACTGAAGGGCACACATAGATTTTCCTGCTGAAAGCAAAAGGCTTTTAGGATTTACTTTATCAATAGATTTCTGCATCACTTCTGTAGTTAAGGGTTGGCTGATTTTAAGTGTCAGAAATGGCATGAATGGGAGCATGAATTGGTTCCCAGGGGGATGATTTAAATCTACTCAGAAAATAAGAGAATTACCTTGAGTGATAAGTGATGAAGTCAGAGGGCTTGGATTCAAATCCCAGCCCTGCACTGAGTGTGTGTGTGTGTGTGTGTGTGTCTGTGTGTGTGTCTGTGTCTGTGTCTGTGTGACAAATCAGGTTGTTTATTTTGTAAAATTAGGGAGTTGGCTTCAAGGGTCTATGCATCTAATGACTCTAAGATCCCTTTTAGCTCTAAAGCTATGACTCTGATCCCTCATGCACCCATTCCCAATGTCGTCTCTCATTCTCTGGGTTTCAGATGTTCAGCAGGAAATAAGATAGGCACCAGGAGAAGGAATTATAGCATAGTGCAGAGTCAGGGTATCTGAGTTCTAGTTCTGGCTCCTGCCATCGTTGGCTTTGTGACTCTGCATTGGATATTTGCCCTCTTTCCTCATTTGAAAGTGGGCTCTGTGTGTGTGTGTGTGTGTGTGCATGTGCATATGTGTGTGTGTATGTATAGGGGTGGTTTGGAAGGGCCATGTTGGACTAGGAAATCTCAGATGCCTTCTATTTATTACATTCCATGATTCAACAACCCTGCTGTTAATAGACTCACGTGCCCCAGTAATTCAGTACAATAAAATGGTCACTGATCAAATGAAATTGTATTTGTAAAGTGCTTAGCCTAGTGTCTGGCACGTAGTAGGTGCTTAATCAGTGTGTGTTCCCTTACCCCTTCCCTAGACATGACATCAGGAAAGCAGATCTCAAATCTCGGCTGTGCTATTTCATTCTTGTACGACCGGGCAAGTCACAACCTCCATAGGGCACAGTTTACTCATCCATAAGAGAATAGAGTTGTCTCCCCAAGCTCTCTGCTCTAGAGTCTTTATATTTCTGTGTATATGGGGAGAAGATAGGGGTTTTTTTACATTTAATACTATTTAATTTTTTCCACTTATATGTAAAGATAGTTTTCATTCATTTTTGTAAGGTTTTAAGTTCCTACTTTTTCTGTTTCTCCCTTCCTTCCCTCCCTCCCCAAGACAGTATGCAATCTGATATAGGTTATACATGTACAATCATGTTAAATGTATTTCCACATTAGTCATGTTGTGAAAGAAGAATCAGAACAAAAAGGAAAAGCCACGAGAAAGAAAAACCACAAAAAAGTGAAAAAGTCTACTTCTATCCGCATTCAGACTCCATGGTTATTCTCTGGAGGTGGATAGCGTTTTCCATCATTGTATTGACGAGAAGAGCTAAGTCTATCATAGTTAATTTATATGGAGAAGTTTGGGATGTTTCCAGGCAGATTTAAGTGGAGAAAAAAAGAAAAGCTTATGAGGCAGAATTTTGATAGTTTCTGGCTTCCCTGTTGACTTGGAAGAAGTCATTTAACGTACAAGGTCGGTTTTTGCTCATTTGTAAATAGACAAAAAATAGAGTTACCTAGTTACCCAAATCACTAAAGATGGTAAACTCCACCAACTGCATATTTGTGTGTGCCTAGACTCAAGTGAGAGAAGCAAGGGGCGAAAAGGTGTGTAATGATAGGACCGTCTGGATTTGGTGCTCGGATTGTGGCTGCCCCAAGGAAGCTCTGAATCCTCAGGATGGCTCTGCTGGAATGAAGGCTGACATTCCCAGGATGAGAATTCAAAAGAAAGTCAGTTTGAATGCAGATAGCTGATGTCTTTGCATTCAGATCCATGGGAGATGATGGCATAGTTCTAGCTACCTCCTGACAATGCAGAGATGTGATTACAATTCACTTCTTTGGTCAAGTTGTACTGTCAAGGCCTTGTGGTGCATTTTCTTATCTTTTTTTTAAAATTAAAATGTATTTATTTTTAAATTTATGGAATAAAAAAGCATTTCCGTAACTTAGTACATTAAAGTAAGTGTTGCTTTTTTTAAACAGGATCTGTCCTGCATTCAAATTTATATCTATGTGTAGGACTTTTCAAGGTAATGGCAGATGAGTTTCAGTCATTTAATGGCAAAACCTATGGTCAGGAGCATGCAAAACTTTTCTGAATCATGGAACACGGTGTTTGAACGATGCCTAGAGCCGATTCTAACCATTGCTCTGCCTTCCAGATGGGACTTCCAGATATGTCCTATCAATCAATCCATAAATATATAGTAAGCCCCTACTGTGTGCCAGGCCCTGATCTAAGGTTAAGACTAGAAAGATAGTAGTGAGACAGTCTCTGCCCTGCAGGAGCTTTTATCCCACTGTCCTGAAGGAGACTCTACAACCTAAATTTGTCCCACAGGGTTGAGTTTCTCTTATACCTAGCAAAATAATTGGTGTAGTAACACTCTGTTTGCAGGGTTTTCTTTCTTTCTCTGAAAGAATCTCAGTAGGAACTCTGCTTGCTTTCCTCAGGGGAAGGAGGTGGTTGACACAATGGGGAAGAAAGAGTGGTGTATACATGAAGGTTGAATCCAAAGTATTATTGTTGGGATCTCTGGAGAAAATGACTCTAATAAGAAAGGATGGAATTTTCAAGACATTTCATGAAAGGAATGACTCTTCTTAATTTTGCCATTTACTGTTGTGTCTCGGTTTACTTTTAGCAGCACTAATATCGCACTACCCTTGCACTCATTTTCCTACAGATTTAAACATTTGATATTATCCTCTCTCTCTCTCTCTCTCTCTCTCTCTCTCTCTCTCTCTCTCGTTTCTCTGTGTCTAAAACATCAGCACCATAGAGGGAAAAATAGGGCTCTTTCTGAGAGGAAATGGCCAAAATCAACCCTGTAGGATAAATTGAGGCTGCAGAATGACATTGTGTTTGACTTGGTGTTTCTTCTTTTCCCGGTTCATTCTGGGACTGTTCAAAGAAAAACCCATTCAAATGGGAATGAGACGCTACCTCAGTTGACAAATCTGTGAACAAAGCTCCCTTTAACAGAGGTGCCCGGGGGTTAGACAAAGTTCTGCTCTCTCTTGGGTTACATTGGAGGGATCCCTGGTGAAGAAGGATCAAGCAATACTTATCACAAAGTCATGCCTTTTTGTAGGCAGCCTGGGAGCTGGGGCAGATGAGATAAAGGGCTCTATTCCCAGGACTCAGGAAGCCTCAGCTCCTGGAGAGAGGGGAAAGGCATTGTGAGGAATGATCTTGTGGGACCTCTTTGTCATTGAGCAGAAGACCATCCTTAAAGATTCCAGATGCCAACCCACCAGGGCTGAAAAGAAAAGTGGAGAAAGAGGTGTTCCATAGAGAGGTATGGTAGACAGGGAATAGTAGAATACTTCTGGAGGCCAGCTAAGTTTCCTAGAGTTAAATGTGTCATTAGAGTATATCCTCATCATTAAGAGAGGTATTTATTAAGCCAATACAAATCCTTAAGTATGGTCATAAACCTCCATGATGATTGATGTCTGTATGTGTGAATGTATGTATATATATATGTGTGTGTGTATGTATATGTATGTATGCATACATATACATATATAATAGATTATATGTATGTCATATATAATCTATTATATACATATTATATATGTAATATTTGCACATATAGATTTATAAAGCTAAGGACTTTTTCATAAACTTCCATGATGATTGATATATGTATATATATATATGTATATATGTATACCTACATATACAGTAGATTATTTGTATGTCACATATAATCTATTATATATGTATTATATATGTGATATATAGATTTATAAAACTAAAGACTTTAAAAGAATGTATACGAAAATTGAAAAAAATTATTTTTTTCGGAATGAAGTATATGGCCACTATCTTTTTTTATTTAATTTCTTCAAGTTACTTAACCTCAGTAGGCCTCTATTTCTTCATCTTAAAATGAGGATGTTGGATTAGATCAGGGATTCTTAATCTGAGGTTTATGAACATATATTCAAAAATAGTTTACTAGGTTATTTTATTATATTTTATTTCCTTTGTAATCCTATGTATTTTATTTTTTGCATATAAAAACATGATTCTGAGATGGGGTCCATAGGCTTTACCAGACTACCAAAGGGGTCCAGGATACAAAAGTAGTTGCATTAAATTGAACCCAAAGTCCTTTCCAGCTCTAGAATTTGTGGTCCTGTGTGCCTGCTTACACATGAAGAAACAATAAATGTGTAGCTACTTATCTTGCTTCTCCTTTTGCTAAAAGGGTAGGGAATGTCCTAGTGAGGCATCTACCACTATCAGTGCAGATTAGTCCTTTCTCTGCAATGTAGAAAGAGTTTCTTAGAGCACTGGAAGGTTGTAATTTGCCCAGGGTTACTCAGCCAGTATGAGACAGCTGGATGGTACATACACTCGATGTGGAATGAGGAAAATCTGAATTCAGCAGACCTGTGATCACACTGACTAGGTTTGTATCCTGGACCCCTTTGGTAGTCTGGTAAAGCCTATGGACCCCCATCTCAGAATCATGTTTTTATATGCAAAAAATAAAATACATAGGATTACAAAGGAAATCAAATATAATAAAATAACCTAGAAAACTATCTTTGAATATATATTTGGAATGGAAGAAAAGGAAAAAATAGCTTTTAGGAAAAATAGCTGTGATGTAGTTCCAGTGTTCTCTCTTATTTTAAAGAATTTAAAACCAATAAATAACGTTAGAGTTGGAAGAATTCAGCAAGCCCAACCTTCTCATTTTATTGGTGGGAGGCAACACAATTAGATAAAAAGTATCTATCTAATACATAGATAGAGCTGGGACTGGAACCCAGTGATTCTGATTCCTTGGTCAGGCCTATTTTCACTACACCACAGGGATTCTGGGTGCCTGCCGGTGGTTCAATGGGTAGAGTGCCTGATCTGAAATCAAGAAGACCTGAGTTCACGCCTGTCCTTGGACACATAATTAGTTATGCAACTCTGTCTAAGGCATTGACATCTTCCTATCTGTAAAATGGATAAAATAGTGGCATCTACTTCCTAGAGTTGTTATAAGTATCAATGAAATAATCGTTGTAAAACACTTAGCACAGAGGTATACAAATGTTAGCAATTATTGTTGTAAAATGGATAGGAAAAAAAAGGCAGCAGCACACGACTCTGGTGTGTCCCACTCCTGGCCAGAATGCTGGTATTCTGATATTTTCCTCCATCCCCAACAACCAAATTGATCATGGCATAGCCGTGCCTGGCCTTTAGTAAATTCACCTGCCCATCCATCACATGTGTGGCTGTCTGATTATTAACACAGTGGTACAGCAGGATATTCAAATCAGTTCAGCAAGCATTTATTAAGCACCTACTGTGTGAGGAATAGACTTGACCTGAGATTTCAGTGGGTATAGTGAAAGTCCTAGTGAGGCATCTACCACCATCAGTGCAGGTCAGCCCTTTCTCTGTCATGTAGAAAGAGTTTCTTAGAGCACTGGAAGGTTGTAATTTGCCCAGGGTTACTCAGCCAGTATGAGACAGCTGAATGGTACACTCGGTGTGGAATGAGGAAGATCTGAATTCAAATCTGACCTTAGACACTTTTACCAGTTGTGTGACTCTGGGCATGTCTCTTAATCCCTATTTGCCTTGGCTCTTCATCTGTAAAATGGGGACACATTGGAGAAAAAAATGGCAAACCACTCCAGTATCTTTGCAAGAAAGAGTGGTAGAGGCACATGACTGAATGACTGAACAACACTCAGACAGTATGTCAGAGGTGTGTCTTCCTGGCTTTGAGAACAACACTATCCACTCAAAATTACTCGCAGTAGATGACACTGTCTGCTTACAACAGGCAAAGCCACAGAAAGTTGTAAGAGGGCAAAAGGGAAGCGATCCTACAAGAGAGGGGGATAAGGAAATGAAAAAGGGAAAAGAATAATTGTCTTGATAGTTGAAAATGACCTTACTGCCAATATTGTGTTCTATTTGAATGAGTATGGCTGAAAAGATTGATGTGGGCATGACCTTCCGTCCTCTCTGCACAAATTGCATGTACAAATTGTACTTTAATGGCACATTTGGCATGGGGGGGCAGGAGAGAGGGCGGTAGTGTTAATTACATTTGAATAAAGCATGGTCATAACTCACTTGCACAGCTCTTGGTACTTAATTTTATTGCATCCTGGGGAAAATTCTTTTGGGGTCTATGAGTAGCTATGGTGCAATTAAAGAGCAAGAAGGTTTTAGACAATGCAGTTGCTATTGATCAGTATTTACTTTAAAAAGAGCAAAAGATATTCCCTCCTTCCAGAACTGCCTAATCTGTCAGGGATGAACCATATGGTGTGGAGAAACACAGCAGACTTTTTCATGTATTCTGAACCACACCCCCCACCCCAGATGAGAGCCCAGTATAAAAATCTTTCCAACTGGTTTTAATGATGCTCAAGTGAAAAAAAGCTTGTACCACAGGCAAGAACTCATTAAAAGAGAGGAGTCTTTTTGTAGATTTGTTTATTTATTTATGAAACGCTTCTGAAATATTTATAAATGCCTCCCTGATATTTGTCTGAAAATATATTTTAGGATTGTTTTTATTGGGGAGGGGAGGTAGGGATGGAAGACAGGGGAGACAGCAGATAAGAGATAATAGACATAATCCTTTCTATGTCTACAATAGTAAAGAGTAGTCCACAGGGATTTTACCAATCACTAGGAGATATATATATATATATATGTGTGTGTGTGTGTGTGTGTGTGTGTGTGTGTGTGTATGTGTGTGTGCCACATGCAGTCAGCAACTTGAGCCAACTCCTCAAGTGACCCAGCCTGACCACGTCTGTTAAACAAAGGCAATGACAGTCCTGAGGGTTGTCCTTAATTTCACTGACAGAACCGGGGCAAGATGCAGATGCTCAGGAGGCTTTTAGCACTCTCGTCATTTTTTTAAAATATTATTTATTAATTGAAATAATAGTTATGCAACCCCTGGCTTCAGCCCGACTTCTACCTGTTTAGCACGTGCTTTCTATGAAACACAAAAGGGCTCAGAGATGACACTGTTGTCTTAATTAACCATTGAATACCTTCTAGAGCAGCTGTCAAAACTCCTGTCACTTGAAAGGAAGCACAGTGATCCCTCCAAAAAAAAAGTGTTGAAAACTCCAAGCGGATCTAATGAGCCATCTTGGACATGTTGTAACAATTGCATCTTTTATTATCACACTTTGCCCTCTGATAGCAGTTGGAACCTGTAAAAATCCAAATGCACGTAAGGAAACAGATTTCATATGATTAACAGATTGTACACAGAAAAATCAGCACTACAGTCATTGAGCATTAGTGACTTGTCCAAGTCCACACCTGAGATTGGAACTTGGCCTGAAAATGTGGCTCAGGACTCTTGGTGTGGTTGTGTTACTTGATAGGATTCTCAGCTTTCTCCTAGGAGCCAAAACAAAAACAAACAAACAACAACAGAGAAAGCATTTTAGAATCAGTATTCAATAATTCAAAGGAAGAGGGCATCAATGCCGATGACAATTCTACCTACTGACCTTCCTGGCTTCCTTTAAGTCCCAGCTTGGACAAAAGGTCTTTCCCAAGCCATCTTCATTCTTACACTCTGTAGATCATTTCCCCATTTATTCTGCATATAGCTTGCTTTGTGTGTGTGTGTGTGTGTGTGTGTGTGTGTGTGTACATGAATGTACATACATACACAAATGCATACACATATATGTATATATATTTGCATATTGTCTCCCCCATTCTTGAAGACAGGAACTGCCTTTTGCCTCTTTGTTCATCCCCAGGGCTTAGCACAGTGACTGGCACATAGTAGGCACTCAGTAAATGTTTGTCAATTGATTGACATTGCCAGCAAAGCTATAGGTAGAGATGGGGAAGATGACCCTAGGGCTGGCAAAAAATATGTGAGGCCCAGAGAATTTTAGAACCCAACTGCAAGTCTGGTAAGGTACAAGAATTCTTGTATAGATTCACTGCTGTTTAGCAATTTTCTGTCAGAGATCCCATGAAACTTCTAGTCTCTCTAGTCCAAATCCTTGGTTTTCCAGATGAGGAAACAGACCTAGAGATGACCAGTAATTTGTCCAAGGTCACACAGCTACTAAATAGGAGAGCTGGAATTTTGGCCAAAGGCCTCTAACTCCCAATCCAGTACTCCTGTTCAGCAAGGCACTTGTCTGACTACCCCCACTATTCCCTTTGTGAGTCATATCTATTCTGTCCTATAATTCAGATGATGTCATTCTGAACGCTGCTCAGAAAAAATAGTGGGGCCAAAGCACCCACCAAGCCATCATCTTCACCTTGTCCAATGTATAGCTTCCAAAAAGCTGCCTAGAACAGTGAGTTTGTTCAAACAAGGCACTCCATTCAGGCATAAAGAAAGAGATTCTCCTTTCCCCTTAATCTCTCCTACATAAAACTATACAGGTCCATTTCCTGTGTATTTACATAAAGAAACTCTGACCCAAAGTTCAAAGATTCTCATTCCTTAGGAAATAACAGTTCATGCCTTTTGGGCTACTGTATGAATTTTTATCCCAAAGTACGGTGAATTAAACATTCATCCACTGGAGTCCCAAGAGCCTTTGCTGCAGGAATTGTTTGACTAGTATATGACAATACTAACAGAGCTTTTAAGACATGGAATGCAAACAGGCAGAAATGCAAATAGTACTAGTGGCCCCATTATTATGTTGATTTGGTCATGCTCACAATTCAGTTGATATCCATAAAATAGACAGAGACAGAGAGACAGAGACAGAGACAGAGAGACAGAGACAGACAGAGGGAGAGAGGGAGAGGGAGAGAGAGAGAGAGAGAGAGAGAGAGAGAGAGAGAGAAAGAGAGAGAGAGAGAGAGGAGAGAGACTAATAAAAAAATGCTAGACATTAAGGAAAGTATATACAGCTATTAATGCTGTAACATCTAGTGGGTACACAATGAATACTTTTTGAATGAATGATTCATATTATTGAATATCTAGTACATGTATTGTTCTCTGCTAGATGCTAAAGGTTTATTTGTTTTTTTTCTTAAACCAAGAATGTAAGCCCCTGCCCTCTAACAGTTCATAATCTGATTATGCTGACACTGGTTAATACAGGCTAGTTAGACCAGATCCTTTTCCCCAGAGGAGGCTGGGGAACATATAGATGGAGATGGCTAGAATGTCTCAGGAACAGACACGAGTGCAGCTCCTGGATCTGGAAGAATTTGAGGTGGGGTTTGAGTAACCTTTAACGGACCAACACAGAATCATATAAACAACTCCATAAGATGACACAAGACCTCCTCTGGGAGCCTATGGAGACTGAAGCTGTTACAAGAACTCTAAAATGGCATCTATTTGAACTGTGGCTGTGTGCATGTATGTATATGTGTGTTTGCTATTATTTCAATGTTACAAGGTTTTTGACCTGTTTAATTTTCTTAAAACCCCTCAAGACTGCTGCATTGGCAGATCTCTCCTACTCCCTCCGACTACTTCAGGATAAAAGCACGTAGTTCCTGAGATCTCTGGGACATCCAGTGGTTGTGTTAGCTAGTATTGTCTGAATAGAGCCGACATTCTGGGAACCGTATTTCCTCAGGCCAGCCAGAGATGGGAATCTGTGGGTGGCAATGAGGTGAACGAACATGTCTTCTTGTACCCTTTCTGAATTAATGAGCATGTATGGGCAGTTTGTATACCATTCAGTTAAACCCTGTGGGCAGCTTAAGGTGGGTGTGGCTAAGTCCTATTCCTTGAAATTCAGAACCTGGCTAACACACAGGTAAAACAAAATACAAGGAAGTATATAGAATGTGTGTGTGTATCTCTATCTATAGATATGCATATACACACATATTTTGAAGTGACATAGACAACATTTATATATTATATATGCATACGTATATATATATATATATATATATATATATATATATATATATATGTGATACAGACAATAAACATTTTAGAATTTTAAAGGGGAAAACTAAAGAGAGCAGGAGTCATCAGGGAAAGCCTCAGCTGCCCAGGAAAACTAATGTTACACATTGGGAAAACTATATCACAAAAATCTTTGTAACTTTGTAATTTTTAAATATCTGCGCACACATCTACATCCGTATGACCTAACTAGATGCCATTTTAGGGTTTTTGTGACAGCCTCAGATGTTGCATTCCCAGGGTGACTCTTGCATTCTCCCACGGAGTTGCTGATATGATTCTGTTTTGGGAGATATAGACAGACAGAGAGAAAAAGAAAGAGATACACAAATAGACATATATGTGTGTTACATATGTATATTCACAATGCACATACATATATATTTATATGTATATCTGATAATATTGTATTTACAAGAGAAAATTTCACCACTTATATGACAGAATATCTCTTGATATATGCATATAGATATCCATTTTAGCATTTAATAGTGTGTTTTTAAAATACTTTAGTTTAAGTAGTTAGTTTAGGGATGAGAGGAAGAACCTTTTAATCATGTATTTCATGACCTAGTCATCCCCTTCTAAGTTAAAATCTCCTAGGCATCAAATTGTAGCTGTGGGGATGAAGAATGCTTACACTAAACCTAGGTCTGCTCAAGGCAGCATAGGTGATGAGCTTTCCTTTGGGATTAATAGGAAAGAGGGAGCCAGTACATCCTGGAGAATAAGAACTCAAAATAATTCTACAAGAAATTGGATAGAACAGTATTTCTACAAGGAGAGACAGGCACTGGGGCTGGCGTTCAAATCTTTCTTTGTTTCCCCTGCCATCCTGCATTAACTCTATTAGAGAGTCTTTAATAGCAGCTCAGAAAGGAGTTTGACTTTGCGGTCTGACATTTGTATAATGGATATACTGTACATATGTTCCCATATTGTGTTGATTCAGAGATTACCCTATCCCCATCCTGATAAAGCTGTATTTGATCTGGTTTTTATTTAATTGTTTGCTCAGTACAAAGGGTGGGAAGTTGTTCTGTAAAGTCGTTTGTGGCTTTTTGCTGAAGTTCCTCCCAGTGAAATGGTAGGATATGATTTCCGTAAATTGTCATGGTAGAATAAATGCATGTTGGGTTGGAGCCTTGACATTACTCTTAGGAGATGCCATTAAATTGAGAAAGGATTGATAGGGTTTACAAAATCTTATGTGTGTGGGAAACTCCCTATCTGGGTCACTTACCTTCTTACCACCTAATTTTATCCACAGCTATTTAGTGAATTCTCCCATTTCCTAGGACAATTAGTACTTGAATAATTACTAATCACTTCACCTGACTGGGCCTTTGTTTCCATATCTGAAACGATTTTTTAAAGTTTTTTTAAAAATTTATTTGACTATTTGTTACAAAGAAGAGCTTTTATTTTTCTTTTGGGGGGGATATTTATGAGGAATATTGGGGAGTTAGTGGTCATGATGCCCAAAAAAGGGAAAAAAAGAAGAGTCAATGAAACAGTTTCTTTTTTAAACTAAAGAAAAGCAGAAGGAAGTTCAGGAGGGTGTATAGACAAATAGAATTGGTACTCTGCCGGAAGGGTACCATAATAAAATTATTAAATATTTTTTAAATTTTAAATTTTAAAAATATTTTTTAAAGATGTACATAATAGAGATTCTTAATTTTTCTTTTTTATTTATTATATTTGGAAATATCTACATTGGTTGATGTTTCCCAAGGTTAGAATTTAAAAAAATATTAAACTCTGTAGCCGAGCCTTTAAAAACCTTGGCAAATACATTGATAAACTCAATGAAAAGAAGAGTTACTATTGTAAACCTTCAGTTTTCAAACAGTCCTTCCTGGCAAATAGTGGTTATATGTTCATGTTTGTTAATATTTGAATCATGCCATATTTGTGATGTTTTTATCAAGTGGTATTTTTATCCAAAGTCAGCTAGGTGGTACAGTACACTGGACTTAGAGTCAGGAAGGCTGAGGTCAAATTTAGCCTTCTACAATTACAAGCTGTGAGACCCTGGATGGGTCACTTTAACCTCACCTGTAAAATAAAGAAGATAATAGCACTTACCTTCCAGGGTTGTTGTGAAAATCTATGAAATCATATTTGTAAAGTGCTTAGCACAGTGTCCAAAACATTTTTTATATCAGTACTAGAAAATCTTCTTTGTTCTGTTGCAATCTGCTCTACATTCAGCCCAAGCTTGATATACAGTTGGGAGTTAACCATGTCTTTACAGAAAAGTTGCCCAGTTAATATTAACATAAAGTAGATTGATAATTATATTTGTAAATTATCTTTACAAAATGGCCCAACTGGTAGACTAGATGTGATTCCAAGGCCCGTGTTTTGCTGCTGGAGCTCTTTCAGGGATCCTGGTAGTCTGACGAAATGGAATCCTATCTTTCAGAACCTCAATTGGGTGAGAAGTAGGGTAGGGGGAGAAAAGAGGGTAGCAAGAGGAAGACATAAGCAATCATCTGTTACCTACCAGTTTTCAGCTGGCATAACAATATTTCTCATTTCCCTCTCAATCTCCACTAAAGTCTGTGAAAGGTTATTCTTTCATTTCCTGTTCCCTGACTCTAAATTAGATCTCCATCACTAATATCCTACCCACTTACTTGGGGGTTAGGTTAGAAGTAAAAGAGTAGTAGTCTCGATATATCACATTTTAAATTTTGTCAGCTTCTTCTAAAGTGCATATTTCTTGGGAATGCCTTAGACTCAGGGGTGGGGCAGCCTTAAGGCCACATGTGGTCCTCTAGATCCTTAAGTACAACCCTTTGACTGAATACCAACTTCACAGAACAAATCCCTTTAATAAAAGGATTTGTGCTATAAACATAGACTCAGTCACAAGGACATACTCAAGGACCTAGAAAGCCACATGCAGCCTCAGGGTCACAGGTTCCCCACTCTTGTCTTAATTTATATCTTTGTGCATGTAATATTTAAAGGGCTTATTTAATAATCTTAATCTATCCAGTTCTCTGTGGGGTCATCTTAATGAGCAGTCTATTCTGCTATTCATCTTGACCACAGTCTTAAGTAGGAGTTTTTGTACCCAGGATAGAAACCACAAACCACACTAGGGACAAACCTAAAAGGTGCTGTAAGCTGGAGGCAAGTAATGGGACATCAGAGGAGGAAATAATGAATGAGAAAAGTGTTCATTCTGACTGGTTTTCTACTGGTAGCTTCCTATTTTGAATTAATTATTTTTGATCACTGCATCCTAAACTCAGCTATTTCTGTGCTGCTAAAGGGTGCTACAATGTTGTCTGTGCCCCTTAATGTGGCACCCTGGAACAAAGCCCTTGTTACTTCACCCTAGTGATGGCTGTGAGTTTGACTATATGCACAAAAGCATAGACATAGCCTGTGTCACTAGAACACTTGGGTCTGGTATTTGACATACAACTTGCAGAAGTCTATTGTAATTATCTATCATTTCCCACTTTAATACAATTTTGGAGATGAAAAAGATAAATACCATGACACTTAATAAAATTACCAGCAGAAATGAAATGAAATATATGAGAGTTGGGCAGTTGATTCTAAGCAATAATGACAAAAACCATTCACATTTCTATAGGGTTCTAAGACTTACAAAGCCCTTTCCTTCTAACACTGTGAGAAAGGTACTACCGCTAGCATTATCTCCATTAACTGAGGTTCGAAGAAGTGACTTACTTGCCTTTGATCCCACATTTAATAAGTGTCTAAGGCAGAATGTGGGGGCAGCTTGGCAGCACAGTTGATAAAGGACCCAGCCTAAAGACAGGAAGACTCTGGCCTTAGACAACTGCGAGCAGTGTGTCCCTGAGCAAGTCACTTACCCTTGTTTTGCCTCAGTTTCTGATGTGAAAATACAGGAGAAGGAAATGACAAGCCACTCCAGTATCTCTGCCAAGAAAATCCTAAATGGAGACATGGAGAGTTGGAAAGGACTGAAAAACCATTTAACCACAGCAAGGCAGGTTTGAGCCCAGATCACAAATTATGAAGTAGGTGAAGGTTGTCTTTGTCATGCTGGCTCTCCCCTATGTCTGGAATTCTCTCCCTTTTGATCTCCATCTCCTGGCTTCCCTGGCTTCCTTCAGTTTCTCCTTCAAATTCCATCTTCTGAAAGAAGCTGTGTCCAGTCCATAATCTTAATGCCTTCCCTTTGGGCTAATCTCCAACTGATCCTTTCTGTGTCTTATTTGTACACAGGTGTTTGTGTGTTGTCTCCTCCACTGGACAGTGGGCTCGTTGAGACCAGGGACAGATTCTGACTTTCTTTGTATCCTGGGGACTTAGCACAGGGCTTGGCACATAGTAGACATTTAACAAATGCTTTTGACTTGACGGAGCACCCTTCTGTTTGTCTTTCTGTCCTTCCCTTACTCAAGGGATCAGTGCATTCCTCCTTTGTATTATCTTCCAAAAGCCTCCCTTTGGGGTGTCTCCCATTAGCCTGCGCTTCACGACAGCACCTCGTAGTCCTTTTATCTCTTGTGTTAGTCCTATGAGAACTTAAACAGAACATGTCCCATATCCCCTCAGCCCAGTGTGTCATTGAGAAACAGACAGATAAACTCGTTCCCAAAAAGGTCTTGATGATAAAGAATGATTGTTCATCCTGTGTCCCTCTTAGGGCACCTTATTTTAAAAGACTAAGTGGGGAGTGGTAATAACTTGATATGCAGCAAGAATGTTAGGCACCAGGGCACGGATATATGAATTGCACAATTGTTTGTACCCACAAATCACACCAGGCAGACAATTTATTATTCATCCTGTGGATCAGTGGCATCAGAGGAAATAATTAGGACGAGCATGTGGAAGAAAAAGTGGTCGATATTGTAAGTGGAAATTCACTAGTGAAAAAATAGAGAGATGTGACCAAAACAGATGAAAGAAGCCTATGTGAAACCAGAACACAGTTTATTAACTTGCTTTGGCTTGGTAACAGTAATGTCCAGGCTACAGTAGCTTTGTAAACTGAAACAAGTTTTTAAAAATGTTCGCAAAGAAAGCATACTGTTAACACCTGGGAGGCAGATGTGACTATAGCTTAGCTGCCCCATCTCTTGGGAGGGAAAACATGGAACTGTCTCTTAGGGCTTCTGGAGGAAGCAGATCTTTTCTTCATATAATAGTTCAATGTGCAGAAACAAACCGAAACATGGATCCAGTGATGTAAACTCAAACAGTAGATCAAAATGGAAGACACAGCCTAATGACTCAAAGGATGCCAACATCGTGGCCCATTGTTGACAGGATTCCAAATACACAGCAGAGGGACTCTATTATTTAGAAAGAGTGGAATGTGACAGATTTTTTCAGTTTTTTTTCTTTTAATAGACCCTCCACCAAATTTCTGATAGAAATATTTGTAATCACTCAGCCTAGTAGACTAAAGAGATCGAATAGTAAAGCTTTAAGGAAAGATGGGAAAAAGAGAAATTGACATTCCCTTTTTCTCCCTCCATCCTTTGTATCTTGGTTGTAGTACCAGAAGCCTCTATTAGTTAATAAATTCTATATATTAATTGGCATCTTTGGGTGGAGTTATTGATATGCATCGAAAGACCTCACTTAAACATATTCATAAAAAAAGGCTTTGGAAAAGGAATTGAGTCCCTTTAAAGATTTTTCAGCCACTGAATTTACTATGAATGGCAGAGAGTTTATATTATTTTTCAAAATGAGCAGAAGAAGAAAACTCTGCTTTTAAAGGGTGCCAAGTTATTGAAACAGCCCTTCTGAGAGAGGGAGAAGTATATTTTCTAAGATTTTCAGATACTAAAACCCATTTACCGCTGTTGAGAAAAATCTCTCTGACAGAGGATTTAGCTTCCACTAATCCTTAAGTGACTTGTTTTGACAGAGCCTTTATAGAAGATTTTCTCAGTAACTTCTGGTTTGCTATGAAAGAGCAATTACTGGTTTGTCCTCCAGCACCTTTTTAATGTATGTTGGTTAATGAACTTCACGTAGGTTCGAAAATTGCAAGAGAATCGGATCAGAATTGTTTACTGGAGGAATTCAGGAACATTTGGATTTTCCTGGATCTTCAGTTCTCTCTCTCTTGCCTCAGGGTATCAGGGACCTGGATTTCATTTAGTGTGTCATGGCGCCTTCTCAGCAGATTCTTTGACTGGGGCTTGTGGAAATTGAGCCTACTTTCTATTTACACTGCACTTTCTAAACATAAAGACATTTTCCCCTGTTTGGGGATGAGCCTGGTGATGGACCCCGGTTTTCTAAGCCTCATAGTATTTGCTCTTTGCTCTGATATGCATTATCCTTTTAGAGGGGCGACTGCCAGGGTAGGATTGTATGACACCATGGCCCTGTTAAAGGGAACATGGGGTCGTTTTGAAAATTACATGAAAATATCTGGGTGGTTTTGCTCTTTTTTCCTATTCTGTATTCTAGCTATTGTATGGTTGTCTCGTGCAAATAAAGCAAAGGGCTAATTTTACTTCTTTGTGCTATCGTTCAAATTTAATAGAATCCGAGAACAGAAGGGACAGGAGGAAGTCCTCCAGTCCATGTCTGTTTTCAGGCAGGACTGTGATGAAGCTATTCTAAACAATTAACTAGTCACCATTTTCTCAAAAATCCCCATAAGATGCCATTTATGCCCTTGGTTACATCTTCTGATGCCCATGGGGACTGGATGGTGTCTCCGGTCCTAATGCTAATGGTCTATGTGGTTTATTTCTCCTAATTAATACGTTTATAAAACCATACTTTTCCTTAGGTTCTTAAATTTAGAGCTAGAATTGTCCTTTGAAGTCATCTAGTCAAACTACCTCATTTTATTGATGTAGAAACTCAGGCCCAGAGAATGACTTGCCCAAGTTCACACAGATTCAGCAGGTGTAGATTTAAGGTTATTTGTGAGCATAGGCAGAATACTCAAAACAATGTGCAGCATTGTAACATCAGAGAATTCGACCGGTTGAATGTTATTCACATTCAGTTCTACTGTGGTTATGTAAAGGGAGTCAATATTTGCTATGATTTTTAGGTCATGTGATTTGCTGTGGTTCATTAATACAACCCCCATAAAAATGGAACTATTATTTCTAAAATTCCATGCCCATCCATAAAGGATCAGAAAGAAAGAATCTTTTGCTTGTTTCAGTTCAAATATGCTCTGATAGACACATTTGACATCACTGAATCATAGAGCTTGAAGAGACTTTTGAGGTCATCATGCTTGATCCCTGTCTTTTACGGATGAAGGAAGTAAGGTACAGAGAATGGGTCAGCAAGATAAAACATTAAGAAACAGTTCCCTCTAATAACCCTGTCCTTGGTAAAAGAAAAATCATCTGTGTTGATCAGTTTTACTAAATTTCTTTTTTCTCTCCTAATTCTTTTTTCTTTCTTTTAAGATAATCAAACACATATACATATGTATATATATATTATATATATGTATGTATGAAAACTAGCTAATAAGACTTTATTAGGCCAGTGTGGAACTCCCCACCAGGGAATCTCTTTAATGAATCAACACCTTGTCCTTAATTTCATGCAAGCAGTACTTGGAAGCCATCTGTGGTGATGCATATAGGGAAATAGCCTTTTCTTTCTTTTTTTTTCCTTTGTGTCTCCAGTGCTTAGCACGCTACCTGGCACACAGGAAGCACTTAATTAATAAATATTTACTGATTAGGTAACTGGTTAATACAATGTTTTCTGGATCCTATTCATACCTGCCTACTGAAAGGGGTGGGGTGGGAAGTGGAGGAGGAGAGAATCAGGAGAAATTTCTTATCCAGAAGGAACTAATATTGCACTCTTGAGTCTGGATAGGTAGTTTGGTAGTAGTAGCAATAACAGGTATTAGCCAAAAAAAAGAGCCCTGTGCTGGAAGCTGAGAGGACTGAATTCTAATCATGACACTTTCACTATGTCCCCTTGGGCACTTTTAACTGAGCTTGAGTTTTCTCATGTGTAAAATGATAAGGTTGGGTTGGTTGATCTCTAACATTCCTTCCAAGTCTGTCATTATATGACTGTTACATGCTTTCCCCCATACTACTTATCTGAGCAGTATTTCTTCCTTTTCCCAGGGTCACTAAGATTCCTTATGTCCAGTGCCTTGGTTGGCCAGTTTTCACCTCCCTTTATGGACCTGTGTCCCTGTCCCAAGATTCTGCCATAGTTAATACAGTGGAAACTCTATGAAATCCCTTTTACCCTATTCTTTTGTTGTAGGATGAAAAACCTCTCCAGTCTAAGGTAAGCAGGCCCTCCACCTACGCCTACTCTATCTTGCTTTGTCCTGTGCAGGAACATTTCAACACTAAAATAAAATGGCAGTGAGACAAAGGATATGATTTGCCAAGTTCTAGAGAACCACAGAGTGGGAGACCTAGGAAACATCTTAACATTATCTTGTTTTCTTTTCTAGTTGTGGAATTTCTCATTATGTCTTTAGCAAGAAACATGTCCTTGGTTAGTTTGGTGAATCTCAAGATATATGACCTGGAGACATGAAACAGAAGAATGCCCAGGTGAAAGCTTTTGGGATGAAGGGTTATCATCAGCCCAGTTCTTTGACCTACAGGTTGTACCAAGATCTTTTAAAGGATTACTGGGTGCCAAGCACTTGCTAAGTGTTGAGAGTACAAATAGAAAAGCAAAAGCCATTCAGCCCTCAAGAGGCTTATGATCTAATGTGGGAAATGAAACAGAAAGGAACTTTTTGTGTCCTTGTTGACACTGGGACAAAAAAAGGAAGACTGATCTAGTAAGTACTTTGGAGAAAAGTATGCAGTAGTCACAGAATGTCAGACTTGGAAGGAATTTTAGAAGTCATTTAGCCTAACCCTATCATTTTACAAATGAGGAAACTAACAATCAGATAAGAGTGTCCAAGGTCCCATAGCTAAAAGAGGGTTGTGCTTAGTTTGGAAGTTGGTTATCCTTCATGGACTTAGGTCAGGTTGGAGGAATGCATCTGTACATCTATAACCCATCCTTAATGGGAAAAATACCGTAGGAGCAACAATTTTCATGAAAGCTGGAAGCATACCCACATACTAGGCAGGCACCTTTATGAAAGTGGGAGCACAGCAAAAATACCTTCATCAGTGAAATTAAGTAATAGAAACCATTCTCAGTATATATCTGCTTTTTCTCACTAATAATATCCATTGGAGCCGGAATTCTCCTTCCAAGGAACAGAGAGCTATATAGGAGCATAGACTCAGAACTAGATGGGATCTCCGAAGTCAAACCTTCTTATTTAACAGATGAGGAGACTGAGTCTGAGAAAAGTTAAGTGATTTACTAGGTTGTATAGTGGAGAGAGTATGAGATTTGGAGTCAGGAAAACCTGAGTTCAAATCCTGCCTCAGACACTTACTAATCACTCAATAACTCAGCCTCAATTTTGTCATCTGTAGAATGGAGATGATAATATCTATCTCATAAATTTGTTGTGAGGGTTAAATGAAATACTATATGTGTAAGATGCTTAGGGAGCCTTTAAGCACTATATAAATGTTAGCTGCTATTTCTATTGCTAGAGATTAGAGTTGGGGGGGTGGAGTTTGGATTCAGTCAAAGGGCCACACTTGAGGACCTTGAGGGCCACATGTGGCCTCAAGGCCACAGATTCCTCACCCCTAGATCAGAACAATGTCGAAGAGATATGACTTCCTCAAAATCACACTGCTACCAAGTGTCAGGTATAGGATTTATAGCTAAGTCTTCTCATTCCAAATCCCATCTTTTTTCCACTGTACTTTGCTATCTTGCCTCTGCCAACCTATAGATTCCATATATCCCTCCTCCCTGACTGAGAGAAGCCAATTAGTGCCAATTTTGATTGTAGATTTGTGATGTGGAGAGGTTCAGCAACGTCCATTGTGATATAGCAAAGGCCTTTGACGGCTCACAGTGCTGATGGCTGATGGCAGGTCACCTAGAACTGAAATTTCCAGATTTAGTATCCATTCTGTCCCCCATGATGTTGAAGACTGGAATAAGGCAACATAAACTCTAGAGCTTAGGTGAATAACGTTTGAAAACTAAAAGCCCTTCCATTCCTCAACTGCCCCTTGGAAACACCTGGGAATGTTTTAATATTTGGCAATCCAAGACTTTGGGAGTGAATGAATTCAATTTGGGAAATTTAATGGAAAAAGCCCCACCCTGGGTGTCAGGAAACCTGGATTCTGATTCAGCCTCTAGCATTAACTGAAATCTCTGGGTGTCTCACCTACTTCATAATACAAGATGACGGCTAAGCTCTCCTTCAGAACTAAAAATCTGTGATTCTACTTTTCTGTGAGCTGAGGAAGGGTAGTGTTACTTCCACTGCTTAGGATAGAAAGATGCTTCTGATATCTAGACCTTGAACAGTTTCCAGGGGGTGGTAGTCTCCTATTGCTTCTACTTTACCCCTTAAAATACAAAAATTGTAAACATTTCTACTGGCCACCAGGAAAATGCACAGTTGCCCCCAGCCCCCCCCAGAGTCATTTCAGCCAGCCTGACTTTGAGGATTCATCTGGAGACCAGCTACTTAGCATACCCCCAAAGAAAGAAGTTCTGAATGGGAATTCTCTCTGTGACCTGCTGTGTAACATAGCCAGGCCTTGTCACTTGAACCCTGGGCATCTATTTCCCTAAACGAACATCCCCTTTCCTTTATAAGGGCTTGCAAGTTTTATAATTAAGGGACACTTTTGTAAAATCAGACCCCAGACCTTGCCTATTAATAACTGTTTGTGGTAGCTAACTACCCATAGATACCTTACCCAACCAGCTGTTTTCAGTTAAATAACCTCAGGCCTCCAGGAAGGTTGCCCTTAAGGACTGATTCTCATTGGAAATCCAGGCTGTTGTAGTTGAGCTTGTATGAGCGGCACAGGGCGGGGAGAAGTGTGCTGGGGGAAATGGGTGTATCCTTGCCTATCAGGTCAGACGCTGTGTGTTGTAGCTGCTTCTCTGCTGGCTCTTCTTCACCACAATGTCTTCTCTTCGAATGTTTGCTGACCTCCCAGTTCCAGACCCTTTTCCTCTCTCCTTGGTTCTGTTACCTGCTTGACCACTAAGTAGTTCCCCCCCCCCACCCCTAACCCCATGACCCTGTTTTCTGCTCCCTCTGACCTTGACACAATCTGACCTATCCATCCTTGACCCTCAGCTCCAGTCTGACCCTTGCCGGCTCTTGATACTTACTAAGCTCCATGCTGGTTCCCCAGTTCTGCCTACTAGTCCTGAAGGTACACCCCACTCACCACCCCAGCCCTGCCATCAGGCGTACTAAGGAAACGTTACATAATGACAGTGCCCCTGGGATGGGGTCCCGGCTGTTCTGAGCAAATGGGCTCGTTTGCAGATTCACATTGACACTCACTTGGAAGAGGGTCCTTTTGAGGTACTAATGGGCAGACAGGCAATTCTGACAGCAGAATTCAGGGTCCTTGATCTTCCTAAGACATTTTTCCCCCTCTTTTGAACATTAGTCGCGGTGTGGGTCCTTCCCACTGAGAACAGCGAATCCTATTCAGCCGTCTCCTGATGATTTGGACATGAACGAGGAGCTTTCTCTGTCTACTTAATTCCCTTTGAAAGCTTTCTCGTTCTAGTGTTGGACACTTCAGAGAGAGCACTGCATTAAAATCTTCTGCTCTGGTTTCAACGTGGTGTGGTTTTGTGGTCTTAAAATAGATGGAATTACCACCGCAAGCATTGTTCTGCCTCGAACTTAAAGTCTCAAGAGCAAGTACTTCTAAAAAAGTTAATCCTTTTCTTATTTGCAAGGATTCTGGACTGCAGTTTATAGGGAAATATGCTAAATTATTTATAATCCAGGATTACTGCAATGCTAAAAGATTTCCCTGCATAACAACCCAGCTCAACAAAAAAGGGAACACACACTACCGCCTTCACTCAGCAACACTTTTGGTTTGCTTCTCCTGGCAGCACCTGGGAAGAGCAAAGGGGGTACTATGGAGGAGCAAGGTTGGCAGCTAGCCTGGCTAGAGTAAAACACCTTCCTTCCCCCAGGTCATTCTTTCACTTCCCCAGAACTCTGGAGCATACCTCTCAGGGGCAAGAGAGAGGCAAGATGAAGTTGCCAGACAGAGTTCATGAGAGCATAGAGACCTTAGAACTTGTCTGTTCCATGCCCTTCATTTGAAAAATAGGGAAACTGAGTCCCAGGGAGACTTAACACCTTGCCAAGGGGCAATTAGTGGAATAGCCAGGATTGAGAAGAATATTTTGCTTGTATTTATTTTAAGATTTGTATCCCCCAAATATAGCATAAGAAAAGGAAGGCTTTCCAGGAGAGAACCAAACCAAACCAAAAGCCATAATAACTCATTTTAGCTCTTGCCTAAGAACAGCCCTGTTTGGTAAATAACATGAGTATCATTTCTCCCCGTTTGACAGATGAGGAAACTGAGGCTCAAAGAAGTTAAATGGCATGTTTTAATCCCAAGACCAAGAGCTCTTTCCCTTTCTTTTCTTCATTTTCTTTCTAGAGGATACAGAGGGAATTGATGCTTTCAGCCATTTGGGTTGAGAATATGGAGTTTGGGCAGCATATCTGGCCCTATTCGGAAAGGAAACACATTGGGCTCATAATTTTCATCTCCTTACAATACAAAATGGATACTTTGATATATGAAACAAAATTTTTCAGACTACCTTAAGCTGGACTTTATTGTATGATATAAAAGAGGTTGAACAGTAGAGTAGACATTGTCTTTATGAGCTAGGTACAGAGCTAGAAGGAAACTTTGAGATTGTCTAGTCCATTTATTTTACAGATGAAGAAACTGAATTTGGAGAACGTGTAGCATCCTCAGCCCTTCCTCCTAATCCACTCCCAGTGAGAAAAATTTCCTAAGAGGTGTGATTTTTGGATTATTCCTTAGGGAAGAACAGACTGGAAAGTGCCTCCTTCACTAGTGTAGAGTGAGGAGTAGGAAAACTGATGGAGGAATTCATCTACAGCAAGGAATACACAACTAAGAATACTGAAACAACTACCTGTAATGCTGCTCAGAGTTTCTCCTGTAAAGCTTCTCTGACTAAAGCAGCCTACATTGATCTCTCCCTTTCCTAATTGCTTTTTTTTAATGTTTATACTGTTCAATTAGCATATCATCCCATGCTATCCTGTCCTCTAATTATCTACACTGTACAATTATCCCTCTCTCCGAGATATCAATAATTAAGGTATCTATGGTTTTGTGGGTATGGATACGCCTTCCATTGACATAAATCACAACCCCTTGATGACTCAGTTACTGGTCTTAGAGAGTTATTTTGAGCAAAAAGTTTGTCATTCTGCAGTCACCACAGTGATAAGCCTCTGTAAACTTACCTAAGCTGGTCCTCAGATAACATAACAGTCATAACACCACTACTCAAAGCCATTTGAAACTGATAGGACCAGTCAGTACTTGTTTTTATCACTACTGGGAATTCAGGGTTCCTTCCATGCCCTCTGTGAGGTGTCATAATAGAAAGCAAGTGCAAAATTATATACTGTGGTAAAGTGCAAAGAGCACTGGTCTAGAGGTTAGGACACCATGGTGAAAACCTAATTCTGCCATCTAACTAGGTGAATGACCTGTAAAAATGAAGGCTATCTAATAAATGATTTCAAAGGGCCCTTCTCTTGTATGGTTCTGCATATAATGCATAGTTGTTGGCTCTTCCTTGTGTATGCCCCAATTCTTTAGCTAAATTATATGAATTACAACAGATGTTTTTGATGTTAAACACCATTGGCAGTGAGGTAGTACAGTGGATAAAGTGTCAGTGTGGATTCAGGAAAACTTTAGTTCAAACCTGGCCTCACTAGCTATGTGACCCCATGCAAGTCGCTTACCTATGTTTGAATCAGTTCCCTCATCTGTAGAATGAGCTGGAGAAGGAAATTCCAAACCATTCCAGTATCTTTGCCAAGAAAACCCCAGGTGGGGTCACAAAAAGTTGGACATGATTGAACCTACTCAACAACACTTGGCAGAGAATATCACATATCTTGTATTTTTAGCACCCTATGTAAGACCCAATGCAGCATGGATCCCTGAATAGGTAGATACTCAGTAATATTTGTTGATTGATAAAAATCAGTGAGTAAAATAAGACCAAGGCTATGTCTACATGGGAGGGCCAGCTCAAACTGAAAAATAAATTTTTCTTTGTACCCAGTCTGTTGGCTTGGTGAATGATGCCATTCTGATATGAATCATCACTTTGAGCATCTACAAAAGCATGAACTCCCCTTTCTCCTAGAAAAGAGAACCAGGGTTCCATGACAGGTCAGAGTTTTCAGATCATCTGACCTCTCAGTTCCAACCAGAAACCACCAGATACCAAGTGTTTGTGGACTTATGAGTATAATGTCTGAATTGGACTGTGACCTTGTCAGGATTTAACTGATACTCTTGTGTTGAACTGTGAACCCTGCAGTGATTCCTGCTTATCTTCTAGACACAACTGGAGTTTTCTGGGAATGATCAAGTATATTGTTGCATAGGAAAATTTTATTCCTACATGATAATAAGAACCATCAATGGAGATACATCCCATCATAGAGTGTCATATGTGTGATTACTCTGTAGTTCATCAGATGGAATTGAAAACCTGAGTCATCAACATTGAAAATCTACCTCGGGAAGGGGGGACTTTCAGTCTGTCAGAATGAAACCCCCTCTGTTCTTCCCATCTACCCTCTTTGTCAGGCTGCTTTGCAAATGGGAGACAGGGGTTAGGCCAACTTCTTATCAAATAGGCTTCTGTACTTCCTGCTATGAACTGCTATTAGATAATAGGAAATACCCTAAAAACTGTCTCTGAGAATTTCTCATTCGATTCATGTTAGGCCCCACTAAAAGCCCAAAGAATCAAAAGAGGGTGAGAAAACATGGTAGTTGGAAGGTTGAAATGCCAGATGAGTTAGAGAAAATGTAATTCTGAAAATGTACAAAGACGCGCCCCAAGAAAGTAGGGATTACTTTTGTTCATGGATCAGTTTTCCTACTGTAAATATCCTACAATTTTAATATATTTTATTTGAAAGCATCAAGGATAGACAACCCTCCCTTCTGTTATTGACCCATTAAAAAAACATACATAGTAAAAGAAAAGTGCCTGATACAGTCATTGCCACTGACAAAATACATTCAACTTTCCAATATTATACTTTACTGCTGCTTATTAACAGAAATAAAGGCTATGTCTAGAACTTCTGAAACATCAAGAATCAAATATTGCAGCCAATGTCTGTTTCCTTTAACCTTGACTGTCTTTCAAGGATCAATGTACAACCCTGCTTCCTACTGAAACCTTTTGAAGACGAGTGCATTTGACAAGCATCTTCCTCCTTCTCCTAATCCATCAAAATATTAAAATTTGAATGACACAAGTTAATATTTATTTATATAGATATGATGCTCTTGAGTACTGTGTTAGATGTAATGCCCTCTCTTTACAGCGTGTCTTATCTAGAAGAGGTGTTATGAGAATCTAGCCTGTGATTTGTATTCATGTATCTCTCACTCTGCTTGGGTAAGCAGGACAGCCTCCTGCTACTCCCTCAGGTTCAAAAAATTCCAGGTTCACATCCTAGTTTCATTTTTTCTCTTTGTTGACAATGTTGATCAGGAAGAAACAAAATGAAATCTTAAACCCAAAGAATCTTTTGGGAAAGTTGAAAGTGTCAGATTAAAGAGGGAGGGAAGTTCATCATCCATCACACCATGTTCAGAGATACACACCCATTTGTGATATTGGTTAGACTATGGCTGTAAACTTTTGACCGAGTTTGATTTCTTTAAAGCATCAAAGGTTATCAACTTACCTTGGTTGTCTCTGGAAAAGGTATGTAGATCTTAGACTCCCTAGTTCCCTTCAAAGCTTAGCTCAGATACTATTTCCTCTCTGATGCCTTTCTAGATTACCCTGCCTCTCTAGATGTCAATACCTATCATACCCATGAAATTACCCTTTGGGTATATATTTGTAAGTACTGTATAAATATGAAATAACATAACCTTTATGATAAATATTACTGATAATTAATACTGATGAATAAATGAAAAAGCATATATTATATACCAAATATTGTGCTATATGCTAAGAAAATGCAAATATTATATACAAAAGTAGGACAATTGCTATTCTCAGGAATCTAATATCCTAATAGAGGTAGATTATACACAAAGAGGAGGGGAGCCAGGGAATTTTTTTGCACAGGGAAAGTATAGGGATGATGAGTCACCAGGAATTTAATTGATATTTCTTTTCCATGAGCAAGAACTGTATGGTTTGATTATGGTCCCCAGAAGAAGAAGTGAAAAAGAGATGGGGGAAGGTAGGTAGGCAGGTGGGCAGAGGTCAAGAAGATGCCTGGGGTGGGAAAGTGTCTGAGGTCAGCTAGGTAGAGTGATCCATGTGACTTTATGCATACGTAAGACTTCAGGAAATAGGTTTTTACTTGTATGCATATACATCTTTCCTGATAGGATATAAGCTCCTTGAGGGCAAGAACTGCTCATCCTAATTTTTATATCCTCAATATCTGTCACAGGAGATGGCACGTGAAAGGTGCTTATTAAATGCTTGCTGACTGATTTCTACTGCCCTCCTTATCTCTTCCTCTTGCTTTTTCCGCATCTCATTCACAGTCCTTTTACTGTGCTGAGATGTATAATCAAAAGGTCTAGAAAAAGAAAAAGAACGTCAAATTGGGGATCAGCAGTTCTAAGGAACAGACTCCTTACAGTTGTTACTCTGTTTCTTTTTTAAAGTATAATCCTTGTAGCACAAAGACTTTCTTCTGAACATGGCAACATAGGAAGTGGGAGCAGGGATAGAGAGAAGGGAAGGAAGGAGGGAGGAAAGGAGAGACACAGAGAAACAGAGACAGAGTGAGAAAGAAGAGAGGAGAGGAGAGAAAAGGGAAGGGAAGGGAAAGAGAGAGGAGGACAGAGACAGATGAAAATAAAGACAGAGAAGAGAAGAGAAAGGAAGGGATAACAGAGAGAGAGAATACCAGAAGCTTGAGAAAGTGCCACATCCTCTGGCAAAAATCCCTCTGTCTTTGGTAGCGAATCCACTGTAAAGTGTTTACTCTGGAAGGCTGGGGTAGCCTGCACTGGCAGTGTGGGGAAATAATCTTTCATCTGCATGCCACCTCACAACCCAGAAAAGGACAGTTTTTCCATCTCCCTCTTCTGTTCTGCCCTGGCCCTGGTCCTGGCCCTTAAAACATCTCCATAAATAACTGTGGAGGTAAGAAAGAACTAGAGCTCTGTAATGTTGACCATTATTTAGGCACCAGAATTGTATGACAACTTTCTTTCCTCTTTTCTTTTTTCCACATTCCTCAGCTACCATCTGCTTCCTTCTAACATTTTCTTTCTTCCTGATTCTCCTTTTGCTTGAATTACAGAAGCCTTCTAGGCAGAGGAACCTCCCTCTATTAAACCCTCATAATAACCTTTGCTGATAGGAGACCTTGGGGGAAAAAAAGAAAGAAAGAAAGAAAGCACAAAAACCCTGGCATTGTCCCTTCTTATCCCATAACAGGAATGTGTGCTTAAGACTACGTGACTGTGAGAAGGAGAAGAAGGTGGTCTTCACAACTGGACAAATTCCTTCAGACCATTAGGGGTTTCAAATCTAAGATGCTTTACATCTCTGTCAGAAGATCACAGAAGTCAGAAAGGCGTTTCAAGTCTTTCTTCTAATTCCAGCTTTCTGTGAGCCTCCGCAAAGGACAGCATCTTACTGATAGCTTTCTTGCAGCCTGCTTTAGTTCTCTTTTGTGACAGCCCAACCAAGCATAGATCACTTTGAGCCACAATAAGAAATAGGGAAGAAGGCTATCTCATCGTCCAGGAGGGCCAGAGACCTGGGCACAAATCCTCTTTTTATAACATTGTATGTTGAAGCATGGTGGCAGAGCATCTAGCTTGGTGACGTGTCTTTGGAAATGGTAGGGCTTTTAATATGTTCTCCATTGCCTTCCAAGTCTATGCCACAAACACTTAGCAGGTATGCCAAACTATTTTAGAAACAGACCTGATTGTCTGGAAGGGCGTCTTAGCTGTAAAATATGTTCCCTGCGCAAGTGGGATGAGTACATGGTAATTTTAGTAGCTACAAAAGCTTTTTTTTATAAGTCATTTTCCTTTCATCATCCTGACTAATTGTATATGTGAGAAAGTTGCCTGTTTGGGGGTTTTTTTGCTTACATACATGCCTACCTCCAATGAAACTCGGAGTCATAAATAGTGAAGGAGCTAATGGGGTGAAATACTCCTCATACAGACAGGATGGTTCCAACGGGGCTGCCGTTGGCAGGGTTGTTCTATAAGGAGTTTAACGTAAGTAAGAGAGAGTAAGGGAAGGTTCCACAAGAACCACCCAGGATCAGAATTTGGCTCTTGATTTGGAATGTTCCCTTGCTTGTCTGCGGGTAGTGATGAGGCAGGAAATAGCCTTTAAGTCCCAGGTGCTGCCTGAGTCTTTAGAGGCCTTAGGGGAAGGGAGATTAATTAAAGAATTCAATGAACTAACCCCAACAAACTGATTCCATCTTATTTCTATCCTAACCAACCTCATACTTTCTCTCATTAGATCATTTGCTAATTTCTCATTTCTTTTCATCTTCTCTCCTGCCTAACAACTCACAGGGCCCCATGGTTCCTTCCCATTCTCTGTTTTTGTACTTCCTTCCAAAAAAAATACAGTCTGTCAATTTTTAATAGAAAGGAAGTTGTTATTAACAAAAAAAGGAAGGTTGTGTCCTTTAACAGAGCCATAACTAGGTCAGGAGGACCTGCGCTGTGTCCTAGGGCATCAAAATTTAGAGGGCACTCACAGTATTTATACTCCAACAACCTAAAAACTACTGTGCTTAGCACCTCATTAGCAACAGTAATTAGTTGAAACAGGAAACTACCAGGTGGTAGCCTGCTTCCTTGCCTAGGTGAACTGCTCCCCAAGCCAAGCTACCTCTTGTGTCATGGGGTCAATTTAACAGTGTCTTTCATGCTATTTGCCTTTTGTGATGCTTTCCCTGAGTTCCAATAATTCCACTTATGACTCTGTCCATTTTCCAATTCCATTTCACAAAAGAGAATTTTCAGAGCCCTAGAGAACAGACTAAAGACAATTTCTAATAGTACATGCTACATTTACCTCTTAGTCCTCTGAAGATGTTTACATTTTAAGCCTTTGATTATAGAGTGAAAAGCTTTGTCCTCAGGTGTAAATTTCCATAAACAGGTGTAATAGAAGAGCAATACTTCACATCCATCTTGTGCTTTAAGGTTTACCTTAGCTCAGAATAACCCTGTAAAATTGGTAGTACAAGTATAATGTGGGAAAACCTCATGTAAATCTTATAGACTATACAAATGCCAATCATTCCCAATTTTATACACAAAATATCTGGTATTATGATATATGAAGTGGTGGAGTAGGGAATGAGGTCCTCAGACTCCAAATCTGTTCTTTCTGTGTTATATCAGTGGGGTATCATACAGAAAGTCTTATGCAAGAGACCATTTTCATCTCCCTGAAGTCAGTCTTTGGAGGTGATCAGCACCTCCCACCCACTCTAAATCCAACCTTACCACTGCAATGCCTCTACTTTCCTGTGACAGGTCTCTGTTTTTAACACTCTACCTTGAGAGGCAGCTTAATGTCTCCAATAGTGTAAGAATAGTCAGATATACTTTGGTTCAGATCCTTCTCGCAACATTTCCTGTGTGACCTGCACACATCATTTAACTTATTTGAATCTCTGGCAGATCCCCAAGAATTTAAGTTCTAGGCAGATGGCAATATGATGTATTCTATGAAGCACATAGAATAAACTGCATGCACTGTGCTCTCTGTTTTCTATTCGACTGACACAGACATCTATTTAGGAAAAAGATATTTGAAAGGTTGGTTTCTCAAAGTGGCAAATAGAGAAGGAGAGGGGAGGAGAGAGGAATGAAAGTTACAACCTTAATTGACATACAGAGGTGCAAGAACCAGGTTTGGGAGGATTAGGCTAACTTTGGTCTCTTTAGATTGCTTCTCAAGCAAGCTTCTCATGTCCTCTCTGTCCATTTTTCTCTCTCCCTTTTGGATATTTTTTTCCCGTTCTATTTTGAGCACCCCAGTATAGCTCTTTTGTTCCATTTGTAAGCCACAGACTTGCATCCAACTGAAAAAGGCACCCTCCTCCTCATCCACCACAACGCCTCTGATCCTTGGGGCCTCTGCCAGTGTTTGACCACCTGAGCCTGCTTATTTGTGGCAAGCACTGTTGCTTTATCTTTTGGGTTTTGTTTTTTATTTTGGGTTTTTTTTTACCAGTAAGAGGAAAAAACTCACATAAAAGAAAAATGTTGAAAAAGTAAACTTTTTTTATGAGCACCGCAAAAAAACTACATGATAAAGATTAAAGGGAATGCTCTTATTTCCAATACATTATAAATTTATTTTTCTGACCTTCTGATGGAGCACAGAATAAGCTTCCCACTCACATTATTTCATAGGTTGAGCCTATAGCAGCTCTTGTTCCCCCTCAACCTATATTAATTTTGCTCAAAGCCATGCGGTTTTGAAGATTATTTTCATAGATGGAGTTGGGAGACCCAGGAGTTAGTCCCAGCTCTACCACTAACTGGCTGAATAGTCGTAAGTAAGATTTGTATATTTTCTGATCCTTGGAATACTCATCTTTACGATGAGGACCTTTGTTTATATGATACCTTCTAAAGTTATTTCTAGCTCTAACATTAGAAACTTTGGAAGCATCATGGTTTAGTGGAAAGAGATCTCTGTATTGGAAGTCATTGGCTAAGCCATCTTGAGCAAGTCACTTTAGGGTCTTGGGGGTCACTCTTGGAGTCTCAGATTCCCCATTTGCAAAATGAAGTTGTACCAGATTACCTCTGAGACACCTTTCAGTTCTAAATCTATGATCCTCCATTATGAGATCTTAGACTTAGAACTGGAAGAAATTCTGGGTCACCTAGTCCAAAACCTTCATTCCACAGATAAGTAAACTGAGACCCAGGCAGATGGAACCATATTCTGTGATCCTATAGCCAAATCTGGGAGAAAACAAACAATATTTTTTTAAAACAACAGCTATGGCTTCTAACTGAAATGTGGCTTGTGAAAAGTAAAATGATGTGCACCTCCTAACATGATTTAGATTAGTTAAGGGAGATAAAAGATGTATTTACTAATGATTGATGCTAAATGCAGTTAGGAAAATAGAAGGCTGAAGGAGATCAGTATATCACCTATGTATTGGCTGTAATGGGACTCTAAACAGCTCTGATACATGTGCATAGGAGGGCAATATTTTGAGTCAAGAGACAAGATTTAAGTCTTCAGGCTTTCTGTTCAAGATAAGTTGGGCTGCAAAAGCAAAAATTTATTTATTTATTTCATTGAATTGTATTTTGTGATCCAAGAGGGTAATGAATTATTGAGTAGGATTTTTTTTCATAAATAGATTTAGCATATTTCCTTTTCATCATCTCTATAGTGAATGGCGGTAGGCAGATACAGAAAAACATTTTCCAAATGGATAAAAATGTTACCTCTGTTTTGGCAAATGGCCCCCTGGTTTGAGGTGTTTTTCCATTTCAAAGTGCCCTTTCTGTCTGGAGTACAATTTTTAATACAGTTATTGTTCCCCCAAAATAGTCACTCTGTTTTCTAATACTTTCCTCTTTTCATGGTGAAAGGAGACTGGGAGAATTATTAAAAATGGGATAAGGGTGGTACGGTGGCCATTTTGTGTTCTGAAAAGGCCTTTGAGCCTTTAGCTATAATCTCTAGGCTGATAGCTTAACTGTATCCTTATTTTCTAAATAATGGCATAGAACTGTACCAGATCACATGAGGCTGTTTCACCCAATTAAATGAATTATGTCAGAAAATGTGCAGGAAGCATGGATTTCTGATTTTTAATGTCAGTTCCCTTTATTGTTTCGAGCCCAGCTGTGTGCCTGACTTTAGCTGTATTGCTGAAAGGTTGCATATAAATTGAATTTGGGTAAATTGAATCAAATTTTAAATGCACTAGAGGAGAAACCCTGTATAACATGAACTTGTGGGAGGAAAAAACTTCTGATGAGGTAAAGAATCATTTTTAACGAGAATAATTATTTTCTCATTTGTTTTGGTGTTTCCAGATTTTTGCATGTCTAGTTGCGGGATATACCTATAACTTAACCCAACTCTGCCTTAATTTCAATACCTTTAAATGATGCAATGATACAACATCTGTGCTTGACTTTGTAGATGTGCTTTTAAAATATTATTGAGAAACTGCAAGAAAAGATGGAAGGTTTATCACTGTGCCCTGGATCTGATTACTAGTGAAAATGAAAATTACTTATTCAGATACTGAATCGTACTGGACAAGGAACACAATTCCTTCACTGCCTACCATGCGCAAAGCACTGTGCTGGCCTCTGGGGATGCCAAAATAAAATAGAAAGGGGTCCCTGACCTCTGGGAGCTTACTTAGAGTATGTGAGCAGATCAGCACAAAGGTGATGGTTTAAGGAGTCTCAATGCTACTAAGTTCTGGGATGTTGACAGGAAGGTCCTGGAATGCCTTGTTACTTTTCTTATTTCTAACAGTTCTCTCTTAGCCCTCATTACGAGTATGTTCCAGATTCAATGAACCATTTTAATAATGAAAATTTGGCCGTGGAATAGATTTTTTAAAAAATGCCCTTATCTGCATGGATATTTAACTTCATTAGGTAGTTTTCTCATATTTCTAAATGGCTGTTCTATCAGGGCATGGTGGCCTTGGAAAGAAAACTGTCCTTGGAGCCAAGAAGATCTGAGTCCAAGACACTGATACATATTAACTGTGTGACTCTGGACAAATCACATCTTAGTTCTCTTGGCAACTGTAACATTAAGTGAAAATGCCAAGTTGCATTGGAAGATTAGCCTCTTCAGATGAACATACAGAAATTCCCTATATCAGTGGAGTCATAGACCCAGTTCTAGACTTCTGTAGTTGAGGAGATGTTTGGGACATACTTTGTTGTTGTTGTCAAATCTGTGATCTCTTTGGTATTAGGAGCTTTCAGTGGGCAGGTCACTACCCCAGTGTAGCTTAAAGTCTTAACTGTCTCTGCCTCCAAGATAAAACGGGGCAGCCAGGTGGTGTAATGGACAGAGCAAAGGGCTTTAGAGTCAGGAGAATCTGAGTTCAAATGTGACCTGAGACATGTACTAACTGTGTGACCCTGGGCAAGTCACTTAAACCTGATTGCCTCCAAAACAAAAGGCTTCATTGTCTGGAACCCTGAGAAGTTAAATGACTTATGAAGGGCCCCACAGCCAATATATGACAGAAGTTGGGCTTAAGCCCACATCTTGTTGACTCAAAGGCTGTAGTCAATCTTCACATCAAACTACCTCTCATCAATTAGGTGATATAGTAGATCTAATGCTGCGACTAGAGTCAGACAGAACTGAGCTCAAACTCAGCTTCAGACAGGTAATAAATCTAGTAGATAGCCTCAGTAGCTATGTGGCCCTGACAAGTCATTTAAATGCTGTTTGCCAAGGTTTTCTCAGCTGTAAAATTGGTATGATAACAGCATCCACCATGTAGGGTTATGAGGATCAAATGAGACAGTATCTATAAAGCAATTAGCACAGTGCCTGGCACATAGTAGGTCTATATACTCATGACCTATTCTTTTCCCCCCAGCCCTTCCATCACTCTTCAACATTGGACAGCTATTTGCCTTCTATTTTCCAAAAGACTTTGCTTTCCAAACAGCATTCATGGCTACATGAATTCTCAGCCTCTCCTACTTGGATTCCTGAGTGAAAAAAAGAGAAAACAGGAGATCTCAGCCTGGGAACCCAATTAGAAAGTACAAGGGAAGCTCTCAGGTCAAGTGGGTCACACGAGTCAAATCCAAAAAGTTCAGGAAACAGGAGGTCATGGATTTCAGGGGACTCAGGAGATCCTGAGTCTGAGAAAACAGAAGCAGCAGCCATTGATAGGTGACTAGGATTTTGAGAAACAAAAAATCAGAGACCTTAGTCAGAGATTCTGGGCAGGAGCCCAGGCCAAAAAATCTGACTGCTTTTTTTTTTTTTTTTTAGTGCTACTGCACACAGTAGGCAGTATATAAATTTTCATTCTCTTCAACCTTACAAGGTTGGCTGGAGCTCTGACAGTTCAAATGATTTCCCTAAGGTAACAGAAGGACCCAAAAGCCAATATTGTCAGACAGACATGGATTCAGATTCTAAAGCTAACTTTCTATCCATTTTCTCTCTGTATATGTCTCTGCTCATCCAACCTATCATTCAATAAATTTTATTTTTTCTCCATATTTATTCATTTGTTTTCAGTTTCAACAATCACTTCCATAAGTTCCAAATTTCCTCCCCCCTCCCTCCTCGCCCCCTTGCCAAGATGGCATACAATCTTACGTGGGTTCTACTCACATGTTCCTATTAAACACATTTTCACATTAGTCATGTTGCAAAGAAGAATTTTAAAAAATAAGAGAAACCATGCATAAAACAAAACAAAATATAACAAAAGAAAAAGAATAGTCTGCTTCTGGGTGCTTCGAGGGCAGAATACAGGAAAGGAGTCTGAAGAACAGTCACAGGAAACTGCAGCACCGAAGGGAGTCCTTCTCCCCTCTCTGTTCAAGCCCTGTTCTAAGGCCTTAGAGTTTGGGAGGGCCTCCGCCTGCAATGGAAGGTAAATGGGCACACCTGTCTTAGGGAAATGAGAAAGCCTGGAATAAGAAAATTTCTTATATTTCAGTTTCTAAATCTAGGTTTTTCCTTCTTACAGGGTTAGGCCAAGGATCCAAAAGGGTATTACCAAATCATTAGCTCTTATAGCTTCCCAAGAGATTGATTGCTGCCAAAGAGAAAGTCACTCTGTCCTCCTTAACACTGGAAAATTCTATTAATTTAATTTGGTCTTGACACTTGCTTCTTTAGAAGCACAAACTCACTTCAGTGGAATAGTTTTTCAAGTTCCCTTACCATAGTTAGCCTGTGACAAGTAGGGCATTTTCCATATTTCGTTTGTCATGAATAGAAAAGAAACCAAATCAGGTCTTATTGGAGTGCCACTTGAATATGATTTAGGCAATTTTACCGTTATCTTAAAAGAGAAGAAATCATGGGCATATTCAGACATAATTCAGTAGGAGAAAAGTGAAATCTTCCAATTATTGCTTCTACCGCTACATTTGATGTATTTACTTGGCTAACCATGGGGGGAAAGCTGGAGTGTCTAAAGGTAGCAAGCTTCAGGAACAAAAATGAATAAGAACTTGAATTGTTAATGAATTTTGAGATGCCGCATTGGATTAGATCTTTGGATTGTGTTTTTGATACATTCATTTAAGACATTTGCAGATTTTTTCCAGGTAACCTGATTTTTTTTTTTTAGGTTTTCTGAATTGGGAGGAAATCATAGCTTTTCAATAAAAGCCCACTAATAGCAAATAATTAAAATAACTCATGTCTCTGCAAAACTTAAGTTTTGCAAAGATCTTTACATTCATAACAACCTTGTGAGTTAAGCTGGTAGCCATATTTTACAGCTGAGGAAAATGAGAGAGCTTAAGTGACCTACCCAGGACTATGCAGCTGCTACTAAGTGCCTGAGGTGGTGTTTCCACCTAGGACTTCCTGGCTTCAGGAATGGGCCTCTCACCACTGTCTCATACATCCTTCTGTGACAAACACCCACTCTGTGCAGAGTGATGGTGTAGGTACTACAGCAAGGTACAGGTTAGGATGACATTGACATGATAGCAAATTAACTTGACTGAAGAGTGACAAATAGTCAGTTTGCTAGGTGTTCTGCCTCTAAAGTTGGCCCACTAGGAGTCCCAAAGAAATACTTAATTGTTCCAAGTTGGGAAAAAAATAGACATCAGAGTCAGGCAGCTTCATAAGAAACAATGGGAGGTGATGACTGGAAGACCACCAGAGGGAAAAGAAACAAAACAAAACATCTAGAATTGAATCTTAGCCCTGACACTTACTGGACATGCAGTTGCCAGTCAATACCTTCTTTATGCTTCTGTGTCTTCATTTGTAAGGTGAAGATAATAGTTGCCATGTCAAAGATTGGTGGGGAGGAAAGCACTTTATTTTAAACTGGGAATTACTATATGAATGTAAACTAGCATTGGGATTTGGGAAATGTTTCAGGGAAAAGAAGAGTTAATCCACAAGCTATCTGCTATGCACTACAAGCACTGAGGGTGCTAATTCTGAAATGATACGGTCCTGGCCCTCAAGAAACTTGCATTCAACCAGGGGGAGTCCTAGGTGGTCTTAGAAAATGACATCAGGGCAGCTTTGAAGGGGGAGACTTGTATTCATGATTATTGTTGCAGAAGAATTTATTTGGATGTTTCCTGTTTTCAGTGGCGCTGGAGGTAAATTTGATGACATGGTTTTGCAGGAAGGGAATGTGCGTATGGGCCCTCCTGCAACAATGCCCAGTACTTCCAAAAAGAACATTTTCTTTGGCCAGGGGCGTTAAAAGTAAATTAAAGCCCTATGCGACACAGATGTCTCAAGCATGGAAAGCCGTTTGTCAAAAGCATAACTCTGTAAGATCCAGGAAGCGTGATGCTGTCCTGTTGTCATGGAACACTTCTTGTTGGGCAAAATCTGCAAAGAGAATCCAACAGGGTAACATTTAGGAAGGGTGTCTTTATTGGACCCTCCTGAAGGCTATGAAAATGAATTCCCAGCACACCAGTGGCTGCATTCACAATTAATTAGTTCCAAGTTCTTTAGGGCTGTTGGATCTTTGCAAGAAATATTATTCTGTTGTTAGTTGATTTTCTTTAAATAGGAAAAGAATGTGAGTTTTCCAAAGGGTGTGACAGCATAAGATTAAAATTTGGGGCTCCTGTAGTCCTGTTTCCCCCACAAGATGAAATATTGAATACGTTGGAAAGCTGAAGTCTTCAAAGGAGGTTTTTCTTTTTTTTTTTTTTTAAACAGAACTTGCTAAAGTGAATCGAGCAAGAGGTTGAAAGCAGTTACCGCGAACAATAATATTTCAGAGGAATTGTTGGGTGGTCCATTGTCGTGTACTTTTACAAGGAAGAGGCCAAAGGATTTACCGTTACTAAGTGCTTCTGGTCCACACTGAATCTATTAACAACTTTGTTTCATAAGTGGAATGGAAAGTTAGGTTTTCCTACCCACCTTGGCCCATTGTTTGAGGGTGTGTTCTTCTTCTGAATGCCAGCTGTCATTCATTGCCTTATTCACCAAGCAATTAAGATCCTACTAGGTGCAAAACACTGGAAATACAAAGACAAAATTGGATTCTGCTGGATAGATAATATGGTAGGGAGAAATCTCATCTTAGAATCAAGAGGACCTGAATTCAAATCCCATTTCTGGCACTTGCTACATATTAATCACCTTAGTTTCAATTTCTCATTTGTAATGAAAATAATAGTAACTGCAGTGCCTACCTTGCCAGGTTGTTGTGAAACTCAGTTGAGATAATGTACATGAAGAGTTATGCAGACTTCAAAAGCACTAAATACATCTCTCTCTGGGCTCACAAAACTGTAGTTAGAAGGAATCTCAGGCTCCATAGACAGCAACCTGAAGCTGAAAGGGCTTAAGGGGCTTTCTTAGGGTAGCACCAGTGTGAAAAGTGAGACCAGGTTTTCTGATTAGGGACATCTAAGTGCCATAGTGGATATCATGCCTGACCTGGAGTCAGGAAGACTCAGATGTCTTCCTGAGTTCAAATCTGGTCCCAGACACTTAGTTGTGTAAACTTGGGCAAGTCACTTAACCCACTTTGCCTCCATTTCCTCATCTATAAAATGAGCTAGAGAAGGAAATTGCAAATCACTCTAAGATCTTTGCCAAGAAAACTCCAAATGGGGTCATGAAGAGTCAGACATGACTGAAAATAAGCAAAAAGTTCTAATTCTCCATATAGTATCCTATCTGCTATAGTGCTCATTAGTATTAACATTTAAAGAGTTAAATAAATAGAGTATAATATGAGGAGGGAGAAAGCACAAACAATTAGGGGGAATCAGGAAAGGCTTTCCGTTGTAGGTGGCAAAAATGAGTTAATTATTTTACTACGTATCTATATGAGTACAGAAAAATACAATTGTTCCAAGAAGTCTGGCTCCAATTTATAGCAGCCATTCTATACAACTGAGCACCAGGGCTCCAGAAGTACCTGCCCCACTGCTTATGGGACAAACCTAGCAACCCATGAGGAAAGTGAACCAAATGTTTACCCTTCACTCACATCTGATTCTACCACACTTACAGAGCTGGGGGTCTACATTTGCCATCATACTTAGACCACATGAGTCACTATGATTTACTGAAATAGCCTCTCAAGGGAGAGAAGTAATATTTAAAGTGCTTAGCCTAGGCACGAAATATCATAAAGATAGAATTTCTTGTTTATTTATAATCTCCTTGTACAAAAAGACTTACCTAACCATGCATGGACAACAACATTGACTTGTCCAGGTGCATATGTGATATACTTTAGTGAGTGCTAGGTTTGGAGTAACAGGGCATAATTCAGTGCCTGACTTCATCACTTACCACTGTGGTGACCTTGGGCAAGTTATGTTTCTAAGCTTCAGTTTTCTTATTGTAAAATAAAGGGGTTGAACTATCAAACCTCTGAGATCCCTTTGCAGCTCAATAAATGTGGTCCCTCCCTTCCTGTTGGTATTTCATTAACATAAGCCACAGAAATGAGATTTTTTACAAATATTGTCAGGTATTTGCCAAGGAATGACAATGCTGTTGTGGGTTGTTCAATCATTTCTCAGTCATGTCCAACTCTTTATGAGCCGTTTTGGGGTTTTCTTGGCAGAGATGTTGAAATGGTTTGCCATTTCCTTGTCCAGCTCATTTTACAGATGAGGAAACTGAGGTAAGCAGTGTTAAGTGACTTGTCCAGGATCACCCTGCTAGTAAGTATCTGAGGTCAGATTTGAACTCAGGAAGATGAGTCTTCCTGACTTTAGGCCTAATACTTCATCATTAATCACTTTGTTGCCCTAATGACGATAGTATAAGACGTATAAGATAAACAGCTTCAGTTTAAATAAACAGATGATAGGTAGACAGACTGATAGACAGATGAATAGTTATTTAACTATAGTTGTAATTTTTTTTCATGACTAGGTGAAATTAATATTGAAGTTGAACATTTACTTATTTGCATTGGGGCAGCCTTGTAAAATTAATCTGCAAATACTCAGAGTGGTTCCTCTGAATACTGCAAGGACTAAAGAAGCCTATTTGCATTCAGTCTGATTTTTGTAATCTATAATGCAAGCAGATCCTCGATATTTTGCATCTGTCAGTAATAGGCCAAGAACTTGCAATTCGCCCTCAGAATGCACTATGTGGCATGTTTAAAAGCAGCACATGGATCTCTGTAGTTGTATCCCAATTTAATGGAGCTACTGCTGCTAATTGGAGGTGTGAGTTATTCAGTGGAAGGGACTTTATATTCTACACCAGCTTAGAAATACAATAGCTTCGATGGTGAGGTGTGTTTTTTTTAAGCCCTTACAATTATTGTAGTGTTGAATTAATTAATTTTCTTTCATTATACTGTAGTTAGTCATAAAAGGGTGCCGTTTCAGTTATGTCCTTCCTCTGAGATACTCTGTGGATGCTATTAAAGCCACCATACTGTATTAACACACCAGGGTAGTATGGCTGTGCTTTATGGATCATCCAAGTGGAAATAATCTGTTCCTTTTATGTCAGACCATAAAGTTTTATCTGTAATACCAAGTTCTCATGGCCTCTTAAGACAAGTTGATGCTTCCTCCTGGAATATTGCCAAGTGACGTTACAAGATGTACTGGTATAACAAGGAAGCCAACCAGAGTTAAAGACATATTTGGGGGTTGGGAGGAGAGGTTGAGGGTTGAGACCATAAATATTTGTGTATATGCATATGTATATGTTTGCATATTTTTGGTCCAGACCTATGATTTCTTTAATGTAGGAAACTCCCAGTGACAAGAAACTATATACCAAAATAGGCTAGGCTTTGAGTTTTAAAAACTTTGCCAGAGGCACTGAAAAGTTAAGTGACTTTCCTGTGGCCACATAGCTAGTATATGTCAGACTTGAACACAGGTCTTCCTGAGCCCTAGACTAGCTTTCTATTTCCTGCCTTCCCCTTCCCTCTCTGTATATATGTGTGTGTGTGTGTGTGTGTGTGTGTACATATATATATGTGTGTGTGTGTGTATAGACACATATATGTGTATATGTATGTATGTATGCATATATATATATATATATATATATATATATATATATATATACTCAGATATGTACAAACATACATTTATGTGGTTCCAGACCTGTGATTTCATTGTATAGAGAACTCCCTCTATGGATTCAGGTCTGTAAACACTGCATAACTTAGTCTAAGAGAGTGAGGATGAAGAATACTGAGAGATGGCTACAGGATCATGGAGCCAGCATATGGCAGAGGCTAGATTTGAACCTAGAACTTTCTAACTCCCAAGCCATTCTGCTATACACTATGCCATGCTGTCCCCTCATATTGTGTGTATGTGAGTTGCAGTCCATACCTCTGATTTTATTGGGGTAAGTAATCCCTCTGCTAATGAAGAGGGGCAATATATTGTCTTAAAGAGTTTCCCAGGGGCCAAGAGGTTAAGTGACTTGTTTTGGGGCTCATAGCCTGTGTCTATTGGAGGCAGACTTGAACCCAGGTCAACCTGAACTTGAAGTCAGGCCTCTATCCACCATGCTTTGTTACCTCTCATTAGCATACATATACATATATACATATATATATACACACACACACACATATGTGTGTATACACATATACAAATTAATACATATATGCATATCCATGTACATACATATATATCATATACTGTTTATATGTATACATATACATTTGCATATATAAATATATGTATATACTGCATATATCTAAATAGATAGATGAATGGGTGGATGGATAGATGGATAGGTAGATGGATAGATAGATGGATGGATAGATAGATATAAAATCATTAACCAATAAATTCTGTTGATCTTTTGCTCTGCAAAAATTCAGATCCTGAGAGAGAAACTGCCTGGCATGGTAGAGTGCTGAATTTAGACTCAGACCTAGATTCATATCCTGCCTCTAATACTTATTAGCTGAATGAGCATGAGCTAGTCACTTAACTTCTTGGAAGCTCTGCCCACTCTCTAAAGTATCAGAGACTCAATGTAGCATGTGTATGATCTGCCTTTATAGAGAAGTTTCCTACATTTATGCCATCATTAAGTACAGTTCTGCAGTCATGGAGTTATCTATAGATTAAAGTATTTATAGGATTCTAGAAGTAGATGAATGTATTTATAGGTTTCTAGAACTGAAAGAGATCTCAGATGTTTTCTAATCTAAACTCATTTTATTTGGGTAGGGGAATGGAGCCCAAAGGAAATGGGAGATGGGAGGAGGCTAAAGTGACATATCTAAGGTCAGATAATGATTTGGTATCAAAATAAAGATGAATAGGAATTCCCATTCATATGTATACAGTGTTGAAGCTTTTCAAAATGTTTTCCTGATGACAACTATATGAGATAGGTTATCATCCCCTTTTAAAGATGAGGAAACTGAGCTTGGGAGAGACTAAATGGCTTTTCCAGGATCACACAGCTATTAAATATCAATTTCAGGACTCAAACTCAGGTATTTTGATTTCAAAACCAGTGTTCTTACTGCACTGCCCCCAAAACAAACAAACAGAAACAGTTGTTCAACGGACTTTCTAGGTGCCATATAAGAACTCTTCCAGTGCACCAGTGATTTAGACTACTAAAATAACTTTATGCCACAGCCCACTTTGGTCATTAACACTTTTCATAGATTGCCCCTTAGATAGCCAAACTGCTCTGCAACCTATCATGTTCCACGCGGAATGGATTCTTTGCTCTGCACTGCCGTGATAGAGAACAGATCATTCATGTTATTTAGTGTGCTTGCATAAAATTGTTTATTGTGCAGTCATTTTCAGCCATGATTGACTCTTCATGATCCCATTTAGGGTTTTCTTGGCAAAGATCCTGGAGTAGTTTGTCATTTCTTTCTCCAGCTCATTTTACAGATGAGGAAACTGAGGCAAATAGAGTTAAGCAACTTGCTTAGCGTCACACAACTAATAAGTATCTGAGGTCCAATTTGAACTCATGAAGATGAGCCTTCCTAATTGCAAACCAGTCAATCTATCTACCATTCCTTGATAGGACATCTAATATCATGTTTTGGACCACAACATTAGCTGAGATTAAGACTTTAAAAAAGATGATATGATCACCTTTCGTCTATATGATTTGTGATTTCACTAGTCATATGTGTTTATTTCACCCTTCATGAGGTAGATAAGGTGAGTATGCATCTGATAGATAAGAAAACTCAGATATCTAGACCTTAAATGACTTGTCTACAGTCTCACAGTTAATTAATATTATAGAAAGGTATCTTGAATGGAGCCATTGTAGTGTAGTGGAGAGCATGCTGGAACTGGAGCTAGGAAGACTTGCTTTACAATCCAACTTCTGATACTTATTATATCCATGAGAAAATTTAATTTGAATTTAACTTAAGTCTTTAAACTTGAAGTTCCTGGTTGCTAAAATAAGGACGTGAAATCACTGACCTCCAAGATTCCTTCCAGTCCTAAATCTGTGATATTATGACTATAACCGAACTGGGATTTAGATCCTATAGAAGGAGTTCCAAGGATCTTGACAGCATCTAGCCCAACCCTCTCATTTCATAATTTTTATCAAGGAAAATGAGACATGGAGAGGTCTAAGGATTTGTCCCAGGTCATACAGATGGTAAGTGGCAGAATTTGGGATCTGAATGCAGGTGCTCCTATTAGCAGAGGTCTGCCATGGCGCACTGCCTCCGGAACTCAGACCTCTGATCCCTAGACTTCCCATTTCATCAGACTGCCTTTCTGCTATAGGGATGCCTCCTTATATTTTTACTATTTTCACTGGAGGACGTTATGAGTGAAGGAAGCTGATCTCATTAGTCAACTTAGAGAAAATAAATTAGATGGACCCTTTTAAGAAAAAACATCCCTGTTTCAGCAGAAAGACCACCAAAATTTGTAGATAATAATGTTTATAAATCATGGCCATCCCTTTTCTTATCACTTTTCATTGCATGATTGTAACTGGGCAGAAAGTGTCAGAGTCCTGAAAAACTGCCTTGGTGTTATTTCCTTAATGAGCGGTAATTTTGTCATCGGTATCACCACAGTCTCTTGAGACCAGTCATGTTCTTAAAGCAGTTGATATTTCTTCTAGATCCAGATTTCTGATCCTCTCAGCCAGGTAGTATGAAGAAAATCACTACTGCTGCTTGCTGGAGCTGTGGCCTGATATAGGCTGTGTATTTAGAACATGTTTTTCTGATGAGCTGGAGTCAAGACTTTAACAAGGTACACACCAAAATCCGCTTATGTGGCCTTGCATCATTTGGCCTCCAAACACTTATGTTCCCACGTGGGTTGTTATTTCATTTTGTTTTCTTTTTTCACACTTTAATCCACAGTGAATATGTGTTATAGAATGGATTGTTCGGTTCCTCTTGACCTGGCATTTCCTACCCTCCAGTACCCAAACAAACTCTTCCAGACCTATGTGACCATGTGCATGCAGACCACCCTAGTTCCAGCCCCATGCCCATTCCAGTGTCCTCTCACTCCTGAGTAAGCCACTTTAACATGGTATCCTGTCAGGTGATGACTCTACCTCTGTTCTCAGTAGCAAAGGACTTCTAATTGTGATTTTCACTCATGGATAGAGGGTCGTTGCTTTAAAATAGTAATTAATTGATCATCTCATTCAATCCACTTAATTTTGCATAAGGAAACTGAGGCAAGGCTAACAAGGGCGAAGAGCTTTGTCTAAGATCTCACAAGAAGCAGTTAGGATTTGAGCCTTGGACCTTTGACTCCAAATCTGAATTTCTTCCCAGTGCAATGTAAGTTCTCAAAGTGCAGTCCCAGAATCATAAGAGACCCCCAATATCTATTTAGGGATTCATGAGGTCAAAATTATTTTCACAATAATGTTTTAATTTCTAAAATGTAAAATATCAACAGATATACATTAAAAGGCTCTGAGGGTGGGTGTTCTCAATTTTTTGAGTGTAAAGGTGGCTTTGAGAGCAAAAACTCTGAGAACCTCTACAGTATACTATCTTATACCATCCTGTACTATACTATACTATGCCATACTGTACCATATCATACCGTACCATACTACTTTATCCTCTTTTCACAAAATTTTAAGGGAAAGTAACAGCTGATTGCCTTGACAGAAAGTTAAACCTGAGACTATTCTGTATTAGAGTTGTGACCAGGCATTCTCAGAGTTTAATAGAGCACTTAACAATTCTAGAAGTAAAGGATCTTTGCCAATTGGTAATAAGAACATGACTCAACTTAGTTCTGCATGACCCCAAAATATCTGTTAGAAAAGGTTTTTAAAAAATTATTGTAGAATCCTGAGGAACAAGGGATATATGATAGGTTTTGAAGAGGGGGATGAAGTTGAGTTACAGGTTTTGTTAGTGGAATAAACTACTTGAGAATCGGGACTGGTTTGATGGTGGTAGTGATGGTGGTGTATTTTTGTTATGATATTGGACCCCTGGTACCTATCAAAATCCTTTGCCCATCAGAAACACTTGATAAATACTTGCTGAATTGAATTCTGTGAATTTTCTGTGGTAACCTGGGTAGACAGCCTCAACAATAGAGCCACTACCTAGGACTTTTATGGAAAAGTAAAATCCTTTTTATAAATGATGGAAGTAAGCCCACCACCTCTGCAGTTTTGGAAATTTGCCCACCTATTAATTTGGTCCCATTCAGGTGCTTAACAACTCTAGAGACAAAGATCAACACAAAAATGGTTGCTATGGGGAAATGTAATTTGATGGTCATTACAGCAAAAATATGGTAAGCAGTTATGTCCCTGTTCATAGATGTGGCACATTTGCTGAAGGACACCCCATCAAAATACTCTAACATAATTAGAAAGTGTAATGGGAGCAATTTAGTGGGAAGCTAACAACATCATAACGAAACAATTCTACAAGCTCATTGTGTTCTCTGGATGGCACCCTTGTTTGGAGTGTGCTGTTTGCACATTTGGAGCATGCTATTTGCCCGGAAGAACATGATTACATTTTTAAGGGTAATTTTTCTTCTCATTTTGGTGAAGGTTGGTGGTAGCTGAAGGGGAGAAATTCCTATTTGACAGAGAGAGAAAGAGAGAGAGAGAGAGAGAGAGAGAGAGAGAGAGAGAGAGAGAGAGAGAGAGAGAGAGAGGAGCATGACCATTTGGTATAAGTGGAAAGAGGACAAGACTAGAAATTAGAATGCCTGGGTCTAATTCTACCTCTTCCAAATTGAAGTCTGCCACTAACCAATTCTGTGGCTTTGAGCAATTCATTTAACCTCTTTAGGTTTAGTTTTCTAATCTGTAAAATGAGGATTTTAGATTGGATGGCCGCTACTGTCCTGTTAAGCTCTAAACCAACTCAACAAACATTAAATACCTACTATATACCAGGCACCACTGACAATACAACATCAAGAATGAAATCATTCATGGTCTCAAAAGAACTTTTTTCTGTTGGGGTGGGGAGAGGCAAGGGGAAAGAATAGCTAGAAAGGACCTCATAAGACATCTAGTCTGATACTCACTTTACAGACAAGAAAACTGAGGTCCAGGGAGAGAAAGTAATTTGTCTGAGGTCATACAAATAGTGAGTATTAGAGGCAGGATCTAAACCCAGGCCCAGTACTTTTTGCACTGGACCACTGGTATAAATCCAAAAGAAGGAAGGGGTAGCACAAATATGTTAAATACAAAGTATTTCAAGTAATTTCAAAGGACTGAAAACACTCATGGGTGGAGAGATCCGAAGATGTTTCAGGTAGGTGTAGCACCCAAGCTGTCTCTTGAAAGAGGATGAGAATTCCAAAATGTAGGAGTGAGGAGATCACCAGAAATGCGGAACACCCTGCGTAAAGGCAGGGAATCCTAGAATAAAAGACCCCAAATTGGAAGAGACTTAGAGCCAACTCGATGGAATGGAATTACTTCTCATCAGATTGCCAGTCAATGTAACAAATCACACAAAGTGGCTATTAGCTTATCAATATAAAACAAGCAGTTCCCTATAGCTTCTCTAGTCTCTTTTCACCTACCCATAGTTATTGGTGATATATGACATATCATTCTCATAAATGACTTTGCATACAATTTACAAGATTGTAAGTAAAATATGCAGATGAAAGACAAAACTAGCTTATTAAAAATGACATCTTCTTGGTAGAAATTTATGAAGTTTCTGATTTAATCTATCAAAAGCCAATCAAGAAACAGTTGTCTACCTATAATAATAACTGATATTTACGGTGTTCTAAAATTTGCAAAATACTTTAAACATGTTTTTTCATTTAATTCTTATCATATCCCTATGGTACAAGTATTGCAAGTCTCAATATTATTCCTGTTTTACAAATGAGTAAGCAGAACCCCAAATAAGTGGTAACCCAGTCAGGAAGTGTCAGACATGGAATTCAAGCCTAGTTTTCTTGAATCCAAAGCATACCCTTTCCATTACAACTACTTCACTCTGTAGAGGACAAAAAAATTCAAATTTTGTCCGTGCCTCAAGGAACTTTATTGTCAAGTTAGAGAAAAGAGTGTGCTTCTGTGCTTACGTTAGGATGTAAAACAATATTGATGCTACATAATGATAGATCATCCAAGGAAAAAAATGAAAAATACCCTCCATACCCCATGCTTCATGCCCAAGGAATGGCACAGGCAATAAATGCTAAAGGAGCTAATTGGGGTGGGTGGGCTGAGGGGTATGGATGTGGGATTTCTATGGATTGTGATGGTCAGGGAAAGCTTCAGATAAAATACAGAACTTTATCATGATTGTAAAGAATAGAAGCTCTTTGGCATGTAGAGGGGAAAGAGAAGAAGAAGACCACAATACAGTGTTGAGCTCTCTATCAAACAAATGCTATTACTGAAATGGCACAGTGGTCCCAATAACCTTTGGTTACATAACACAACTGACCCTTTAACCAGAAGGCAAATGAAAGTAGAGAGGCCCTGCTAAACTCTTTGGATGAGACTATGTTATTATTTTCATGGCAAGTCTCTGCCTATAGTATATCTTGCATTACAAAATTGACTTCTAGCCCTAAGCATAACTTTATTTCCATAAGTGATTTTTTATTTCTTTGTACCAGTTAATATCAATAAGCCCAGGAGTTACATATTCTACCTTTCAGCAGTAAAAGATCAGAGAATATTAGAATTTTTCAAGCTACAAGTGACTATAGAGGACTGATTCCACCCCCCCCCCCATCTTTTGAATAGGATATATTCATTCCCAAAGGGCCCCTAAAGGATATGATTTGTGCAAGGTCCCTTGGCTAGTTAGTTAGTGGTTAAGCCAAAGTTATCTTTTCCCTTCTCCCAGGCAAATTGATTTAACAAACATTTACTAAGTACTTGCTATGTGAAGAGCCCTGTGCTAGATGCTAGGGAAATACAATGTGGTTAGAAGAAATTGTTCCTTGATGTCTTGTAACGTACTCTGGAAGACACAAACAAATAATTATACAACAAAATTGTATGTGATCAGTATATTTAAGAAGTCCAAACAAAGAATCATGTGAGATCTAAGGAAAACAAGGTGATTAGCAATGTGGAAGATTAGAGAAGGCATCATGGAGCAGTGGTATTTGAGTTGGGCTTTAAAGGGACATTGGAATTCCATGGGATCAGAATGTGTGTTCTGACATGTCCCTCTGGCATGAAAAGAAAACATTCTCCTGGGACTCAGGAGATTTGAGTTCTGATCTTTGTCATACATTTTCCAAATTCTGAATCACTCTCCTCTTTTATTTCCACATGTGGATGATTAAGTTCCTCAGTTCCTCCGGAAAGATATGGGAGTTCTTGCATCTGGAAATGTAAAAGCAAGCACTCTGGCATACACAGGAGGGTCTGCTGTACAGGTTCTTTGATCTGCTTTTCTAAAAGGAAAGGCAACTTTTGAGAGGTCAACAATCTACTTTAATCAAGCACACATATCATTCACTTAGTTCAGGGGAAAAAGTCAATACCTTGAACTTCAGAGAAAATACAGAGAAACAAAATCAATCAACAGACAGGGCTTCCAACTATCTGACTGTAAGCAGTACGTACATCACAGATCAATAGACAGATAACTGTCTGACCATACATGCATAGTTACCAGAGAGAAAGCACCAACATCTGAGTTTTCAAAGGCGAGGGTTGGGGTGTCTCCTTAGAAGCTGCCCAGAGTCTGTCTGGCCAAACAAACACTTCCAATGAATAAGCCCCAAACCTCACCTCAGAGGATATACATACTTTTCAGAGTCCAAGGACATTACAACCCTAGAGAAACAATGCCTCATTAACAAAAGGTATGGGTCTTCCCACAAATCTCCCCTAATCAAACTCCCCTTAATGGGCAGGTCCATTAATGGACAAGGAAGATCTTTTAACTCTCTAATCAGCATTATGGGAAGCTAGAGAGTAATAGCCCTTTCCTTCCTGTGGTTACAATTCTGTATATCAGGTTCCCAAAAGAAACCAGATAAAGCCAGGTCTGAAGCTATGGCCACTCTGCTACTCCTTAGACAGGTAGGCATGTATGTGTCCACATGAAAGGCACCAGCCATCCAGAGTCCCAGGCACTTGGAACATAGATAGATAAAAGGTTCCCAGTTGCTTATTTGTTTCCATTGAATAAGTCAGCTTGCTAGACTCATTTCCCATTTCTCTTCAACAAGCTGATCATCCATTTTCACCTGCCCAGAACCTTTTACTGATCCAGGGACAAATAAATCACATTTTGTCTATTCCCTGGACAGTTCAGCTAAAAAAAGGGATATCAACATGAAGGACAATTGCTGTGTTGGGCTGTCACCAAGTTCCCACAGGTACTGTGAAAAATTACAGCCAATAAAATAACATTTTTCAAAATGTGACACTACCCTTAAATTTATCTTTGGCAATAAATGGGTTCTGCAAAGAACATTTGAGTGCAAACTATTCTTCAAGCACTCAATAACACATCATAAGTGAATTGTATTATTAATTTATAATAGAATAATTGTTTTGTCCCAGCAGTCACTTTCACTAGCTCAAACATTAATTTTCTCTTCCTTTTTAATCATCTCAAAGATATTAACACATAACACAACACTTCCCCTTCCTGTCCTCTCCCCTCCTCCAAAGAAAATGTAAAAATAACACTGGCTAGTTGACTTAAATGAACCTTCCAGTTAATCCTTTTTGTAAAGCACAGTTATTTTTTAATTTTTAAAATAATATTTTATTCTATAATATAGTTATTATATTATTATATTTATATAATATAGTTAGATTAATATATTTATCATATTTTCTTATAATATACTTATATTATTTATAATAATTTATTTTAAATTTTTAAACTTTTTAAAAAAAGTTTTGAGTTCCAAATTCTCTCTCTCTTTTCCCCTCTCCCCTCTCTAAGAAATTTCTCTTAAAAGAAATTACTCCTCCCACCCCATTTATCATTTCTATAAATCTGGATCTTCATATAAAGAGTTTGCTTACAGCATAGCACAACTAAACTATACTTCTCCACATTGAAATGGAATATAAATATATCTATCCCCAGAAGGCAAAGGGATCTAGAGAATTGAAACAATATCCATTCAATTAATATCTTTCAAGTTGTACCTTTTGAGGAAAAAGTTGATTTGGGAAACCTAAACAAACTACACTGTTCATAGAAGCTGAATTATTCAGTTATTTGCTCAATTCTGTTGTTATGTTTGTATCTGCTGGGGTACAGACTCTGGGAACCTTCCTGAACTCTCCTTGTATCTTCCCACATAATACGACCTTTCCTACCTAAATCTGCTACCAGGCCCTCCATTATCTGTTACCTCCAGATTGCCCCACCTGCTTCCCACCCCAGCCCTCCATAGTCTGATGCCTCCCAATTGCCTCCAGCTGTTTACTAAACTGGATCAGTTACTCCAGTCCCGTTAAGATCCTCCTTGGACTCCTCTTCAAGACCCTCCCTAAACCCTTCCTCCCATCACCCCAGACTACTAGACCACCCCCAGATCCCTCCCACAGTCTTTCTGTATACAAGTTCCATCTCTCCTTCATGAAAGCGCTCAGATTCACTCCAGCTCTGATTGAGATTGTGTCTGACCCACTTGTCAATACAAGCGTCATAAATGGTTAGGCTTAAGAGTCAAACCAATATGACAAATCTTTAATAAACTTTGTTTTACTTTGGCTGAAAGGAGGCTTGAGTTGCGTTCATTCTCCAGGACCCGTGATGTTGGTATCTGGGGATTGCAAGCACCCCAAACCTCAACATATAGTTCCCTAACATCAACATTTGGTTCCCTGATCTCAACACAAAACAAAATCCCTCTGTCTGTTCAATCAAATCCATCAGTTTGGAAATCTGGAAATCTTTCATTATTTTACTATCTAGAAGTCATGAGACACAGCTTCTAGCCATAGCTCTGCTGTGTGACCTTGGACAAAGCACTGAACTTCTCTGGACTTCAGTTCCCTCCTTTGAAAAAGAGCAATTTGGGGTTAGTCTATCTGATTTCTAAAGTCTCTTTTTGCTCTAGGATTCTATGTTCTCTAAAATCATATTCTCTGACTAACCGGCTGACTGATTCTGACTTCGAGAAATCAGTCTTACAGCACATTGAAGAGACAAGGGGCTATCGCAGACCGGGTCTGAAGTCCAAACCTGGTTTCAAATGCCAATGGTATGACATTAACAAATCAGTTAATTTCTTTCAGACTCAATTTCCTTGCCTGTAAAATGAGAGGATGTGACTTGAGAAACTCCGAGGTCCCTTCCAGCTTTAAATGTACAAAACTAAGTAACCCAAGAGCATATATTCAACCCAGAGGAGAAGATAGGAATCCAGTCTTCCATTTCATCTTATCTAAGAGGAGGACTCTATAATTGAGCTCCACCAAGGGCAAGACCTGTATGAAAGCAAAATAATAACAATAACCAAAAAAAAGCAATCTAGAAGCATCACAATGCTAATAGCTCATTAAGATCTCTGTCTGTGCTATTAAACTACTAATTGAATAGTTACACAAATAGTTATAGGATATAATCGGGAATCTAATTAAAGCTCGACCTCAGGATCTGGTAAAAACCTTGTACAGCTCGCTCGCTCTCTCTCTCTCTCTCTCTCTCTCTCTCTCTCTCTCTCTCTTGTAAAAAAAAAAAAATACTTCCCAGGCAAGCTCTGGGAAGTGACATTTTATTATGACTATACTGAAATAACATTAAAACTCATAAAAAATGTTTTCTTCTCTTTTTAACAGCCCTCAAAACTTTCCCTGAGCCATCATTTCCTTAGTGCCTCTGATATCATACCCTTGGTGCACATGCAGCCCTGATGTTGGCAGGAAAAGATACAGTTCGCCAAATTCCAGTGGGCTGTGCAATATCCCTTATAACAGCTTTACTCTGTGTCTTTCCCCTCTGATGCTAGTGGTCTTAACATAATTTGCTCCAGTGCAGTCCTTCCAAGAGCATTTTTCTAGCCAAAATGTAGCTTGATTCTCCTTGCCTTTAATACCTGGTTATAGGTAGGGTACCTTGGAAAGTTCCCAGTTATGGTATAAGCCAGGTGCGTATTGGACTCATGAAGGAGGGGAGGGACAGTGTTAGTCATGGAATCTGATGGAATAAGACCTTTTTCTAAGGCTATTTTTTGTATAAGGTCTAGTCCCTGAATATGCTAATAAAGTTTTTAAATTTATTTTGCAATTTGATAAATAGCCTCTGAAAGTCACCTTAACTTCGGTAGGTCTACCATACACAACTGGGCTCCATAGCTCATTTTCTGGAAGAGATGTAAGGGTTCTCCTAAACAGTCTTTTCTCAATGATTTCTGTTTCCTCACATGTAAAATGAGGAGGTGGGACATAATTAGATTTTTGAGGCTGGCCTCAAAATCTTCCAATCATTCTAGTATTTGTGGAAGTTTTATAACGGATGGAGACACAGGAATATCACGGTAACTGAAATCTCTCACAAGTCTCAGAACCTTTCTTAACTATCTTTTCTGCCTGTCCCCTGTTCAAGCATTCTTTTTATCATCTTGATGAGTAGCTTTGAGGGTTTTTTTCTGCCTCTGCCTAGTCACTGCCAGAGCTTTTAATAAGAAGAGAAATTGCTCTGGAATAGGGAAGCAAAGGGGTAAAGAACAAAGCCATGTATAAAGCCAGAAGACCTGGCTGTTTGCTGCCTGAGGGACCGTAGCAAGTCATTTAGGTTCTCTATATCCAGTTTCTCCATCTGGAAAATTATGGGATTGGGCTAGATCATTTCTAATCTTTCTTCCAGCTCCAGTGCTTTAATTAAGTTATTTAATCTCTCCGTGTCTTAGTTTCCTCATCTGTACAAAGGAGACAAGAAGACATAACTCACAAGGGTTTTGTGAGTATCAAATGAGATAAAGGATATTTCTTGATGGCCCTTGAGTTTCCTTCTATCTCCCCATCTATGATCCTTTGTAAAGAATTTTATTCTCAGAAACAGATATTTAGATATAAGTAGTGTGGCTATTGTTTTTTGTATTGTTATTATTTTAACTGGACTTATGATTTCATCCAGATAAAGAACTCTAGAATAAACTCCCTATTTAAATAAAGACCCTGGATAACTTAAAGTTTCAGAGTTGCCCGAGGTGCTGAGATTTAAGTGAGTTCCCTAAGGTCACACAGTCATGATATATCAGGAATAGGATTGACATGGAAGCTAACTCCCTATTCCCTTTCTTGTTATTTTAAATAATAAGTAATTATTGTGGTCAAGGGCATCTAGGTATATGCAGAGCATGGAATACCAGGTCTGAAGTCAGGAACTTTCTGAGTTCAAATCTTGCCTCAGATACATATTAGCTGTGTGACCCTAGGCATGTCACTTACCTGCTTGTTCAGTTTCCTCATCTGTAAAATGATCTGGAGAAAGCAAGGGCAAAACACGCTAGTATCTTTGCCAAGAAAACCCCAAATGGGGTCACAAAGTATTGGGCATGACTGGAAAACAACTGGACCATATAGCAATAGTAGAGACTCACATGAGCTAGAAAAATGTCATATTGAATCAAATTACATGCTATCTTGGGACGGGAGAGGGGAGACATGGGGGGAAGTTTGGAGCTCAAAATCTTATAGAACTGAATGTTGAAAACTAAAAATTAATTAACTAAAAAAGAAAAATACCATATTGAGAAAATAACATTCCTCAACAAGTCTTTATAAAATGCCTATTAAAAGTCAGGCTCCATGCTAGGGGCTAGCAATCCAAGAACAAAGAATTAATCCCTATTCTTGAAGAGTTAACATTCTAATAGGGGAGATAAACCTACATATATATTATATATTTTATATATTATATATACAAATACTTATGGTATAAATATAAAATGAATAAACTCAAATCTTTGTATAGCAGATCCTCAAAGGGGGCCTGAGTTCTCACTTTAACCTAACCACCTTTGATGTTAATGGAAGTTAGGATGTACGGCAGTTGGACTTGGGTTGTACTATCCAGACTAAGCAAGAGGTGAATTTTGATCACTGAACATTTGCAGGAAGTATTTTCCTTCCTCCTCAAATTAAGGAGTAGATCTGAGTGCAGCTTTGTGTCTGGCACATTAAAGGAAAATCAAAGATTGAGACATTTTTCTGAGTCACAGAAATTTCAAGGGCTATGACCTTCTACCAGGGCTACTTAAATGCTTGACGCTGTGACCCCCCGGGCCATCTCATCACATTGCACTAAGAGACGTGGCCAAGAAAAGCTTGAACTTCAAAAAGCAGATTCCTCACATTTGCCTCTTTTTCAACAGGAAGTTTCCTATGTGCATTCACAAAGTGATGGATTTATAAAAGACACACACACACACACGCACACACACTCTCTAAGAATTACTGTGTTGGTTAATCTGTTCATAGGCGCATTGAGATCATGGATGGAAAATCTCAGGGACCATCTCCTTTAAGTTTCCTCATTTTATTCATGAGAAAACTGAGGCCCAGAAATATATACATATATGCATATATTTAGACACATATATACACACATATACATGTACCTGTATACTTATGCACACACGCATATGGGTATGTATATATATGTGTATGTATATTTATATATACTAAATGCTAGTATAGCATAAATCATAAATATATATAGCATATATCGTGGCATATAGCATCTATATATACTTGAATATAGTATATGTAAATATACACACGCAAACATATAAGATGTTCAGCTGTTTTTCAGTCATGTCTGACTCTATGAGACCGCATTTGGGATTTTCTTGGCAGAGGTACTGGAGTGGTTTGCTATGTCCTTCTTTCACTTGTTTTACAGATAAGAAAACTGAGGCAAACAGGTTAAGTGATTTGCCCAGGGTCATATAGCTAATAAATGTCTAAAGTTGGATTTGGACTTAGGAAGATGAGTCTTCATCACGCCAAGCCTAACACTTCATCCACTGTGCCACTTAGCTATTTCCATATATAAATATATATATATATATATATATATATATATATATTTGTGTGTCTGTCCATCTATCTATATGCCTGTATGTATGTATACATGCATGCATGCGCATGACAGAGACATACAAATTTCTAAGCAAGAGACCCCAATACTCTTAGCCATGAAAAGGCAGTCCTCATCAGCTGTTTTCTTCTGTTTCTTTTGCCATCTGTCACATTCTGGCTAATACAGTGAAGACATCCATGTAAGCCTATCTGTGGATAATTCTTTAAAGTGTTGTTTTGTTCCTAAAATCCCTTAACAGTGTTAAGATACCCTCAAGACCTGTAACTGGAGCACTTTTGCTAAATGTTCAGGAAAGAAGAGTATGGAGATCAGGAAGTTTTAACATTGATTTCTCTATGGGTCAGTGCAATTGAGTCTTAGATTGCTAGATACCATCTTCTGTTTTATAATTGTTTCCTTTGGGTAAACCTTCTCTCCATCATCATCTTCTCTCCATCATCATCATCATAGTCATCATCAGGGCAGCTAACATCGATGTGATACTCTAAGGTTTTCAAAGTACTTTATGAACATTTCATTTGACTATTCCAGTGACCCTGTGAGGTTTGTGTTATCACTATTCCTATTCGACAGATGAAGAAACTCAGACCCATAAAAATTAGACAACTTGCCCAGTGTCACAAATCTAGTAACTGTCTGGAGTGAGATTTGAATCCAGGCTTCCTCATCTTTTGTCCAGTGCTCCATGCACTACACCAGGGCACAGGTGTTTACACTGATTCTTCTTTTGTAGCCCTCTCCACCCTTTCCCTTCAGGGTTTAGTCTAGTGTTAGGTATTTTTAAAGTGCTGTTAACTTTCATGTGCTTAGATTGTGGGTTTTGGCACACAGCAGAAGCTTAATAAATGCTTGCTGACTTGAATTGACTCCATGTACCAAATGGCTGAGGACACCCCACCCACACTCTTTAAATACATAGGATCATTAAGAGATATAGAACTGGAACAAATTTCAGAAGCCAGCTAGTCTAAGTTCCCTCATTTACTGATGAGAAAATCAAGGCTCAGGAAAGTTAAGTGACATGAAAAAGCCACATAGGTAATAAATCTCCCTGGTGATTCAGAGGGGCTCTCATAAGAGATGATATGTGAGCTCACTGATGACTTAAAGTTAAACTCCATTATCTTCCTCATCTCAGAAATCAACTGTCCCTTACCAGATAGCTTTATTCATTTTGGTTTTGCTTTTTAGGGGCTGAGGGTAGACTAGTTTCTGTGGAAAGTTTCATGCTCTGCTCTAACAGAATTAGTATTCACTCATTTGAAGAGTCTGGACAGGGGCTATCTATTTACAGTGGCCATTGGGGCAACTGGCCCCTGTTTTCCTCAGATTTACTGAGGATATGCATTATTGGAGGTTGGAGGCTTGGCGCAATCATAAAGGCGACTCATGTTACTTGTCTATTTTTGACCCATGATCCTACACTTGAATTTTCCACTGATGAGCAAAGTATATATTTTCTATGAAATAACTATTCTATCTTGGTTTAGGTTATGTAGCTTATTGAAACCAGTGATCAACAGATTGGGGACGGTTTCAGAACACAGATTCAATTTCAGCCCTCCTTTCAGAGTTGGATGCTTATCGGAAGTTTCCCCATCTGATCTCAGACAGGGCTATTGAATTTACCATATGAAACTGAAAAAACAAAGTCCTCGGGAGAGCTGACTCCTGGCATTTCCAGTACTTCTAGTTTACAGTTAGGCTGTCCACACAAAGATAAAATCTGTTTAGGTGCTTCTGTTTTTGACCCAGTCATGGGGTTATTGTGATCCATGGTGTATAAGTGGTGTGTGTGTCTGTGTGTAGAGAGGTGAGGGAGAGGGAGAGACAGAGAGAGAAAGAGAGAGAGAGACAGAGACAGAGAGACAGAGACAGAGAGAGACAGAGAGAGAGAGACAGAGAGAGAGAAAGAGAAAGAGAAATAGACAAAGAGAGAGAAGAAAGAGAATATGAGAAAGCAAAGGCTAGAGAAGAGGCAACATTTGATTGGGAAAGAGAGAAAGGCTTTGAGAGTGAGAGAGAATGAGAATGATAGAGAAAGGATGAGAATTTTAAAAAGGGAGAGAAAGAATGAGCATGGGAGCAGAAGAATAAGAATGATAAGAGGGAAAGAGAGATAACCAGTGATCCAGGAATCCAGCCTAAGTGAAGGAAAGGAGCCCTGAGTGGGTGGATCATCTGAACCAGTCTGTTCATCGTGCCTTCTGAAAGAAAGGGTATGTTAAGGAGGGCTAAGTAGAAGAAGATAAATGAATATAACCTCTTAACAGAGAGAGCACTCAGTCCCAAGCCCAGGGGGGGAAAAAGAAAAGAATGAAATATAAAAGCAAAGCACACACACATTCCTATGGCCAATAAGCAAAAGAACTGCCCCACAGCCAAGGGGCTCCAAGGTTTCTTTACACTAGACGAGGTAATTAGAGCATTTGAGGCGTGGAGGCTAGAGGAACACCAAGCTGAGGGTATTGTGTGAAGACTGGAGCGATGTCAAAGGTAGACGTTTCCATTCTCAGTAGTTCTTGCTGCAGCGTCTTTCATTTCTCGTGCATTGACCTGACTGGGCTTTTGCTTTGGGGTTTTTTGGTTTAAATGAATCCGGAAACTCAAAATGAAACTCAACCCCAATTGCCTGATTTCCAGATTTCCCTTGGTTTCTTAGCAGTAGCTTTGTCTCCAGATTGAACTTGGAGGCTGAGATGAACCTCACCCTCACCTTGTGCCAGTTCCCCACCTTCCCCAACATGAGCCTTTGGAAATCACACCCAGCTCTGGTTATCTCTGGATTAACCTTGCTACAAATCTGTTTCTCTGTGTCCCTCTGTGTGCCCCTCCACTCCAGCAGCCCCAGGAGCAAGCAGGCAGAAACAGGTACCAGACTACTGTCCAATAGAAACTACCCATCTCCTTGTTTTCTCTTGAGTGGAATATTTTAGGAATCTTCTCAAAGATCCTTGCTTCCAGCTTCCATTCAGTGTTTAATTCTTTTTCTAAAATGTGTTTTATACTTAAAGGGTCTCCACATCTCAATTTATTGTCCTGTTTAAATAGATAACTGGTTAATAACTCCTATTTGCCATTTTAGAGAGTATATTCAAAAGCCGGACTGGACTGCCCATCACTGTAGAATACTCAAATGCCAGCATAAAGAGTTGTTGTTGTTTTAACCAGATAAATAAATACTTGATTGCTATATATTTTCAGAACAAGGTCTGTAGTAACTTTTGACAAAATGTAAATTTCCTATTAAATTCCAAAGCTAAAAAAGTGTTCTTCTGGATATGAAATGTTTATTTCCTGTTTCTACACATAAGAAAAGATGATGTTTTTTAATATGAATACATTTATTTATTTTTAGTTTTCAACATTCACTTCTATAAGTTTTAAATTTTCTCTACCTCCCTCCTTCCCTTCCCCCTTCCCAGGAAAACATGGTGCTTGCCTTCATTTTATGTTATTTTTCCATGACTTCATCTATGGAACCACTTACCCTGCAGGAGTAACTCAGCATCAGGCTAGAGTTGTTTTCTCTACTTACTGCTGTGGCTTGATCAATGCCATCCCTGGTGCTATGTGGGAACTTTCCACTGCTCTACAAGTTGGGAATGAGATCCTTGATCCCTGCTTCAAAGGTTATCACTAATCCTAACTGGACCATCTCTTTGTCTCTGTCTGCACCCATTCTCTATGCAGGCTCAAAGTTCATCTGATTGTCCCACTTTCCCCTCCAAGTCTTCTCCTGTATTTGTAAATGCCATCCTCTTCCCTTCCCCCTATCGAACCTGCCCAGTTATCTCCTACTACTCAAATGCTTGAACTCCTAAGGTAGCTCTCCCTAACTCAGTGGCTCTGAAAGTGTAGTGGGCGTCCCAATGACCCCTTTATGAGGTCCATGGGGTTCAAATTATTTTCATAATAATACTAAGCTATTTTAATTAGAAATTACCATTTCTAATGTGTTATATATTAGTAGAGTTAACCTACATAAACATTATGGGGGAAGATGTTCAATAATTTTTAAGGTTTTAAAGAAGTCATGAAACCAGAAAGTTTGAGAACTGCTGATTGAACTAAAAGAGAGGGAGAGATCAATTTTCCCATAACCCAACCTGAAATAAGCATGAATCTCTCCAGAATGGATCTGCATTTACTGCACTGAAAAAAATACTCCTTGCCTTCTGCTTAAATACACTGTAAAGGTATTGTTTTCATTTATTTATCTGATTATGCAAATGCCCTTTCCATGTTTGTGTTGTCCAGACTGCAACTTATCAGTTACTAAAATCTACCTAGTCTCCAACGTCCCTTCCAGCTTTAAAAATTGATGATCTACACCTAGTAAACTAAATTTATCCAAATGTTTCCATATAACTAAATGTTTGTAACCATATAAAGAAAACATACAAATAGAGTTTTTACTTTCACCTATTTTCAGTTCAACCAATATTTTTTAAGTTCCATATTGGGTATAAAGAGAAATAATGTTAGGAATTTATAATCTCATATTGAGGTAAAGCAAGTTTATCAGCTACCCGTCAAGTCAACAAGTTGTTAAGTATTTAACTTATGGTAGGTCCTGCACTAAGTGCTGCAAATATAAAAAAGGGGCAAAAAAATATATAATAATTCAAAGAATAATTTGAATCCAAGTTAGAAAATAATCAGTGCTCAGAAGAGGCTCAGTGGAAAGGGGGATGAGAGTTTGGAGTAAGGGAGGATTCTTTCTAAGTGAGAAGAGATTCATGTAGGCTTCAGGGAAGAAATAATATCTGAGCTAGACCATGAAAGAGGAGCAAATATTTCAAGTAGCAAAGGGGTGGAGAGAGGACTCATGAGGAACAACTTGTATGAATGTTGTGTTTGCTTGTCCTTCGTTCTTGAAGAGGACCATGACATCAGGGAAATGATGACATGACTTGTAATTGATTTGAGTGAGGGAAGGCTGTGCAAGGTCACTAGGCCCACTTTCTCCTCCAGAGCCATCTGAGTCCAGTGACCAAATATTCATCAAGAAGACTAGAGATGGCCCAGGATGCAATGGGAGACCCTGACCCTTTTAGGTTAAGGCCTTTTCTTGTACAGAGATGACAGAGCACAAAACATAAATGGGTACCAGCTAGTAGTCTAGATTGGAGTTCTTAAAGTGACATGGTATGAAATAGGACTGCTGAAATTAGGCTGTGGAGGGCCTTTAATGCCCAGTTAAGGATTTCACATTTATCTTATTGGTAATCCAGGATCTGGGCAGCTAGGTAGTGCAGTCGATAGAGCACCAGTGCAGGAGTCAGGAGGACCTGAGTTCAAATCTCACCTCAGACACTCACTAGCTGTGTGACCTTGGGCAAGTCACTTAACCCCAACTGCCTCATCCTGGGTCATCTTCAGTCATCCTGATGAATATATCTTGTCACTGGATTCAGATGGTTCTAGAGGAGAAATGAGATTGGTGACCTATACAGCCCTCACTCAAAACAAAGCCAAGTGCAAGTCATGTCATTATTTCTCTGATGGAATGGTCTTCTTTGGCAATGAATGCTGAACACACAATCCAGGATCTATGACCTTAATTTAAAAAAAATATTTTGATAAATATTTTTAATGTAGTTGGTTGACTTTCTAATCCTGTATATATTTTATGGATTTTAAAACAATATTTTGAAGAATCCATAGGCTTCACCAGGCTGGTCAACAGGTCCATCATGCATCAAAAAAAAAAAAAAGCGAAGAATTTCTCTTCTAAAGCCTTCTAACTGGAGAATCTCAAATGCTAAAGCTTGACTTAACCATAACCAGGTTGATTGGTACCAGTATGGTATCAGTATTGGTACTAGAGTCAGAGACTCTGGGTTTCAATTCTTCCTCTGATGTTTAACCTGTGTAACCTTGGGCAGGTCACATCATCTCTGGGCCTCAGTTCCTAACTATAAAGCAAAGATTGGATTAAATGGCTTCTGAGGTCCCTTCTAACTTTTGACTATGATCAGCTTTGCCATTTTCTTTCTTTGTGTCTACAGAGCTCAGAACTTCTCAAGTATTCAAATAAAACAAGTAGAAGAATGAATGAACCAAACAATTATTCATCACTTACCAAGTGTTAAGATCATGGGATACGAGTAGAGAGCTTACATTCTAAGGGGGGAGACAATGAATATATGGAAGGTTTCAGCTGCCACTCAAATGGAAAGGTCCTATGGTTCATAGGAGACTACAGTAAAACAGATGGCAATGCTTCTTCTTTATAGTTCTTTTCAGTAATTAAACCACTTTGATTTCTGGTATTAAACTATTTGAATGGGCCAAAGACTTTGGTGACAAGAATTTTCTTTGTCTTCAGTGATTGTAACTGTAGAAGCTGCAGGAGCAGTTCCTAGGTTGAATCTCCATAGGATTTGCTTCCCAGAATGATGACAGAGGCTACCTACTGGAAGCATTGCTATACTCAAGGGTCTTGAGTTCAGACTCTTGGGCTGTCTCCATCAGGGTCTGAGGAGAGATGGTGATTGAGGGTTTGATAGTGGCCTGACTTGCCTGGCACATACCGCTTCCTGTCTCTCCTTTAGGGTGCTTTGCTGCTTCAGTTAAGCTGGCATGTATGTCCCTTGAATAGAGGTTGAATAGAGGCTGCCTGGCAATTAGTAAGGATGACTGGCTCCTTTTCCACAGTAGCTGCCTCCCTATGAAGGGTGTGAAGGGCAGTACCAAATCAGTATCATAGATTTAGAGATGGAGAAAATTTTATATCATGGTAGTTACTGGGTATGCTGTTTTTCTGATTCTGTTTATTTTGGTTTGCATCAGTTCATCCAAGTCTTCCCATACTTCTCTGAATCTTTTTTTCAAATTTGCTATTCTTATGATATAGCAATATTCTAATGAGTTCATTATATATCAATTCCCCAATTAAATAAATATCTACTGAGTTTCTCATTGTCTAGTGCTACAAAATTCATTCATTTGTCCTCCATTGCCAAAGAAGACCATGCCATGAGAGAAATCATGACATGACTTGTACTTGACTTTGTTTTGAGTGAGGAAGGGCTGTGCAGATCACTAGCCTCACTTCTCCTCCAGAGCCATCTGAATTCAATGATCAGATATTCATCAGGATGACTGGAGATGACCCAGAATGAGGCAATTGGGGTTAAGTGACTTGTCCAAGGTCACGCAGCTAGTGAATGTCAAGTGTCTGCGGTGAGATTTGAACTCAGGTCCTCCTGATTCCTGCACTGGTGCTCTATCCACTGCACCACCTAGATGCCCTACTACTACAAAATGGTGTTTCTAGGAATATTTTCTCAGATTTTTTTCTTTAAAGTAAGCTAAAGGGCCAGTAACTATCTGGGCACTCTGAACTTAGAACCAAAGTAAGTTTACTTCCAGTCCCAAAACTTCTGGTTTTGCATCACAGACAATGGTATATGACTCATTTCAGTAAAGAGGGATTTGGCTTGTAGAAAATGATGCCCAAATAGCTCTAATTAAATGAAGACAAGTTATGACCTACTGTCCCAGGCAGTAGCAAAGCATCTCCTGAGATCAATGGTTAGGGAACCAGAGAGGCACAGAGTAAAATATGGCACCCCACCTAGTCTCCCTTTGAAACTTCCATAGAAATCATAGGCTGTGTAGTGACAGAGAGCACTGGGTAGGCCTTTGAGGTTGTTTTAAAATAGAAACAGCTCATTAGAAGCCATGGAGAACAAGAGGGGAAAAAAGCCTGCCTCTTGTTAAGGCAGACCAGGACCCCATCCCTTCCCCAAGGTGAGGAGGGATTAAAGAAGCTCCTGGCCCAGTGCAGCTGGCCAGTGTGTTTTCTTATCATACCTGTGTGTTCGTCCTTCCTGCCAAAGAAGATCATGCCATCAGAGAAATAATGATATGACTTGCACTTGACTTTTTTTCTTTTTGGAGTGAGGGAGGGCTGTGCAGGTTACCAGCCTCACTTCTCCTCCAGAGCCATCTGAAAGCAGTGACCAGATATTCATCAGCATGACTGGAGATGAGCCAGGATGAGGGGGGATTAAAGAAGAACAAAATTGGTAGAAAGATCATGATTTAAAATATAAAAATCTGAAATAGACAGAAAGGAAAGATGAGGAAAAAATAGAGTATAAAAATTTTTAAATGAAAAAAAATTATCTAGGGTAGGGAGGAAGGAGAGGAAGGAAGAGGAGAGTGTTTGGGTTGTGTCAATAAGACAACTTGGTGATGCAGCGGTTTAATCCTTGGACTTGGCTTCAGGAAGACCTAAGTTTAAATCCTGCCTCAGATGCTCACTAGCTAAGTGACCCCAGACTTAATCAACTTCTCTCGGCCTCAGTTTCCTTGTCTGTAAAACAGATAGAAGGATAATACCACCTACTTCTCAGAGTTGTTTTAAGGATCAAATGAGCACTTTACAAACTTTGAAGCATGACATAAAGAAGACTAGGAATGAATAAATTCTATATGTGTGAAATAATGAAGTGTACTTAAAAAGAGAGGGCATTAGATATTCAAAACGTTTTCAGTGCTAAAGTGTGCATATAATGGTATCTATAAGATTTTATTTGAGAATATAGAATAATAGAAGTGGTCCTATTTTCTTTCCTTGTAATTGCAAAGAACGTTGCCCTGGGATTCAAGAGGCTGAGAATCCATTTCTGGAACACTCAGTAGCCACATGAATTTTGGCAAGTTATTTTGTCATTCTGTACCTCAGCTTCCTTGTCTTCAAAACGAAGCTGCTGGTTTCCAAGGTCACTTCAAATGATCATATTCGGGTTTAGTATGGATGGATGTAACCATATATATTATGAAGTATGGTTAGGCTAGGGAGGGGGATTGAACTATTTACTTCATTGGTATAGGGACCCTAAGTGAGGAATTTCCTCAAACAATAAAGGTCAGCACCTCCTTTGCAGTCCCACGAGTTGCCTGAAGCACTGAGGGGTGAAGTGCCTAACCCAAGGTAACAGTCAGTATCTTTCAGACGCAGAGCTTGAACTTAGGTCTTCTGATTTCTAAGCCAACAACGCTTTTTCCTTTATACCAGGTTGCCTCTATTGTGAAAGATAATTCATTAGCTTAAGTAGTCTCAGTCTATCCTAAGTGTTAACTTAGGAAAATATGGACTGGAAAAAACCTTAAAGGCCATCTAATCCAATTCCCTCATTTTCCAATTGAGGAAACTGAGGCCAGGGAAGTTGACACTTGCCCTTGTGTCCAAGGACACACAAGGACCATCTCCAGTCATATATGTCTTCCCACTGGACCCAGCTGGCGTCAGAGGAAAAAGTGAGGCTGGTGACTTGGCACAGCCTTTCCTCACTTAAATCCAATTCATTTGCAAGTCATGGTATCACCTTCCTGACGTCAAGGCCCTCTTTGAGAACAAAGAGCCAACAACAACAACCAAGAACACGTAGAAAATAAACAGCCAAATCATGATTCCAACTCAGATCTTCTGACTCTGGGTCTAGTGCCTTTTCACTACGAAGACGTATGAAATTCAAATACATATGATGAAAGTCGAACATTCTCACTCACTGATGGGCATTAATTATTTTGAAAATAATGATTGCAAACATGCAAAACATTGCAAATATGACCTTAATTTTCAATGGTATTTTATTTTTCCAATTCACATAAGGACAATTTTTAACAATCATCTTTTACAAAATTTTATAAAATTTTAAGTTGTAGATTTTCTCCCTCCCTCCCTACCATCTCACCTCCCTGACAGTAAGCAATTTGATATGTTATAATATATGTGCAATTATGTAAAACCTATTTCCCTGTTAGTCAAAACAGGATCTTTATTAATGACTTTGTTAATTTGTTACGTAGAACACAGTACACTTCTCCTGCCAAGATCGTAACCAACCATAATATGTTGTATTTACACATGAAGTATAAGAGCCATTTCAACATATTTCTAATGGTAACTTTCAGTTCATTTGTTTTGACAGTCTGCCTGAATGGCAGCATGAATTATGTGACCAGTAGGTATTTCTGGGTCTCTGCCAAACGTGTAGCCTGAGTCTGATCAGCCCCTTTCACATGGTGGTATAAGAGAAAGATGTCTAAATTTAGAAGAAGAAGACCTATGTTTCAAATCCTGCTTTTGGTACCTTGGACAAGACGCTGGGCTTTTCTGAACCTCCACTCCCTCTTCTGTAAAATGAAGGGAGCCATAAGATGTTCTAAGGTCACTGCCAGCTACACATGTGACGATCTTGTCCACAGTAAGAGAGTGTTCATTTGGAGCCATTTTATAGTGGCCCTGACTTGCCCATAGTGGCCATTATTTCTGTCTTCATCATGGCTCCCTCTAGACTCATGGTACAGGAGAGATCCATAGAATGAGTTAGGAGTTACAGCATTCTCCTATAAAAGCTATCGTGTAGCTTCCTTATTTCTGTATTAACCCAACTGAATCCTACTGTAAGCCTGTGCCATCCTGGGAAGGTACCTAGCTTTACTTCCAACATGAAAGGTTCAGAGCTCCGTTGCTCTCCTTTGATTCCTAGGACTTCAGGGATCATGAAAGAACACACCTCTCACATTGCACCACATGTTCTAGCTCACTGGGTCCATCGGCAGCTTATCCACAGACTAATAAAAAGATGGTACAATACTTGGCAAAGCGGGTCAAAAGGACCATTCGGTACCATGGTCCCCTCAAAACACAAACAGTCACAGACACTACCCAAATTTTAAAAGCCTCAGAATATGCTAAATAAGCTATTTCTAAGTTCAATTACTTTTTATAAGTCATCTTGTAAACATATGTGTCCCATGTGTGTACCTAGGGAAATGTTATCTTAAAGGAATAATTATAGCCATAGCAAGAGTTCTTAAGACAACATGTCATCATTGTGAGGGCAGTTTGAAAGAAAGGTTGGGACTGAGTTAGGTATGATGGGATCATTTTAAAAATGATCGTTTTTAGAATATAAATATAAATATAATATAAATATAATAAAAATAAAAAGTAAAATTAGGTAGGAAAAGGTAAAAAGGAGCAATTATCTCATAGAAATGGGATATGAAAGGAAGAACAGAAACAGAAGAAGGGTGCTGACAACCTTACTCTCACTGGATCTGGGTTAAAGAGGGAACAACATCTAAAAAGGAATGAAGTCTTCTGAACTTACAAAGAAATAAGAGGACTAGGGGATAGGATAAGAGAGGGACTTTTAGAGAGGTTGGTAGAAAGGAATAGGAAAGTGGGGAGAGGACAAGGTAGTAGGGACAGGGTAAAAAGAGAGGTAGAGAAGGCCAACAGTGAGTAAAAATAAAATGGAGGGAAATTCACAAATAGTAATTATAATATATTCAAGAAGATACTATGGTTTGTAAGATACTCCCAGAGTGGGCACAGATTGTGATCTCCCTGGGAGTTAAAACCCTGAGGTACATAAGAGGTTAAGTAATGAGTACAGGGTTTCTCAGCTAGTAAATGTCTGAGGTGAGGTATAAACCCACCTGTATATCCTGTATGTCCTGTATATCAACTATTCACTCTCCTGTATTGCCTCTCTCTCTCTCTCTCTCTCTCTCTCTCTCTCTCTCTCTCTCCTCTCCTCTCCTCTCTCTCCTCTCCTCTCCTCTCCTCTCCTCTCCTTCTCCTCCCTCTTCTCTTCTCTCTCTCTCTCTCTCTCTCTCTCTCCCTCTCTCTCTCTTCCTCTGTGTGTGTATGTGTATGTATAATGCATATATACTATATGTAAATATAAAATATCCACACACATCGATATGTGTATATATATAGGTATATAGATATAGCTGATATAAATATACATATATTATATATATACATACATCTGATATCCATATATAGCACTTTAATGCTTGCAAAACCTTTTACATAGGCCATCCCATTTGATAAGAAACCCCTAGGGCCACATTGGGGAAGACAGGCCCTGGCTCTGGAGTTCGGATCCCACTTCTGACAATTAGGACTATGCGTGTCACTTAGCTTCCCTGGACCTCAGCTTCCTGATTTGTAAAATGAAGGGATGGGACTAGACGTCTTCCAAGGTATCTTCTAGCTCAATGTTTTCCCTGGGGTTAGATTGCATGACTTTCCTTGAAGAGAGGAAATGATCTGGAATTAGGGAAACTCTTTCGTGCTCCTCATCTTCAGCGCTTGGCGTTTGTGAAGGTGCTATTCTCCAGAGCCAGCGTAATTGAAGAGTGCCATCTGTATTTTACTAGAGCATCCTTCGAGTGGACGAATGTCGCATTCCAATAATAGGGTGCTTTGAAGTGGTGCTGATGATTTCTCGTAGTGATTATTTGGTATTTATGTAGCGCCTTCCCTCCTGTTGCTAGGATGCTCTGCTGCAGCATTACAAGTTGCTGATTCTGTTTGCAATACACACTAAAGGCCAAGTGGAGCCATATGTGTGTACCATGTGCTGTATCATCATCATAGTAACTCAAATTCACAGAGAACTTTTCCATTTCATGGCATTTTGTGTGCTATCTCATTCAAGTCTCATGATGCCCTTGTAATGAAAGGGTAAATATTAATATACTCATTTTACAGAAGAGAAAACTGAGTCTCAGAGAGGTTCAAGGGTTTGTGTACAAGCCAGTGCAAAGACAGAGAAACAGGGAGTAGGGTGATGTACATGAGAATGAGGAAGAGGGTCACTTGGACCCCATCTACTATCCTATACTATCCCTCTTAGATTTTATCTAATCATTTTCACCATCAACATAAAATGTGATGTACCTGCTCAAAATATCTCTTCCCCAAAGTGCAAGTATGGCTAATTGCACTGTATTGATGTAAGTCACTTCTTATAGCAAAAACCACCTATGTCATTTGCTGAGTGACACCAGGCGGTGCTGTGACCAGTGCCTGATTTCCCTCCATAGTAAGGACAAAAGTGTGTACCATCAATCAAAGACTCACACCACCTGTTAGTGTGCTGCTCAACACCAGACAGTTCTCTAGTGTCTCAGCAATAGTTTCCAGCCCTCTCTTGGTCATTGTAACAGCTGTTGTCTCCCTCTGGTCTGTGCCCTTTCATAGATGATATCTCTGATTCTTTTTCCTTAGTCTACAGTTGGATTAGATCATCCAGTTAAGCCACAAGTTGGCTCCTATCATGCCTAAACTCCTCCCTTCATCCCTGCTCTGTGCTTGCCTGATTCACCTCTCCCCTTTTCATGAATGTGTAAGCATTTAATTAGAATTTAATTGAATCAATGGTAATAAAAGCAGAAGTGCTACTCATGTGAGGAATAGATATAGTTGTTGATGTTGTTTAGTAGTTTTCAGTCATGTCTGACTCTGTGACCACATACAGGTTGTTGGGGTTTTTTTTGGCAAAGATACTAGAGTGGTTTCCATTTTCTTTCCAGTTCATTTTACACATGAGGAAACTGAGTCAAACAGGATTAGTGACTTACCCAGCTAGTAAATGTCTGAAGGTGAATTTTTAACTCAGGAAAATGAGCCTTCCTGACTCCAGCCTGGCATTTTTATTAAGGGGATTTATTCTATGAAGTTTGGATTGAGTCAAAGGGCCACACTTGAGGATCTAGAGCACCACATGTGGCCTCAATGCCATAGGTTTCCCCACCCCTGGTATAGACTACCACTCTATGTTATGACTGCCCTTCCCAAAGGTGGAAACCCTTTGGGGGTTGAAATCCATCACTCATACTCATCTCCTAGTCCAGGGATGAAATCTAACCAACAAATTCATGTCTGAATTGCTCCCAGTGTACCCAAGTAAAAGTCACTCCCCCATCCCAACACACAAAACCTGCATTCTCCCTCCCATTCCAGCAGCCAATATCTCAGTTGCTGCAATGTAGGAAACTAGGAGACCCTGGGAATCTTTCAAAGGCCACGTAACTCGAGCAAGCACAGGCAAAGGTCATAGCACCGGGCTCCTGATTCTCTCTTTGTCCTGGAACAAAATCTGTTGGACTTCTCACTGAGGAAAGCCACCATTGCTGTTTGACCTCAGAGTCTTTTTAAAAGCAAACAGCAAGAGAGAGAATGGGTTATAAGCGGGCATAACATTTAATATTTTCCCTCCACCTTGAAAAGTTCACTCATAGGGTGTTCTTTCTACATTCTATATTCCCCCCTGGTTTGGGGAGTGAGGGGAGGAGGGGAGGCCAAGCACTATATATACTGAAACTCAACAATTCAGGTAACTGATAAATAGAAATATATATGTGTGTATGCATGTGTGTATCTATCTACCCTGTCCTAGAAATGTGTGTGTGTATATATAAATGTATATGTGTGTACATATGTATGTATATATGTATATGCGTGTGTATATATGTATATGTAAACACACATTTGTGTCTAATGGTAGTCATTTCTGGGAGTGAGGGTATAGAAGAGGGAGAAAAGGAGAGAAAAAGAAATTTATATAATTAAAGAAAAAACTCAAGTAAGTAAAGGAGTTGCTATCCATCCACCACCCTAGAGCATTCAAGGAACTCAGTACTTAATGCCTTGGATGAAATGGAGACGTGTTTCTCCAGTGAGTCGTCTACAGTGCAGGTAATAGTGTTATATGGTGGGGGTTTTTTTTGTCATTACTTTGTCACCCTGTGTCTTGATCACCTTCTATTGGCAATGGCATGGCCAATAGGAACTTGCCCAATTAAGTCAGCAGCCTTGTAATCCTTTGTAGAATGTGAAGACTTCTCGTTTTATGCCTTGTGATCATGCTGCATGGGGAAGACGAGAGAGTTGGCAGTAAAGGTTACAGTCATTCTACTTTTTTATTATTGGACTCTTATTGAGAGCTGATAACACATTTTGGTGTCATAGTAACAGTTATTTCAGGGCTGGTGAAATTCTACCACTTCTCTAGCTAGCAGACAGGGCCCCTGACCTTTAAAGCTGGAGATAATGGCCGAGGCTGTGGTACTGTGACCTTTCTGCCGAAAGTGGGTGGTAGTGACTTAGTTGTGTGTGACATGCATTTTGGCTTTTTACTTGCTCCATTTTTTAATTGGGAACGTGTAGGGTATGAATCTGCATTGCTTCCTCTCAAATGGTAGCTTGGAATAATGTGAGAGTGCCTGGAGGAACCACCATTATAAATGAGCATTCACAACCCCTAGCTGTAGATGGGCACTAATTACCCTAGTTGTAGACATACAAGATTTAAAGGTTGAGCCTCTTTATGAAGACAGAAGTTAATAAATGGTTGTATTTCCAGGCCAGTAGGCTCTTCTCTTCCTTGTCCATTGTTGGGGGATGAATCTGACACTTTGTGTTGTTTTTGAACAATATATTTTCTTGCTTTAAAAATTCTCATGCTCCCCTCAACGTTGAGGGAACATCCTTGAGAAGAGTATGTACCCTGGCTCGGAAATATGGTTGACCTAATGTGGCAGTTCTTATGTTCTATTAATAATAAACTAAGGCATCTGCTAAAAAAAAATATTCTCATGCTCTCTAAAATGTCAAGAAAATATGATGAAGTTCCCTAGAATGTCGGTGAACCCCCTGTGGTATGTTTAGGGGATGACGTAGATACTAGTCATATAGAATTAACAGGGATGGATGGGTTGTGCCATGCATCATTGGAAGGAGTACTCACATTGATGAGATCCCAGATGGTTTGGAGTTGTGGATTTTATCTAAAATGAGGTAGTCATTTCACTTATTCAAGATTCATCTCAAGTCTTTCATGAAGCCTGATACTTTATGCCAATGTTCATCTATCTCCTTAACTTTACATAGCACGCAGATTCTATCCAGGAACTAGCTGACATAATGGATAACAGAGTCAGGAAGACTCATCTTCCTGAGTTCAAATCTGGTCTCAGATACTTACTAGCTGAGTGACCCTGGGTAAGTCATTTAAACCAGTTTGCCTCACTTTCCTCATGCGTAAAATGAACTGAAGAAGGAAATGGCAAACTACTTCAGGATCTTTGCTGAGAAAACTCCAAATAGCATCACAAAGATTCTGAAATGACTGAACAACAGACTATAGTCATGGAAAATTGAAGGTAGAAAAAATCTTCCATATCATTTAGCCTAAACTTTAATTTTTATAGATGGAGAAATTGAGGCCCAGAGAAAAGTGACTTTCCCCAAGTAAAAACATAAAATGAAATGAAATTAAAAAGTTAGAGAAAGAAAGCATGCTGCTATAACATACGTTTTGACCCTTGACTACATTCAAGTTAGTACTTGATCATGTAAGCTTTGTATTAAAAACCTTTTTATTCTTTAGAAGTTTTATGGGTACCAGTCTTGGCTCACCAATATTCCCCACGGAGAGGAAGATCATGCTTTATGCCTTTGCTGTCACCTGTATAGCAGAGGTGTCAATCATATAGGCTAAGTTTTGGCAGGTTAACTCCTGAGTGGGGATGAACCAAATTAATATGTAATTGGGAAATATTTGATGAAATAAATAAAAGTAGAATGTAGATAATATTAATATGTAATTTTCCAGGTCACTGTGTGAAGGGGCTAGTGCTCCCTGTTACTATTTGAATTTGACAGCACTACCTGTAGGATCTAGCACAATGTTGAGTGACAATAGTAACAAATACGTAGCAAATTATTGCTTAATTAAGTAGGAATGTGATTTTCCTGTGGTTATTCAAGCATAAATCAGTCTGCATATTTTGAGGCACAAGATACATTTTGGGGGAAATTTCTTCTGATGATAGGTTCAGAGAACTAGTTACATGCATATACAGAGCTATCCAGAGAGATTCAAAGAAATAGATCTTCCATTCCAGATTCTCTGTATGCTTTCCCCATTGGTTTCGAAGATCCCATAAGAATTGGGAGAGGCAGTGTTGTAGAGTGGCTAGAGAGTTATTCTCACTCATGAAGACCTGGATCCAACCTTAACCTCCATCTGTCCCATTCTGACTGTGCAACCCTAGGCAAGTAACCTATCTTCTCAGTGTCCTGGGCAACTCTTTAAGATTATAAATTGCAGAATCTTTGTAGATCTGTCTTGGTAGAGAAAATTTCCTCTCTATACCAGAGCTGTCAAACACAAGCATGAGGACCCCAACACTGTTGAATGCAAGAAGAGGGGAAGGAGGGGAAACCAGATTAAAATGTAATTGAGAAATGTTTACAAAATAAATAAAAATGCAACAAAACCAGAAAACGTGACATTTCAAAACTAAGTCAATATGCGACCCACAGAGATCCTTATGTACAGATTGGTGGATCTCATTTCAATTTGAGTTTGACACCAGAGCTCTATACAAATGAAATTCATTGCTCTGAATCCTCTAAACTCTCAACCTCCAATGAGAAATAGAGATAAAGATGACAGAAAATTCTGCCTTCTGGCCACTGGACAGTTTGGGATTCATTGGTGTAATGAGGTTAAAAAAATATATTGGAATGAATCCAAACCATATGCCTTTAATTAAGCACTTTAACAATTTAGAGAATTTTAAAAATTCTCTTCATTCCTAACCAGGGGATTATATTTTTATTTTTAGCAAAAATAGCAAATAGGAGATCTCCTAGTCTCTAAAAACAGTATGGGAACTTAAAGAAAAATTTCCCAAGAGTCAGAGAAGGCAGTAATGAGTGAGACAATATGTCTTTATTATGACATATTTTAATTCATACAAGGAAAGACAAAGTCTAATATAAAACACCCAGGGAGAAGGACATGCAGGAATAAAGCCAGGAGCAGAGTTCTTTGGATCCACAGCAGACAAGCAGATCTTCCTCAATGAAATAAGTGCTTGGTGAGCCTCCTCCATGATCATCTTCTGGCCCCAGCTAAGTGATCTTTCGGAGAAGTCATCCTCACACTTGGCACACCCAAGTTTCACTAGTTATCTGCCTCTTTTCCTAATTAGTGTATAAGATCAATCACTAAGTATTTATAAAGTGCCTGCTATGTGCCAGGGATATAAAAAGAGGCAAAAAACAGTCCCTGCCCTTAAGGGGCCTACAACCTACTGGGTTATAAGGAGATTCCTGGTTTCTGTCCCTTCCACACCAGAGTAGTTTGCTGAAGCAAATCAAAAGCCAAGGGCTTTAGGGGGCATGATATGAAGATTTTTTTACTCAAATGGACCAGACTGACTTCTTCTCTCCAAAGTCTCAGGTAGGGAAATGCAAGGGATTAACCTACAAAGTCTCAGCTCTATAGGCACCAGACATGGAAGTTTCCAGGAAAGGAGATAGTGATGTTTGATAAGAAGAAAAGGCAAGTTTGGAACAGGGTCAGATCATTGGAATGTTTGGATAGGCCAAAACAAACCAGAGGAGTTCTTTGGCCATCACAAGAGACAAGAGACCATTTAATCTCTCTCTGGTCTTTGTGTTTGGGGTGTCACCTTTCCTTCTCTGGGGGCTCTCTTGGTCCAACTCTTTGATTTTCACTTTCCACGACATACATCGTCATTTGCAGTGACCTCCTTTTTGTCAAATGACCAGAACTACCACTTCATAGCTTGAATTTGGTGATGAATACCCAATAGCATTTTGACGTCCACAGAATCAAAGTAGATATTCTTGAAGGAGAAGGTGAGGTGCCAACCTCTATGAAGCGGACCCTGTGTTTTTTTTTTGTTTCCTGCTCCAATGACTTTGAAATCCAAATCCAGCCTCTGATTTGTCATGTAACCATGTCACAGATTATGTGGGGGGCTTTGTTGTCATCCTTGTTAAAGTTGTTGTTGTCCCTGATGATTCAAGGAGCCCAGCTAGCCGCCCTAGCACTGTCCACATCAGAAAGTGCTTAACAAAAAACCTGACAACAGCAATATGTTACCTCTTTTGTTTGTACCACATCTTCACACCCACTCACTGGGCAACAGACTGAATGAAATGTGCTCCAGTGCTTTGTGTGGAGAGAGAATGAAAATCACAGCCATTCAGGCAAAATAAAGCTTTTTTTGGGTGCTTTTCAGAAGGCAGTCTTGTTTTCATTGTTGGCCTTGTGTCCCCATAATGGCCTTATACTTGTGCTTCATTGAAAGATACCCAAAGCTAGGAAAACATCTCACCCGGAACACAAACAAACACATGCTTTGAAAGTGAACAAGGAAATAATTGTTTGGGGTGGGTTTTTTTTTGTTTTGTTTTGTAGGATATTTTTTCCCCCAAGAATTTATAGTTTTGAGGGCCCAATTGACTAAGCATTATGGATATAGATTACATAACATTTGTGGAGAGAGGTTCACTACCTGGATGCAAGGGACCAGCAAATTTTGGGCACTAATGCAAGAGAGCATTGGTTGACTCTAGGAAATTGTTTGATGTTTTGTTTACAATTTGGAGTAAACTATAGAAATGATTCTTTAACTAGGGTTGATCATTTCCCCAAAGGATTCTCAGAAACAAATTTCTCATGCTTGTCCATCTGAGGGACACATATCTTAAGGTAAATGACTTGGATTGAAATTCAAGGAAGAGCTAAGTTGAAGTTCGCCCTAAGACCAAGCTGACTAGAAACAAAGCCCTAAGCTGCTTATTTTTTATAATTTCTGAAAAGTCCAGTCTTATATCAATATCTACTTTGAGAGAGCCACAGTGGTGTGGTAGAAAGATTACTGGACTGGAAGTCAGGAGACCTGGGTTTAGGCTCCTCTTTGATCTGCCAGTAATTAGCTTTAACTAAGTTATTTAAATTTCCTAAGTCTCAATTTCCTCATTGTTCATAGGATCATAGATTTAGATTGCGATTGGTCATTAGATACCATTTAATCCTGCCTCTGTAGAGAAGGAAACTAAAACCCAGAAAAAGTGACCATACTACTTGGGTAGTATGTAGAAGATCTGAGATTTAAACCCAAATCCTCTTACTCCAAATCCAGTACTCTTTCCACTATTCCATGATTCCTCCCTTAAAAGGGGGAAGGGGATAGACTTGATTATGTCCAAGGTTACTGCTGGATCTAAAATTCAATGACTCTCCCATTGCTTTCTCAATATTTCTTTTCAGACACAATATCATTCCACCCTATATCAAAGGCATTAGGTGTCCACAGAAGTACTTAAGGTTTTTGTGACAACCTAAGCATAGGTGAGACTCCCAACTCTACCCTTTGCTTCATCTTTCTCCCTTCTCATTTGTAACTTCATATCCTGTACTTCCTTTAAGACTCAACTTTCTTCCCTTTTGGGGAGCCAATATATGATGGAAAGAAATACCAACTCCGGAGTCATAGTACATGCATTTAAATTCCACCACTGTTATTTACTCTTTATGTAACCCTGGGCAAATCACCATTTCTGTGAGTCTGTGTTTCCTCAGTTTAGAATAAAGTGGTTGGATTATACGGCCTCCTAAATCCTTTCATCTTTTAGAGCAGATTTCTATGATGCTATAAATCTTCTTTGAATGCTCTGTAAAAATCTCCCCTTCCTCAAAATCCCCATATCAGTTATTATAGGCCCGGTCATATGGAATTTATAAGGTACCTCAGTGGATAAAAGTGCTAGAGTTGGAGTCAAGAGGATCTGAGTTCAATTCCTGTTCAGAAACTTACTCGCTATGGGATGCTGGCCAAGTAACTTAACCTTTGTTAGACCCAAGTTCATCATGTCAGAAGTAAAACAGAGTTAAAAACAGGTTATTGTTTATTATTATAAATTATTATTTATTGTCATTAACATTGTGTGGTTGCTTTGAAAATCGAATGAGATAATATTTATAAAGTGCATTTCAAACCTTAAAGTGGTATATAAATGCTACATATTATTAAATGCATAATAACAGCAGCAATAATGTTTTTTCATATGTAGTTCTTCTGACTCAAAATATTAACCTTATCTTGGATTCTTCCTTCTCTCTTATGCCTTGTAGCCAATTAGTTTCCAAGTCCTATAAATTCTAAGATATCTCTCACATCCATCTCCTCTCATCTCCTGACTGGGCATACAGTAAGTGCTTAATAAATGCTTGTATTCTTCCCCACTCCATATCTGTGATTGATTCCTCACCTACATCTCTTATAACACTTAGATTTCTTTAAGCCCAGTTTTTTTAAAAATTAATTTATTTGTTTTCAGTTTTCAACAATCACTTCCATAAGTCTTAAATTTTCTCCCCCTCTCTCCTCCCTCCCTGAGATGACATGCAATATTATATGGGTTCTATACATACATTCTTATTAAACACATTTTCTACTAGTCATGTTGCATAGAAGAATTAAAATGAATGGGAGAAACCATGAGAAAAAAACCAAACCAAAACATAACAAAGTAGAAAATAGTCTACTTCATTCTGTGTTCCAACTCCATAGTTCTTTCTTTGTATGTGGTTGGCATTTTGCCTCAAAAGTCCTTTGGGAATGCTTTAGGCCCTTGCATTGCTATGAAGGGCTAAGTCTATCAGAAACAGTCCTTGCACCCTATAGCTCTTACTGTGTATAATAATATTCTCCTGGTTCTGCTCCTTTCACTCAGCATCAGTTCATATAAGTCCTTCCATACTTTTCTGAAGTCCTCTTGTTCATCATTTCTTATAGCACAATAGTATTCCATTACATTCATATACCACAACTTATTCAGCCATTCCCCAATTGATGGGCATTCCCTTGATTTCCAGTTCTTGGCCACCACAAAGAGTGCTGCTATTAATATTTTTGCACATGTGGGACCCTCTCCCATTTTTATGATCTCTTGGGGATACAGTCCTAGAAGCAATATTGCTGGGTCAAAGGGTATGCACATTTTTGTAACCCTTTGGGCGTAGTTCCAAATTGCTCTCCAGAATGGCTGGATCAGCTCACAGCTCCACCAACAATGAATCAGTGCTCCAACTCTCCCACATCTAGGCCCAGTTCAATCACTCTACTCTACACCAGGGCTTGGGCCCATGAGTTGTTTTTTTTGTATGTATGTTGTATTTTTTAATAGATAGATATAGATAGATAGATAGATGGATAGATATAGATTACTGTACTTCCATGTAACTGGCTTCCTTTATGCTTTTAAAAATCTTATTCTGTTCTATACAAGGCTTTTCTTGATCCCCCTGCCTCTGAACTACCAGTACCTTCTCCCCTACAAAAAAAATAAAATCTCATTTCTCTTTTATTTATCATATGTGTACCTCTCTACTGTCTAAATAGGAAATTCTTCAAGGGTAGGAATTGTTTCATTTTTGTCTCTGTATCTTCAGTGCCTAACACAGTGTCTGGTACAGATGTTTGTTGATAAATGGATTTCATATTTTTTTAACTGAATTGAATCCTTCCAACTATACTATAAATTCTTTTAAGGCAGCAGCTCTGTATTGTATCTCCATGCAAACCCCTCATGACTACTGATGTTAAGAAGTTTCAGAGTAAAGAAAAGAAAAGTTGACTAAAATGTTGATTTGGAAAGGCCACAGTTATGTACCTTCTTCTTCCTCTCATTCCAAATATTTCATGTAGCTGCAGTCTCACTTAAAAACCAAGGCAGCTACCTTCATTAAGTTCTGAAAAGGCATCTGCACTTGTTATACTTGTTTTTATCAACAACTCACATAATATAAAAGCATAGACTCAAGAAGGGGGGAAAGGAATAAACCAAACCCAGAGAAGCAACTGAAAGAGTATCAGTAGTGAGTTTATGAAATATTACGTCAGACGTTCCTAAATTACACCATGCTTTTCCCCTGCTCTGTTAAGACCTTTCTGTGATTCTAATATTAGCCCTAAAAGTACAGCCTACACAACTGTCTCAGTACCAAGCACAACATCATCTGAATTCATTTAGATGTTGCAGTGGCATTAAATTAAAAAGGTTTATGAAACAGAGAAGAAAAAAATCTGAATTAAGCATTTAGGTCATGGTTGTTCACTTAACTGCGAGATTATGAGTAACATTAAATAGAGTACATGACCCTAAAAAAAATAATGTAAGTGCTCATTGGATCATTTTGTCTATAATTTGCCACCTATGGTAGAGATAAAGGCACCGAAAAGAAATGGTGCTGACCGAATCTTACTTTTACAATCACGTTGGCTTTCCTTCTGAATGTGGACATCTGAATAATCAATAAAGGCAGGTCCACAAAACACACACACACACACACACACACACACAAAATTCCATCCCTTTGCTATAGGGTTTTGACCATGGGACAAAATGTCACCATATTAATATATTTTTTCATTGAGAAGCAAAACAGGGGTAGTAAAATGTAAGCAAAAGATAGGTGTATTTCGGAAGTGGCAACCACATCAGTTCTCCCCAATCCCCAACCTAGGCAGTGTTTAACTCTTTCTGGTTATTGCTCCAAGTGTGAGTGAAATATAATTCACATGCTTTAATAATCAATCTCTCCAATCCTACCAGTAAGTGAGGGCAGAGGTCAGTAGCTCGAAAAATTTGAATATTAGCCTGGGATGAGTAGATGGAGAAGCTGACTAGTCTAGGTCCCAGCTTGATCCTACAGCATCATCATTCTTCTTTGCTTGGGGTATTTATGCTAGAACATGAGTCATACTTCCTCCATGTGACTCATTGATTGCATGGGACAAATGGAACTCTGCCATAGATCTTCATTCTTCATTTATCACCAGTAGAATGGAGAAGCCAAGTTTAAGGGCTCCTTCTCCCCATCTGTCCATCATCCCTCTGTCTTCCCCTTGAAAGTCATGTGCACAGAGCTGTGCTGTGCCCTGCATCATGTACCAGAGTCATCTCTGCCAGCCAGGACAGGAGAAATAGAGCCACATACCCCTGCAATATTTATCACTAACATCATCACCATTAGCCTGCTAAGTGCAAGGCAATATTGTACGGTTGGGGAATGTAAAGTATAAAGCACAATTCCTGCTCACAATGATTTGCATCCCCAGGGCTTAGGATAGTGCCTCATACATGATAAACAGTTAATAAAAGCTTTCTTGCTTGATTTATAATCTAATTAAAGACATATGTACATAGTAAAAATTAATAAGCAATATCATCTAGTAAACACTTAAAGGAGAGTCAAGGGATCTAGTTTCCCATCTTTTTTACTAATTAGCCATGTGACCTTGGGTAAGTCACAGCTTCTCTATGCTTCTCTATATTTTCCTTCTTTGTAAAGTAACCGGGATAGATAGGCTAATTGATTTCCAGGGTCTTTTTTTCTTCAGTACTAAAAAAATTAGTCTCCTAATTTGAGAATAGACTCCATGTCATTTCAACATCTAATCTCTCTCCTTTCTGACCTATCTTTTACACAGCTGTCAAAATAATCTATCCATGATACCCCTCTTTTCAAAAATCTTCAGTGACTCCCTAATTCCTTTATAATAATCTCCAAATCCTGTCCTTTAAAATCACCCACATCTGGCTTTAATTCATATTTTCAGTCTTATTTTATATCTCTCCTCTTCATGAATTCTTAAGTTATGAAGCAACTAGGAGATGCAGTGATGAGAACCAGAACCAGGAAGACCTGAGGTTCAAATCCAGCCTCAGATACAGATCAGCTGCATTGCTCTGAGCAAGTCACTCAACTTCTCTTTGCCTCAGTGTCCCCAAATATAAAATAGGAATGATAATAGCACCTACCTCTGAGAATCAAATGAGATTATTTCCGAAACCACTTAGCACAGCATCCAGCACGTAATAGATGCTATATAAATGTTTGCTTCCTTTCCTTAGTTTCCCTCAAGTTCTAGTCAAACTGAATTATTAATTGGTCCTCCCGACTGACTTCCTAGCTGTTCTCTCCCCTCCAGGCATTCATTCTCACTAGTTGTCATCCTCTGTGCCTAAAATGTGCTGGCTCACTAAACTCTCCCTTTAAATTGAAACTCTAGTGACATCCCTTTTGAAGGCATCCTTGCTTCCCCCTTACCCTACCCCATAGCTGTTAGTGGTCCTCCCTTCCTCAAATTATCTTCTGTTTACTTGTGTGTTTGTTATGTCTCTTCAAAGTAGAAAGTTGACTCCTTGAGTTGCTGTTTTGTTTTTCTAAGTAGTAATACATACACACCTCGCACATATTAGGCACTTGAATGTTAGTTGAACTGAAAAGCCATAGAGATAGAAGAGAAGCTATCTTAGTAGCAATTTGATATGGCATTTGGACTGAGTGCACCCAAGTGGCATGATGGATCAACTCCAGTGGCAGTGTGTGGTCTGAGCTCATCAGTTTTAATAACTTACACCTACATCATGATTAAAAACAAATTTTTCTTTACATCATGGGTGAATAAACCACTCCCTTGGGAATGAGGTAGATATTGGAAATAGTGTTGTCACCATTTTATAGACAAGGCAACTGAGCGAAATGACTTGTCCAAGGAGTAAGCGATAGGGTCAATACTTACATCAGAATTTTCCACCTTTCAGGCACTTTCTACTATACCATGTAGCTTCTCTCTGTCACATAGCAGGACTTTCAATTTGTTCTGTGGAACAATAAGTAGAGTTGTTAAAACAGTCAACTCTTTCATAAATAACTGATATCCCTGGGAAATGGGCAATTCAAGCACATTCTGCTTCTCCCCTCTTTCTTTTCTTAAACTATTTCATGTGGAATTAGTCCTAGTATCCATCACTTTAGCCAAAGGGTTTACTAAAAACACACCATCACCCATGTGACAACTTCAAGATTTCTCAGTGTTGCTACTCACCCCCACCATTTTCCCTCCCCCACTGCCCAGGCTTTTGTCAGATGAAAGTATCAGTGTCTCTGGGCTCTTTCCAGAACTGTGTAAAAGGCATCACTGGAAGGAGTATTAGATTTGAAATCAGAGGAGAGAGGTCCTCTGTCATTTACTCCCCACATAATCCCAGGCAGGTCACAGCCTCTCTGGACCTTAGTTTTCTCAGCTGTAAATTTAGAGAGTTGGATGATCTCTGAATTCTTGTCCAGCTCTGACCCTATGGTGACCAGTTGGTATCCACAAGAGAAGCCTTTGATGTGATCTGTATGGTGACTTGAGGGTGAGCAGGGTATCTCAGTTTTTACAATTAATGCAACCAAAGTGTGATTTTGTTTGTACGATTGTGTTGGCCACAAACGGTTTAAGGGCATTCACTTCAGTTTCCTGCATCTTCTCAGACAGCTGTCTCCTTATCTGAGAAGTTTGTTTCCCCAGGAATAGCATGGGTGCTAACAGCCAGATATCATCTTCCAAGGCAACCAAGCATCGAGCAGCCCTCTCTCCCCACTTTTGTTGTTGCTTTAGTTATAACTTTTTATGTTTGTTTCATAAAAAAGATAATGTGGTTAGATGTAAGCATTGCATTGTCAGAGGTATCATATATGCCTGGGGTTACCCACAGCATCACGTGGGTTATCTCCTTCTACAGCCCCTCGATCTTATCTTCTGATGCAGAATCTTGTCACAGAGGGCTCAGCTCCTTCTAGCTTGACTTTTGCCTGTCTCTGGGTTTGCATGTGTATTTGCATGTGACAGCTATTTATAAAATGGTACTTTTTATTTTTCAGCTAAAATGGAAGCTAACACCTCCCTTTCTTCTTTGCAGAGGCAAGGACTATGGGTATGGAACTTTACCTATAATGGTAGATTTTGCTGATGTATTGGCTCATTTTCATGAACTGTCTCCCCCCACCAACACACACACAGACACAGACACACACACACACACACACACACACACACACACCCACTTTCTTTTTTATTCTTTGTTACAAGAGATGGCTCACCTAGAAGGAAAGGGACAAGGTGCTATTCTAGACCCTTTTCTCTTCTCCTTGTAAACCATTTCACTTGGTGATCTCATCAGCTCCCATAGTTTCAATGAATATTTCTAGTCAGGTGTGTTTCAGATCTCCCTGTCCAGCCCTAACCTCTCTCGACCTCTGGTCTCACATCTCCAGCTGCCTATTAGACAACTGAATGACCTCTTAAACACAACATTTGCAAAACTAAATTTATTTCTCTTTCCCTCCAAATGCTGCCCTCTTCCTAACATTCCTGTTTTTTGTTGAGGTTACTTCCCACAATCCCCTTAGTCACCCAGGCTCCCATCAGAGGTATCATCCTCAATTTCATACTTTCTTATATCCAACCCAACTGTCATTTCTCCTATTATAAAATCTCTCATATGTATCTCCTTATATTTTCTGCAAATTGTCATTTGCACCCTGGTGCAATCCCTCATCACTTGACACTTGAACCATTGCAGTAGCCTGCTGGCTGGTCTCTTTAGTTTGCGCCTCTCTCTACTCTAACACATCTTTCTCTCAGATGTCAATTTGGCCTTTCTCAAAGGTAGGCTTGACCTTATCACCACCAATACCTCTCATTTTAATAAACTCCAGTGCTCTTTTTTATCTCTGGACCCAAATTCCAACCTTCTCCTAAAGCTCTTCATAACCATAGCATTTGCATAGTGTAGTGGATAGGACACTAGTTTGTGGGTCAGAAACAGTCATTGGACTCTGGGTAAATCACTTTAACCCTCTTTCTTCATCATAATGGTTCTCATAACCCTTCCTACCTTTCCAGTCTTTTTACACCTAACTCTCCTTCAAATACTCTGATCCAATGATCCTGGTCTTCTTGATACTGCTTGAATATGACATTCCATTGCCCATCTCCAGAGAGTCTCACTGGCTGTCCCCCACATCTGTTACTCTCTCCTTCATCTCTGCCTCTTGGATTCCCAGGTTTCCTTCCAACTCTCCCCTTTTAGAAGAAGATTTTTTCAATCCTCCTTAATCTTAGTGCCTTGCCTCTGAGACCAATCACAGTTTCTTCTGTATGCCTCTTCTTCGTATACAGTGCTTTACATGTTCTCTCCTACATTAGAGTTCCTTGAGAACAGAAACTGATTTGTTTTGCCTTTTTTTGTAACTCTGACACTTAAACAGTCCCTGGCACATAGTAGACACTTAATAAATGATAACTGACTGATTGTAAAAACAATAGAGAGAAATAAACGAAAATTCCAAAATAAAAAAGGTTCACCGTAATGATAACAGCTAACTTTTAAGAAGATCTTTAGGATTCTAAAACACTTTAAATACATTAGCTCATTTTGTCCTTGGAATAATCCTCAGGTAGGGAGGTCAATTATCATTAATCCCGTTTTACATAGGCAAAAACTGAGGTCCAGTAAGTGTTAGCGACTTGTCCAAGATCCCAAAGCTAAGAAATAGCTGTGCCAAAAAATAAAACAAAACCAGCGAACATTTCATTACACCATGCTGTCTTTTAAACAACACTTTCAGGCTTATGAAAACTAATGTTTGTTGATTTTCCAGCTTTGGATCTTGGATGAGATTTTCATGAAGCAGGGGAATAGCTGTCCATTTGAATTCCATGACTGGACCAGTACTAAAGAGTTTAATTTTGGCATTTATAGAGTGTAGCTGATAGGACATTGGTCTTAGGGTCAAAATGACTTGGGTTCAAACAATGATCGTTGGGTCCTGGGTAAATCATTTCAACCCTCTTTGCTCCACTTTCTTCTCTTCATCTGTAAAAAAAAAAAAAAAAGTATCTCGTGGACTCAATGGATTCTAAGAGCTCTTCCATTTCTAAATCTGCGGTCCTGTGATCCCATGACTCCTTTGGATGCTTTGTGAGCCAAGTCTACTAGAGAACCAAGCAGAATAAGGAGAGGTGGAGGGGAGGGGGAATTCTAGTAAACCAAACACGGGGTGTTCCATTCCACAACAGCCGCCAAAACTTTGTCTGAGTGTCTATTCCAGGCCTGGCACTGACTCAGCATGTGGCTTTAGCAAGTCCTTTAACCCTCTAAGTACCTGGCTTGCCTCACAGTCAAAGTGAAAGTTGTTAAAGTGAACCTTATAAAATAAATAATTTTTTCTTTCTGGAAGATAAGAGTTCTTCTCCATCAATAACTCTAAAAAGAATCGTTGGTGATTTGGTTGTTTGTGGTTAGCACAGCACTAAATAATGTTAGAACACTGAATTAGAAGTTGCATTCCAAACAAAAAGCTGTGTAACTGCTGATTCATCCATTCACCTTTCTAGGCCTCAGTTTCCTTTAATGTTAAAAGGAAGTGGTTTAACTAGCTGACCTCCAAGGTCCCTTGCAGTTATTTTTTCCCAGCAAATAGAGCCAGATGTGTGATTGTGAAAGAGATTTTTTTTTCTTTTCCTTTTCTGGACAGCAGCTTCCTTCTCCGTGAAAGGAAGTTGTTGGCCCAAGCTGACCTTGAGGTCTCGGCTCTACCGCATCACCTGGAGTTGCCCCTCTGACTTGTTTAAAGTCAGAGTGGTCTTTGAGCAGATTCTCACTACAAATCACAATTACTTCACAGGGTGACGGTGCTTGTTTTCCTGTCTTTGTCAAGGAAAAAAAGTGTAATAGTAGGTGACCCTGCAAGAGTGCCCCTTTCTTTGGCAGCTGCTAGCAAGGCAAAGAGATAAGTGAGTCAGAACTTTTGCAAAGACTTCTTTGGATATTGGAGTGACTAGTCACCCAGGGCCCGTTCTTTGACTGGAACGAATAATGCTGATGCAGAATGGTGGCTGCCAGGTCCTGTTAAAATTGACATAGTATCTACACATCCAGTCACCCTATAGTGTTCTCAGTATCTCTAAGGCAAACTAGCCTATCATTCATTCATTCATTCAAAGAAAGCTAATGAGATTATCCATTCCTCACTTTCTTTTTCCTTTTTAAAAATTTCATTTTGTCATTTTTTCCTAATTCACAAGCATTTGTTTTTTCTCCCTTCTAACCCTCAACAATTGAACAACCAAAAAAAGGGGGGAAAGGCAAACTCTAATCAAAAATATGTATAGTCAAGTAAAGCAAATTCCTTCACAAAAATGCCTGTTTCATTATTTATTTTTAATCCCTCACCTCTCTTATGAGCAGGATAGAAAATTTCATCTTTGATCTTCAGGAACTGTACCTACTTCCACTATTCTGTATGGATGCACACATTCTCTGTCTCTATCTCTCTGTCTCTGTTTCTCTGTTTTAAGATTCTGTGTTTTCCTTTCCTTTCTTCTATTCCCACGTACATACTTCAAAAGCCCCTTCTCTTTTGCACTGTGTCCCTTAGAGTCTAAACTTTGGTGTCCAGAATCTCAAGCCTCAACCATAATGATGTGGATATTACTTAGTGTGCTGTTTTTACAATGCATTTTAACCAGGTTCATAGTTTTCCAATCTGAATTCTCCACTAATGCAGCTAATCTTGGCTGCCATCAAAAATAATGTTTCCTTTCACACAAACAAAGGCTGTAGGTCAATGATCACTGTCACCTTATCCTCTCTGACTTTTGATGAGTGTTAAGCTGGGGAGGCCAAACAGCACCCAATTTTTACATTAGTTTTCTGCATTTTCTTCCATTCAAGAAGTTTTCTTGGTTTTGTATCTTAATAAACAGTGGTCCAGGAACTGGCTGGCACCAGGTTTATATAACTAGAAGTTGAATAGAAATAGGGCTTATAGGTTTGAGAAGCATATGGAAATAGAAGCCTGAGGAAGACAATTCTGCATATTACAGTGTGAGCAGAGCAAGTATGGCCCGGAATTTATATGGCTCTTTTTCTTCCATAAGATGATGACGCTTCTCTACGATGTAGAAAGTGAGATAGGTAGGGAGAGCATTCCAGCTAGGGAGAAGGAAGCATGATAAGCAGAGTTGGGGAAGAGTGAGCATTACAACTGGCTTAAGCAAAGGTTTCTGTGGGAAAGCAGAGGGAGAAAAAGGAGAACTTACGGAGGATAAGTTAAGAAAAACTCCAATGAGACAAACACTGTGTCTGGAGCAAAAGGACTTAGGTTTATATCTCAGCTCTGCTACTCATTGCCTGTATGACCTTGGGCAAGTCACTTAACTGTCATGATCTGTAAAATCAGAGGGTTAAACTAGATGGCCTTTAGTTCTAAATTTATGAAACTATGACCAAAAGTAGTTTAGAGCTAGATTGGGTAAGAGGTAGGGACTGTGACAGAATTTATGGACTTTGTCTTGTACCCAGTAATGTGTATCTGAAAATGGCAGAGGGAATGACACTTATGAAACTGACATTTTTGCAATGACAATTTGACAGTTTTAGGAATGGGTAAAGGATGGATTAGAGGGGGAGAAATGGGAGTGGAGAAAGTCTTTTAGGGGGCTATTACCATAGTTGGGGAGCAGCAAAGTGGGGCTGGAATTGGAATCAGAAAGATTCCTCTTCTTAAGTTCAGATCCAGCCTAAGATACTTACTAGTTGTGTGACCCTAAGCAAGTCACTTAACCCTCAGTTTCCTCATCTGTAAAATGAACTGGAGAAGGAAATGACAAACTACTCCAGTATCTTTGCCAAGAAAACGCCAAATGAGGTCACAAAGAGTCAGACATGACTGAAACAACTGAACAAACTGTAGTCTGGGCTAAATCGGGGTAGTGGTGATTTTAATGGAAATTGTTACCAGCCCAGTGTAAGAAATCTTACAGGAAAGGGATCAATGGGACTGAATGGAGGGAGGAGTAACAGGGCAGAGGGAGGAGACAAGCAAAAGGAGAGAACTCATGAGAACTCCAACTTTCAAACTTGAATGACTAAAAGAAAGGGGTCACAATGGCAGGAATGTAGAAATCAGGAAGCAAAGTCAGGGGGGAGAGAAAGATGTCAAACTCATCTCCAAGTCATCCCTACTCCATCTCAGTATTATCATGGTTGCTCTCTGTTTATGAATGATTACAATATCATTGAAAGAGAAAATGTATTGGGCTAAAGGGATAACACAACCACCAGCAAAAACAATGGAAACAGAAGGAAATGAGTTCTGGAAATAGCTTGTCTTCTACTATACTACTCCTTTCTCAATAGTCATAGCATCATAAATTTAGAGATAGAAGGCACTGTGGAAGCCAAGGAGGCCAACCCCATAATTTTATAGATGAGGAAACTAAAGCAAAATAAAATTATTTACCCAGGGTCATACAACTAGTAAGAATATAAGGTAGCATTTGAACTCAGGTCTTCCCAAGTCCATATTCAGTGTCCTCTTTACTATATCATGTTCATTGCCTCTCAAACAATGACTCCTAGACATAATAGTAAAACCCAGTCCATTTTCCTTCCTGTTATTTAGTGGAAGAAATCTCTACATTTCTCAATATTCATTGCTACCTGCCTTATATTTTTTGTGCAAAACCCATGCCTGCCTCCTCCCAGCCTGCCAAAAAAACCAAAAACAAGAAAAAACCAAAAAACATCCATTCAGCTCATGGGTGCTCCCTGGCTGGAGCGCAGTAGTGACAAGAGCAGCGTGTCCCACCCCTGCCACTTGGTGGTACCCGAGGAAAGGCTGTCCAGCCTATGACTTCCCCTCTCTTCTTTTTTTCAAAATTGCTTTTCAATACTGCTGAATTAGTTTCTGCCTGGGATCTTCGATGTTTCAGGGCTGAAGGTGCTCCAGGAAGCTATTTTGTAACACCTACATACTTCCATTAGTCACACACACACACACAGACACATACACACACACATGCGTGCACGCGCGCACACACACACAGACTGCCAAGGTGAATTAAGAGGCTACCTCTGGATGCTTGGAGTTTCAGTGAAGAGGAACCATGGGCAAATTATACTTCTTTGAAGCACAATCAGTACTGGATGGCCCATCTGGGTGGGGAAACAAGAAAAAAGTGTTTTTCTCTTCCATGATCTCCACAGAAACGTGCTGGCAATAGGCACTTGAAATTTGCTAAATGCCTTGTATTTTTGCTTTCAATGTTCAAACTGCTCTGGTTTCCGTAAGTTGTTGTTGTCGAGGAAGAGGGTGGTTGTGTTATCTTTTCTCTTGTGTGGTATGAGGGAGCAGAGATCACTATCTCTCTGCTTTCAGAGTTGTTCTGTAGGGCAACAGCTTTCGAAAAACCATCCACCAGGCAGAAGTTGCTTGGTTTTAGAATTCAGTCACCATATCACTTTTATCAGATTACCAAAACCTTATCATAGGATCATGGGTTTAGAGCTGGAAGGGAACTTAGGGGCCATCCAAACCACCATCCCCCTCCCACCTTGCAAATGGAGGAACTGAGACACAGAAAGTTAAGGGACTTGCTCAGGGTCACACAAGCAGCAAAGGTCCAAGTGGGATATAAACCTCAGATCTTTCTGATCTGAGCAGGTAGGTGGCACAGTGGACAGAGCTCTGGCACTGGAGTCAGGAGAACCTGAGTTCAAATCAGGCATCAGGTATTTATAGTAGCTGTGTGACCCTGAGCGAGTCACTTAACCCTATTTGCCTCAGTTTCCTCATCAGTAAAATGAGCTTAAGAAGGAAATGACAAACCACTCCAGTATTTTTGCCAAGAAAATCCCAAATGGAGTCTTGAAGAGTTGGACATGACTGAAATGACTCAACAACAACTTCCTGACGCCAGGTCCAGAACCCTATCTATTATACCATTCTGTCTTTTCACCTTTGGGAGCACATGACCTCAGCTCCAATCCACTCAAGTAGAATAGGACCTGAAAAATAATTAAATCCTAGGCAGTAAGGAGCAAGAACATTTTTCCCCTTCTCAAACCTCCCATGCTCTTTGATAGGAATGACTCACCCTTATTCAGCCATCTCTCCAGGTCTCCCACCAACCCAATAATCATAGAGTGGATAGAGCACCAGTGCAGGAGTCAGGAGGACCCGAGTTCAAATCTCACCTCAGACACTTGACACTCACTAGCTGGGTGACCTTGGGCAAGTCATTTAACCCCAATTGCCTCATCCTGGGTCATCTCCAGTCATCCTGATGGATATCTGGTCTCTGGATTCAGATGGCTCTAGAGGAGAAGTGAGGCTGGTGACCTGTACCGCCCTCCCTCACTCAAAACAAAGTCAATTGTAAGTCATGTCATCATCTCTCTGATGGCATGGTCTTCTTCGGCAACAAAGGACAAACACAGAAACTCAGAGACAGAAGCAAACTTAAGATGATTGTTTTACTGATGAAAAATAGCTTACCCAGCACCACTTAATTAGTTCCTGGCACAGGTAGTACAGTACTAGAACCATAAATCTCCAATAATAGTAACAATAATTCTTTTATGGTGCATTAAGGTACACAAAGTATTTTACAAGTATTCTCATTGATTCATAAAACAATCCCAGAAAATAGGGGCTTTCATTAATCACATTTTCCAGATAAGGAAACTGAGTCTGAGTAAGGATTTAAACTCAGATATTCTTAACTCCAGGTCTATCCTCTTCTCTGTCTAGCTATCTGATAGTTCAGTATGCTTTCCACTAATCTTCCCTTCAGCCTCAACTTATCTACATGGTTATGAAAACCAAAATTATTTCCATCTTCCTCTGTGGACTCCCACCAGTATGGTAGGAATTGGGATCCCATCATTCTCAAGGGGTAGGCATAAGCCTCTGGAGGATGAGAATAGAATAAAGGATTTAGTAAAGCAAGAGGTAGAAAGTTCAATGCCTAGAGAAAGCATAGAGCCAGTAAATTACAAAGGATAGATGGGGCCAGGTCTTTATAGTTAGTGTGGGTGGGATTAATCCATAAGTGTGAAAGTGATTGCATCAGTTAATCTGTCAAATGTTTCTCAAGCACCTACTATGTGTGGTATACAGAGAAATAAAATAATCCCTGCTGTCACAGAAGTCATATGCTATGGGCAGGCTGATGAGCCTGCCCATAGGGGATGAGAAATGAATGCAACCAATGCATACGTACAAAAGTATATATAATATAGGCATACATAAAATAATATATAGCATAAAATGAATGACAGTTGGGGTAGAGAGGCTCTAGCATCAGGGAATCAGGAATGGTGGAAGGTAGGTGGTGGCTTTTGGCTCTTGAAATAAATTATCATTTCAAAAAAACTGAGATGAAGGAGTGCATTCCAGGTAGAAGGCACAGCCTATACAAAGACGTGGAGGCAGAATTATACAGGCATTGTAGAGGATTTGAAGGTGAGGGACAGTAGTAATAAATCCATACAGGCATAACCATGAAGGATTTCCCTCTTACCTTACCTACATCCCATGACAAAGTATGAGAAAAGGCATTATGGTGGAAATCAAAACAGCCAGAACTTGCTTTGAATTCTAGGCAACCATGGACAAGTTTTGTTACTTCTTGGAGCCTCAGTTTCTTTATTTATGAAAGAAATAATAAAAATGAGAGCATATAAAATACAAAATATATAATCCATAATAAATAATATTTGTATCTCCTTCCTCTCAGGGTTGTCTATGGGGAAATGTTCTTGTGAACCTTTGTAAAAATGTGAGTCATTTTTATTATTCATCATCCTAACACCAACCATAGGTTAGCAGACTGCATCCATAAGCTTCCCAATGGACTCCGTGGATTCAGACAGGCAGATTTTGCATCTGATTCAGCTGGGATACCTCTGGGAAATTGAGTGTTTTGGCCACATTGACTAGTTCTGACTTGAGTCCATTCATAAAAATCATCATGGATAACCTTTATTTTTTATCTTCTCTTTTTTTAAAATTCAAAATTCAAAAAATTCTGATTTTTGTATCACTTTCTTTTCTCATTGTATCCCTGCTCCTGCCTTTGCCTTTTAAAATTGGCTTAGTCAAGGAAACGTCAACTATTTAATGAGCACCATTGTGACAAATACACAAAAAAGGCTGAGTCTTTGTTCTGAAGGGAGTCATTGTCTGCCTTATGCAGTACGTTTGGACCTAGAGTCCATCCTGCTACCTAGCTAGGGGTAATGAGGGAGAGAACTGGCCCAAGCAGACATGAGGCAGAGATGATTGAGTGTAAGACAAAGCTCTCCTGAGGGGGAAAGGTAATGTGTCTGGCTGGACTGAGCTACAGCCAGGAAGACAGTGACCATTTTCTGGTGTGTTTCCAGTTTAAAATATAATACCTGGGAATTATTTGTGATGGCAAAACACTAAAGAGAAAGAATCTGTTGACTTAAAACAAAGTTTTTTGGTCCTCATTCTCTCTTGCACCTTTCAAACATGAAGTTGATGTTCCAGGGTTGGCATGATCCTCTTATAAAGAGGTCAATCATATTTTCTTTTCTTCCTCCTTCCCTCTCTGCCTTTCTCTGTTCTTTCCTTCCATTTTCTTTCTCTTTCCTTCACTATCTTTTCCCTTCTTGTCTCCTCTATTTTCTTCCTTTCTTCTCTTTTTCTTTGTTTTTTCTTTTTCCTGACTTCTTTCTCTTTCCTCTTTTTTCTTTCATCTACCTCTTTTCCCTGTTCCTTCCTCCCTATCTCCCTTTTCTGCCTTCTTTCTTTTCTCCTTCTCTCCTTCCCTTGATGCCTCCTTTCATCCCTCTCTCCTTTCTTCATTCTCTCCTTTCTTCCCTCTGTTTTCTTCTCTTTCCTTCCTTCCTTTCTCCCTCCCTCCTTCTCTTTTTTCCTCCCACTCTCTCTTCTCTTTTACCTTCTTCTCTCCTTTCTTCTTTTGTTCCTTCTTTTGTTTTCCTGATTTTTTCTTTCTTTCCCCCTTTTTATCTCTTTTCACTGTTCCCCCTTATTTCTCATTTCTTCCTCTCTCTCTCTGTCTCTCTCCCTCTCTCTCTCTCTTTCTCTCTCTCTCTCTCTCTCTCTCTCTCTCCTTCCTCCCTCTTTGCCTCCTTAGTTTCCTTTCTTACCTAGAAAAGAAGTTTCCCTATGGGGAAAACTGACTGTAAAACAGAAGACATTTAATGTCAGTTTTGCAGTTGCCCTGAGATACCATGGCAGACCTAGGCGGCACACAAGTCTGCAGCCACCGTCTGATTCGAGTCAGCACTGCTGTGTGATCTGCTGTCACTCTGCTTAGACAGCATGCATCAGTTCGACCCCACAGAGGGCACAGAGGCCGGCTCTGCACAATGCCAAGCCTCCAGAGAAAAACTGCAAAATTCTCTCATCTAGATGCTCAGCCTTCCTTGTGCCAGACATCTGGATGTTCAGAAACAACTGGAAGATTGACTGAATTCTTCCATTTTCTTCCAGACATTGGGTTTTAGGTAGTCATAGCCAGGATGAAAACACAAGCCCATGCCTACGGTGAGCTAACTAACCAGGAGGTAGTGCCAGATGCCCAGACTACTCCTACTGTGAATGCAGAGCAAAGTACAAGGCCTGAGAGAGTGAGTCAGGACTTAGAGCCCAAGACCAGGCTTAATCATAAGCCAGTGATCAGGGAGCAAGGTGAGTAGCCAGGGATGGGGCTGGGAAGGACATACAAGTCTGGAAGACTAAGACAGGTAGCATGGACCAGGAATCCAATGGTCAGAGAAGACTTCTCTATAGACAGCAGTCTTAGAACAAGGGTTCCTAACATTTTGGCATGTGTTGTGAACTCCTTTGGCTGTCTGGTCAAACCTAAGGACCCCTTCTTTTTAAAGAAAGTCATAACTGAATATCTTTTTTAAAGAAATACATAACTGAATATCTTTTTAAAGAAATTCGTAATTGAAAGAAATGCTAAATTACAGTTGGAAGTTAGTGAAAATAAAGATTCAGTTTTTCTCATCCAGATTTGCAGCTCCCTTTAAATTGATCCCCTATACCCTTAACAGGAAGACAACCTTGGGGGTTTGTGGACCTCAGGTTAAGAACTCCTTTCCTTGAGTCCTCCGAACTCATCTAAGGAGCAGAGGGTTTGAAGGAAACGGGGAGTCAGGGATCCAGGTAAAGAGTCCAGAACGCTGGCAAGGCAAATAGTTAGGGACCAGGGAATCTATAGCCATTAAATGGACCAAGCAGCAGCCAGGAGGAAAACAGGATGCTGTCTCAGAGTATCACTGAGACTATATCCCAAAGGCTCTGGGGCATCGGTGCCATGCAGCAAAGCTTTATTAAACCTGAAGGTATTGTATGTAGAAAGGTGAAAAACAAAGGATCTCCCCCAGTCCCAAGCCAAAGAGCTACAATAGAATTTTTTTCTCTACGCAGTCTTCAATGGAACTGCTCGAGACTTTAAACACAAAAAACAGACAATTGGCAGTCCATGTCAGTGGTGGGAAATGAAGGGACAAGAAATCAGCCTTAGCTGCTGATGAGCAAATCCTGACACCGGTGAATGTTCTTTTGTATTTAAGCTGTTTGGGGGGAGGCCATCCTCAGAAGTATTAAAGGCTTGGCTTTAATTCAAAGCATTTTTCTTAATTGAGAGGTGTAAGCATGGGCTTCGGCTCAGAATCAGGATGGGCCGGCTCCTGTGGGTAAGAAAGATACAAGCCTGTGTGTGGAAAGTATGCACAATGACTTAGGCACACTGATGGACCATAGACTTCACAGCTTCACATCACCAACGGATCACCCCCTAATTGATGAAAAGCCTCCCCCTCCAGAGGGGCAGGTACTGGATCCCAGAGCTCATCTAAGTTGTGAGAACATGCAGTCTTTTTACTCGCTGCTGCTTTTGTGGCTACAGATTCGAAAGCTCAGAACGAGAGTTGTGACTCTTTAGCCAGCTTCCTGTCATCTCTGGGCCCATTGAGTGGGTGGCAGCGAGACATCTTTTCCATAGACAATATCTTAGTCACTTTGGGTAAAGCAGTGCAGGTCAGATATGATTACAGTAATCTCTGTGTAACAACAACCACCACCACAACAAAATATGACCAAAACCTACAATATTCAATCTAGAAATTTGCTTTTTGAGCAGCTAACCTTTCCACTTAACATATTCTGACAACGATCTGTATTTGTATCTTATTAGATAAGAGGGAATTGGCTTCTTGAGATTAGATAATATGCTTCTTGAAGGCAGGAACAGTATTGTTTTTCCATATTTATTTCCCCATTGCTTAATACAATGCTTTGTCAATGCTTTAGAAAGATTCACCTTAATAATTGTTGGTTGAACTGCTAACTTGAATCATGTAGCCCCCGCTCCCACTCAGGTTTAGAGATAAAGAAACTAAGGTACAGTTGTTGAAGTCTCGGCTCATGGTCCACTTATTAAACCATACAATAAAATCTGAAACACAACAAAGGAATTTAAGTTATCCGTCAGAGTCTATTTTAGGAATAGGAAGTATACCTTTGATTTCAAGGGCATAAGGAACCTCCAGATGAGGAAGATCCCTCTACTGATGCAGGTAGCATCTTTCTGCTACTTATACTCCTAGTGAATTACTAAAAGCATTAAAAAAGGTTGAGTGACTTGTCCAACATCACATCACCAGTAGGTGTCAGAGATGGAAACCGAACCCGGGTCTTCCTGTCTCCAAAACCAGGTTTTTCTACTTAGTCACAGTGTCTATTATCATAATAGTATTTCATCTATGACTCTTTCAAATCACAATATAAAAGGAACATGATTTATTAAGTATTATCTTACATCATGAAAGAACAAATGTTCCTCCTCTGTACCTAGTTGACATTTGAAGAGTTATGTAGTCACCTGTCAGTCCCAGTTTAATATATGGGAACCATTTCAAGATCTCCAGATAACAAAAGTGGCATACATTTAAGGTGTTTTATTAGCTGAACTCCTTAAAGTACTTCACTTTGGGGAAAGGGATGAGATTGTAAATCTCAAAAGAAAGAATTATCTGGTGAAATGTCTGACATTTCTTGCCTCTGGTTGAAACTGTACCAACGAACAAAGGCAGGAAAAACACAGAAGGATAAGAGAGAAAACCACAGACAAATTCAAGCTTCAGATATAAAGTGGGATGAGTTGGTAAGAGAGGTAATCTATTTGCACCAATTCACAGTCCCAACTGAATCACATTTCCCTGTTCTTAAAAGTATATGACATAGATTCTGGCTAAGTCTATACCAAGGCAAATGCTGGGATGAAGAGTAAGAATCAGTCTTCCAGAAGTCTCCAGCTATCCAGATGTTTGGCTTCCTATGAACAAAATATCTTAAGATGGAATGTTTCACTCTTTCTCCAGGTGTGTGTGTCATTACATCAAAAGAGTGTTTGATGATAAAGGTGTAAAAGCTAATTAGTTTCTTGGTGACCTCTGTCACATTGTGTGGTTTTCAAGGGAAATGAGAAATAAAAGAGCCCTCTTTCATTTAGCTCTATAGAGTAGCAAATTCTAATGCTATCATTCTTATGACAGGTGGGGTCAATGAGGAAGAGGTAACAAGCTGGCACAATGAATGTCCCTCCCCCCCATTGTACATATAGGCTCCTTGTGTGGTCCATGAAATACAATCTCTGAATCTCAAGGATCCTCTTATAAGGAAGGAAAGGAGATTGGTGGCTTTTGGGGTCTTGGTCTATTTTGTGTTAAAAGTGTTGTACCTCCTATGGAGCCTGTAAATGCACAGAAATCCAAGGGAAGAGTTAGGAGAATTTGCTGTCCATAGATAGATATAGACATTTCATGCTGTTGTAATTACAGTTATCTGAGGTAATGTTGCCTCATCTGTGAATATATTTATCTTTTTTTTTCCTTTTTAAAATTTAAACAGCATCCTTCACTTTGGAAGTACCTAAGATCATTTCTTCTTTCCTATGACTTTTCCTTCTGAAGTATTATAGGTGAAGGATAGGAAATGTAGGGTGAGGAAAAAGGATGATATGGAAAATAATAGGCAAAGATGAGCTCTTTGTCCTGATCTGTCCCTCTGTTGACTTTCAGATGAAAGACGGTGAAAAGGAATGCATTTTTGCAACTCAGTCAACAGATATTTATTAAGCTCTAAGTGCCAGGCTAGGGATACAAATAAAAGGCAAAAATGGCTCCTGTCCTCGAGAATCTTACATTCAAAACAAAAGAATCACATAAATAAATTGGTATATACAACACATGTAGAAAGTATATGGATGGAAATCTTAGAAGAAAGGGCTTTTAGGAGGTGGGAGGACAAGGAGAGGCCTATAGACAAAAGTAGCATTTGAGCTTAGCCTTGAAATGAAGTATTATTTATTTCTAATCTACAGGAAGGCACCATCCACACAGGACCCATGCCTACAAACAACCGAAATGTAAAAAAACATTCCGTATCTGTTTGTTTGTTCTGAATCACATCAATGAAACGAAACAGTTGGGGGTGCTGAATTCAACTTATTTTTAAAAATTGAATCTAGTCAAACTAGTTATTTATGTAAACATAACCAAAGTTTGCTCACAAGACATGAGTAAGAATGAATTTATTCCTTAATCTTTAATTTTTTTTTCCCATGGCTTATGCCTCTGACTAAAAATATTGTGTCCTCTCTATAGTAGAAAAGATAAGTGGATGGGCAAAACTGTAGGGCTTTAACCTTGCCCTGAATACCACAGGATTTGTGTTCTCTTGGACAAAAAGAAGGAAAATGCTGGTAGGACTGTTTGCTTTTTAAAAACCAGGATTAAATTCTTCATCACAATGTCAATTTTTGGTAGTGAAAATTACAGAGAATTAATCACACGTTTGGAAGTAAATGGGCCCAGTCAGGTAGGTCAGTAGTGTCTCATTCAGGTTGTATCTACACATTCAAAGCAAAATGGAGAATTATGGTGATCCGGCAGCTCATTTGGGTTAAAAACAATGTCACCGGGCAATTTAGGGCTCTGGAGAGAGGAGGAAGAGGACAGAGATTGAATTACCCAGTTCATGGCTAAAATTTTTTTAATTTTGAGCATGTACAGATTGTGACTTGGGCCACTTCTCAGCATCTTAGAGTCAGACACAGCACAATTAATGAAGCTTTTTTGTAGGTAGATTCTTTTTGAGACTCAGCCCACACATTTTCAATTGTTCTCTCCACACTTAGTGACATCAGAGGGATACATGATTGATAATATGCCAGTAACTCAGAGAGTTACTGCCTAGATTAGAGGCTGGACTTTCCCTTTTATTAAAATTCTTACAGGCTCATATCCTGACTTCTTTTAGGCCAGGGGTTATTAAACTGGGGTGTTTAAGCCTGATTTGTCTTTTAATTTTAATAACCGTATTTTAATATAATTGAGTTCCTTTGTTATTCTACGTATTTTATAAATTTCATTAATTTAAAAGTATTATTCTGAAAAGGGTCAATAGGCTTCATCAGACTGCCAGAGGGGTCCAGGACACCTACTCTCCCCCACCAAAAAAATGGTTCAGAGCCTTTATTTTAGGCTAGACCTAGTTTGAGGTAGCTGGGTGGTACAGGAGATAGAGTGATAAACCCAGAGTCAGGAAGATTCATCCCCTCAAATCAGGTCTCAGACACTTACTAGCTGTGTAACTCTGGGCAAGTCACTTCACCCTGTTTGCCTCGGTTTCCCCATCTGTAAAATCAGCTGGAGAAGGAAATGGCAAACAGCTGCAGTATCTTTGCCAAGAAAACCCCAAATAGTGTCACAAAGAATTAAACATAACTGAAAATGACTAAACAAGTTTCTTTCAGCCCCTCCACTATAAGTGTACATAGAGAATCTGGAAAATCTAGTCCATATTCATTGTCCACCTGTGCATATTCTCTTGAGTCTATGTTTTGAATTCTCACAGTGTTATAGGAAGAGAGTTTGAGTTAGGGGTCATGAGACATGAGTTCAAATCCTGTCTCCAACACTAGTAGCTCTGCAACCTTAGGCAAGTAATTTATGAAGTCCCAGGTGCCTCCTCTATAAGGATGGATATGATGATATTTGCATTAACAACCCTGCAGAGTTGTTAGGAAAACATCTTGAAACCTGCAGCAGTGTACTACAAAGTAAAGATCACTGAATCTTGAGTCAGAGGCCTTGGGTACAAATCCCATCTTTGATGTTTGTTATCTATATATAACTAGACATAGACATAGCATAACTAGAAATTCTTATCCTAGGGCAAGTCACTTAGGCTTTCTCCATCTTAGTTTCTTCAGCTGTAAAATGAAGAGGTTAGAGTCCATGGCCTCTCAGATCTCTTCCAACTCCAAATCTCTAATCTTATATGAACATATTCAGAGTCATAGCAACTCAAATGTCTAGTCCCTACCCCCCAAAACACCTCCCACTTCTTGTCTAAAATCTCACAGATAGTCATATCTTAGGTTAAAGCCTTCTGGTACCCAGTCCCAATGCAAATATCTGAGAAAGATAGCCATGAATCATATATACATCAGTGTGAAGGAGTTTCATGATTTCCTTCTAGAGAGAAGGGTTAGAGATGGTGAAGGGAGAAGAAAGCAAGAAAACATTAAGCATCTGAGAGGAGAGATTGTCACACCGAAGGGAAGGAGACACAGAAAAGGGAGGGCACCAAAGATAGATTCATCCCCTTCTTAATTTGATCCAAATGCAGCTCTGGCTCATTTTGATTTCCTAAGGTTGGCCCCTGATGAGTTGATTTCTTTTCAAAAGATGAAATCTCTGATATTTGCTGACAGCATTAGATCCACTATCTTAGGTTCCTCATTAAAGCCAAATCTATTGTATTCGTCTACCCTTGTGGGCTTGATGTAATAAACACTTTGGTGATATTTTATCCTACAACTGTTATTCGCTTAAGTAGCTTCACTGAATAACTCACACCCATCCTTACATTAATAGGCAATCTTCATCTTTGTGTCATGCCTTGATAATATGCTATACTAGCCAGGTCCCCAAAATAGCAACTGTCTTCGGAACTTGCTTGGTATAAGTAATTTCTTTTCTGAGCCTCACAAAAAAAAAAAAAAAAGCAAAAATGATTTTGCTTATGCTGATACCCTTGTATAGAGTACCATTCCTGGCATGGGAAGTACATTGTCACTATTCATAGAGGCCTACTCTGGATCCCAAATGTTAGTGCCTTAAGCTTTATTTTCATGAGTTAATGACTCAGCTAGAAAAATGCACTCAAGAATGAAAACCTGTATCTGAGGTCTCAACTTAACAAAACTCCTATTCCTTTGTTTGTCCCTGTTGGTTCAGCATTTTCTACTGGGGTCCATATCTGGGGATATATATTTTGCAGTGCCACTATTTTCAACAAAAATATTTGCTCTGTCTTCTTTCATTTATTCAACAAATATTTATTGAGCTCTCTTCAAAGTCATTGAAGAAATATGAGACATGGTCCCTGCCCTCAGGAAGCTAACGGTTTCACTCTTGAATTAAATTAAATAGCAGCTTAAGGAAGCCTATGTTTAAATATCAAAACAAGTGGTACAAACAAGTATTACAATGTTCAAGGCATTTAGAGGAGGAAGAGGCCCTTGTGGGCTGATGTGGTGAAGGAAGGCATCACAGAAATTGGTAGAGAGAGTGAAGCATGTGGACGGACAAAGACTTGGAGGTTGGGATTAAGTAATGCCTATTCAGAGTAAGAAAACCAGCCTGGCTAGAGTAGAAAATTTATGATGGAGATTAGCAGACAATAAAATTGGAAAAGTAGGTTTAGGTCAGGAAAAGATTGTAGGTTGTCAGTCAGCCTGTCACTAAGCATTTATTAAGTGTTCACTATGTGGCCAGCGCTGTGCTGGAAGGGTGGGCAGTGGGAGGAGACATAAAGAAAAGCAAAAAACCCCTGTCTGCAAGAAACTCCCATTCTAATGAGGGAGACATTATGCAAACAATGACATACTAGATCCCCCAATGATCAAGCTTATCCCTTTCCCTGAGGATGACATCTAAGAATATAGACAAAACAACTTTCAAACTAGATCTGTTGGTTTGCAGTGTAATTCAACAAGGGTATATCTATTTTATTGACAGTATTTTGGGAAAAAAATAAAAGATAAATAGGTCAAATCTTGGTTTCCTAAGTGTCAGATCAGCTCTATCCACCTTTTGACTGTCATATTGAAATGAGTTTTCCATATTAAATCCTCATGATTGAATTGACAAGCAATTATTCCACCCTATCCCCACTAATACCTCCCCCCTGCCCCAAACCATGCCCACTCCACTTCCTGAGCATCTGAAAGGAGAAAGGGAAACAAAAAGTGAACAAAAAATATAATATGAAGGAGAAAAATTGGGAAAGCAAGACTCTGTTTTGATTAATGAATAATATATCAGAGTTTGAAAACTCTTACTTACATATCTAATGTCAATATAAAAGTTTACTTAATGCTGACCACAGGGTAACTCTGTATTTATTGCTGTTGCCCAGAGCCATAACTAGAAATTCTTATCCTAGGGCAAATTCAGTTGTGCTAGGGGGGAAGGGGAAGACGTGTTTTTGCGGTGGTGCGTCATGGACACAGTTGTACTAGGAGAGGAACACCATGGTGATAGTACCATGGTCTTGGCCATACAGTGTCATTCATGCTGCCCTAACAAGTGACTCAGCAGAGGACCACTTGGAGAAGAATTCCTTCCCACCAAGAGGTTAACGCACTGGAACAAAACTCCAGCTACCCTGTTCAAGTTCCTCTTTTGTTGTAGTTTTAATAGTTTTAATGTTATGAGACCTGGTTTCTGTTGTACATTTATTTTAAAAAATTTGTTTTCTTCTATGATTGTTTTTATTCCTGCTAGGTTATTTTTTAAAGTAATCAAAACCACTTTACCATAGAAAACGAAAACAGTCCTATCCCCAAATGGAGGTGTGGTCCCAAGAACTTCATGAAAGTTAAATTAATCAAACAGACTCTTGCCATGTGTTTCCTATCACTCCCTGTGCCTGTTTTCTTGTGTACACCAAGACTGACAGTTTTAAAAGAATATGCATTCCAATGGCATTAGTGTCCTATGTGGATTAATAATTTTGACCAAGGCAAAGTAAAGACAGAATCTAGTGTTTACTTAGAAAAGTAAACACCACATATGCCTGGGAATACTGATCATTTTGTAAATTTATAAGGGTTTTTAGTCTGCATGAGCCCTCAATGCAAGTGAATCAGGATTTAGATTTCAAGACCTATAAAAAATCCTTAGAATGAGATAGATTTGTGGATGTAAGTCAAGAACCTATCAAACTAACCAATAACCATTTATTAAGTGCCTGCAGTGGGACAGGCACTGTGCTAGGTACAGGAGATCCAAAGATAGTAGTGAAACCATCTCTATCTCTTAGGCTCTATAACCACTACCAACAACTTCTAACTGGCTCAAATCAGATCAAATGAGAAATATTTATAAAATACGTAGCACAATGTCTTCCACATAATAGCAGTAGGTGCTTTATAAATTCTTGTTCCTTCTTTCCTCTTCCCTCTCCCCTTGCTTGCCAGGCAGCTGACAACCTGCCTGTACCCCACCCTAGTTCTGTGCTGGAAAACAGAACAGTACCATATGCTACTATGTGAGGGCAGCAGGACTTTTTCTTTCCCCAATCAACTATCATTTCCCAATTTCAATCTAGTATGATATAAGCATTTTCCTCTTCGATACTGACCGCCACATTGCTTACCCTCTACTGGACCTATCACAGAACTTCATTCCAGTCTAATCCTTCAACTTGCTATCTTTTTGGAAAGAGATCAGCTGCCCTGCCATTACTCTCCTAGGTCCTCAGGGCCTTTCCCTGCTGCTCACCCTAACTACTGATCAATGGAAATTGATCTTTCCACTAACACAAATTTAGAACTCTGAAGTCCTTGAAAGCAGGGACCGTTGAATTGAGTACTAGCGCTTTGCCCAATTCATCACACATAGTAAGCACTTAACAAAAGCTTTTACATTCCATTCTATTAAAAATCAGATTCTTCAAGACAATTTAGTCTAGTTCAATTCATTATCTATAGTACAGAAAGGATACTGGATTCAAAGTCATCCAATGACCTAGATTTCCATCCCACCTCCATGACTATCTAGCTGAGTTACCTTGGAGAAGTCATTTAACCCCTGAGCAGACAATCATCACCACTTCATTATCGTTATACTTAATTGAATGTTAGTGGTGGTATGATGGACAGAGTTCTGGCCTGAGGGAAAAAAGATTTGAATTTAGGTACCATCTGACATAGGCTGTGTGAACTTGGGTGAGTCACTTAACCTTAGAAAGAACCTTCTAAGATGAAGAACAGTTGCTGATTTACATTAGTAGATAGTTTCCTACATCAATGTAATAACTTCTGACCTTCATGTATACAAATATACTTATGGTACAGTGGTATCAGGCACACACAGACCACAAGTGGAACTCTCCCCAGTGCAGCCAAACCAGATTCGAATGTAATTGGGAAACATTCAGCAAAATAAATGTAGTAAAATATAGATAATGTGTTTTTTCCAAGCAAGGAACTTTAAGTATAGTTTAGCAGACCCCATTTTAATTTGAGCTAAATACCATTAGTGTCATGAATAGAGAACCAGTCTTAGAGTCAGGAAGATCTAAATTCAAGTCCCATCTTTGACTCCTACTAGCTGTGTGACCCTAGGCAAGTCACCTAATCTCTTAATATACAAGGAAACCCTCTAAGTTTGTAAATCCCAATGGTCTACTTTAGTAGAAAGGGTTGTCTCACTAGGTATTCCCTCTTCCACAGAAATCAAAAGTTGAGCCCAATTTAAAATAATAACAACATCACTTTCCCAACTGCCAAAGGTAGCTGCTTAGTTCCAATCAAATAAGTTATGTGGACTCACTTTGTAGTGCTAGGTGTATTATGTTATGATGGTGGTGGTAGTACCGACGATAAGAAATTTGGATCCTTGAGAGAGTTGGGGATAAACTTCTACTGTATTTAAACATAGGATATTTATCCCATGTGGAAAATGTTTTGTATTATCCTAGAGCAAATGCAGTAGGCATTTCCAAGATTTTTAGAATACTTGGCCTTCTTTGAGAAACTTTGCTCTCTGCCCTATGACCAGCCCTTTCTCTACCATGTGAAACCTGGAAGCTCTTAGTTCTAACGTTTGAAATTTCCCACTTAAAAAAAATGAAATAAAATAAAATAAAAAGCCAATAGGCCAACCTAAGTGTTGTCAGGGGTTTTCCATGTGTTTTCCTGATGAGCATTCATTTGTGTTTTGCTCCTGGTTGAGGTACCTATAATGATAGGTTGAGGATATGAAGGCCTCCAAATACATGAAGTTTCTCCCTAATCAAGGCTGAGTCTATTAGTGGAAAAAGCAGAAGATAGAGAAATGGTCAAGCCGTAATTTTGACAGCCTATCTGTGTAGTATCCAGCAGTATCTTTTGCATACATGGCAATTTGGGGACCCATAAATGGTTCCTTTTGCCTATTCACATGCTCCCATTTCCACCTCCTATTGCTTGACTTTGCTAGAGGTTGGTTTGTTTGTTTGTTTTTTTCCTACTAATTTTTAAAACCTTTCACTCCACAGGTAACATTAAAGTTCAAAATGCAAATTTCCCCATGGGTCAAGTAGGATTGTAGAAAACGTTTTATGTTTGGAATCAGAAATTCTCAGCTTCTCTGATGAATAGGTTGTGACTTTGGTTAAGACCTCTCCCAGCCTTTGTTTCCTTAGTTGCATAAGAATAACAATGAGTGAAAGCCTTTTAAAATCCATTTAAATATCAGCTATTATTTATAACTATAATGATGAGAATTTAGAGGTGATGAAACATTTGAGACTATCTAGTTCAGTCACATTTTACAGATGAGGAACCCAAGGCGAAAAGAGGTTGACTGGCTTTCCCAAAGGCACATGTACAGTAAAGATGAGAATCAGGATATGAACCAAGGTCTTCTGTCACTAAAGTCTTTCCACCATGCCATATTATCTAATTACATTATCTTAGGTCCATGCTAAGCTATGAATGGCTTCTATCATATCCTTGCCTGAAAAATAGTTTTGAAAGTAAGGTGGGCACGGGGCACCTGAAGGTGATAGTTTAAAAAAAAAAAAAGGAAGAAAAGTTCCAGAAAATCATGTCTAGAAACACAATGTAATTTGTGAATACACAGTTTTGCTAGGGCCCTGTCCTGGTTTTCCATCACCTTAATGGTCCATAAGAGTATTTTATCTAATTGTCTATACAGCAATGACCCATTTGAGACAACAAGCAAAGCCAGATCAACTGAAAAATGGTCAGTTGTGGACTTCAGAAGCATGAGATTGAGCTTTAAATACCATTTTTCATTTAGACTAGTCTTCCTTCATGGGAGAATTGCTTGTATCCTCTGTCTGAAAATTGAAACGCTACCAGTTCTTCCTAAGTTTTGTTCTTATTGCTGTTTTTTGTGACTGATTTGAAGTATATTCAAAGCATTTAAAATATTCCCTAAACTTTGTCTTAACTTTCCCTTTTCTCACCTTTTTTTCCCTCTTCTCCTCTGCAAACTGTTCATATCACTCCATTACCCAACTCAAAAACATTCAATGACTCCCACCTGCATAAAGGATAAAGTTCCTTACCCTAGCATTCCAAGTCACCTAGCATCTGCTCTCAACAACTCCTTGGACAAATAGCTTCATCTCTCTGTGTCTCATTTGTAAAATGGGATGGGGTGGGGGAGGGCAGACTGGATAGTTGCTAGTTTCCACGACTAAATCACTTATATGATGTACTTTGAACTTTCACCAGACGTTCCCCATTACTCCCTCCAAGGAAATCTACTCTTCCTCAAACTAACCTAACCATCATCCCCAAAGTTCAGTCTGGGACTCTAAACCTGTCATGCTGCTCTCTTACCCATCTGGCACACCCTCTGCCTATGAAAACTCTTTATCCCCTATATATTGGACAGCGCCAACACATAGTAAGCTCTTAATAAATAGTCATTGACTGACTGACCATGCCCATAAAACATTACCTGACTATTTCAACTGGAAATCTCTCTCTTTTCTAAATTACTATGGTACTTACTGAGAGCTAATGTTTCCCTGTCATGTCCAGGATCAAATAGAAGGTCCTTCTTCCACAAACAACATGCTTCATCTCTCAGCTTCAGGCATCTCCATGACTGGAATCCTCTCCTTCCTTGTCTCTGCCTACTTACTGCCTTCCCTGGACTCCTTTAAGTCTTGGTTAAAATTCCATCTTCCCCCAGAAAGTGTTTGCCAACCCATCTTAATGCTAGTGCCTTTCCTGTATTAATCATTTCCTATTTATCGTACATATAGCTTATTTGTAGATAGTTTGTAGATAGTGTCTCCTCCATTACTAGATTGTGAGTTCTTTGCCTCTTTTTTATATGCTCAGCTTAGCACAGTGCCTGGCACATTGCAAGCTTAATAAATATTGATTTGTCAATCACTGGAAATGATTTCTTCTTTTTCTAAACTGCTGTGATACTTATTGAGCTCCAATGACTCCCTATTACCTCCTGAGTCAAATAAAAAATCCTCATCATATAACCAAACAAAACAATCCATCTCTTAGCTCCAGGCCTCTTCCTACCTTTCCAGTCTTCTTAAATTTTACTCTCCTCCTCAGACTTTATAATTCAGAAACACCAGCCTTCTTGCTGTCTCTGGAATTCCATATCCTGACTCCGTGACTTTTCACTCTGTCTCCCATGCCCAGAATGTTCTCCTTCTTCACTTCCTCCTACTGACTTCCCTGGCCTCCTTCAAGATTCAGCTCAAATCTCAAACTTCTGCAGGAAGCCTTTTCCTGGTCCCTCCCCCTGCTAGTACCACCTATGACGTGTGTGTGTCTTCTGTACACAGAATTACTTATGTGTTATCTCCCTTCATTAGAACATGAGTTCCTTGAGGACAGGGGCTATGTTTGCTTCTTATTTGTAGCCTCAGAATTTAGCACAGTGGCTTGCACATAGTATACCCTTAATAAGTGCTTGTAGATAGACACCATTCACTATTTAACACATGCTGCCTTATACCTTTTTCTATACTTCAGGGATCGGCTATTTAATTGGTTTGATAGTTTCTCAAGAGACACAGACCACAACCCCTCCCTCTGCACAGGCACGCACACACAGACACACACACATACCTCCTCCCTAGAGTTCAAGAATTGCTCCAGTCAGAAAATCCATTGCTCTGTAATGGAAAGCTGAGACTTTCCAAACTTTGCTAGGCTGACTCTCAACCACAGACCTATAACCTGCCACCACACTCATTCTTGTAGCCTTTTCAGTTTGAGAGTATTTCCCAGAGCCTCTTTAGACCTCACTGTCTTCAGGAACCCAGAATCACACACCCATCAGAGGAGGGTGAATGAATTAGCTATATTTGAAGCTGTGCAAAAAACAGAACACTCTAGTTTGAAAAAACTTATGAATTCATGATTTGGAAATCTTAGAACTTTAAAATTCTATGGGGTCTAAACCTGGATCTGCCAGTTATTACTGTTTCTCCAAGATCTTATATTACTAATCTATAAATGCAGATATTGGACTAAATGACTTCTAGGTCCTCTCTTCTAGCTCAAAACCTATGGTCCGATCCTGTCACCCCTCTCCACTACACTGTAAGCTCTTTGAGGGCAAAAACTCTGCATTGGATACTTCTGCATATCTCTTGTTTGTAGTGCAGTGCATTACACATGGAAGTGCTTAAATGTTCGTTGAGTGATTGAGTGGTATGGAATCACATATCAAGTTTAGGAGAAGACCATTTCATATCCTTTTTTCTTCTACATGAAGTGTTTTCTCTTGACAACATCACCCTTTCCATTGAGACCTCAGAAAATGTTACGGTAAGGGATCAGTTCTACCTCTGTAATCTTTCACTTCTGTTCTCTCCTCTCTATTGCTGAATCATTTCAATCATGTCTGACTCTTCTTGACCCCATCTGGGGTTTTCTTGGTAAAGATACTGGAGTGGTTTGCCATTTTCTTTTCCAGCTCATTTTGCAGATGAGGAAACTGAGGCAAACAGGGTTAAGGGACTTGCCCAGGGTCATCCAGCCAGATTTGAACTCAGGAAGATGAATCTTCCTGACTCCATACACTGTACCACCTAGCTATTACCCCTGCCATAACCCTAATGGTGGCCCTCCTTGCCATCTGTCTGGACAATCAAAATAGCCTCCCAACAGGTTTTCCCACCCTCACCTACTGCTCCTTCTAATCCCATCAATCAGTGGGCTTTTGTTAAGTGCCTACTACATACAAGGCATATGCTGGTATGTCTTTGATGTAGATTACATCTTTGCTATAACTCCCGGATTAATCTTGTTTTTCTGTAAATCTCATTACATCACCCATTTGCTCACAAATCTTCAATAGCTACCTATTGCCTATTGAATAAAGGTTAAATATATTTATCTGTTATTCAAGATTTAAGATGCTTTGCTATCACCCTAGCTTATTTATCCCTTAGCACTCTTTTCTGTATACTATGTAGAAATCATTTCAGACAATATGGATTCCTGTTTGTCACTGGCCATGGCCTGTGATTTCCTGAATCCTTTCTTTGATTCATGTTCCTCTTCCTCCTTTTTGCCTCTTGAATTCCAGCCCATCCTTAGAGCACAAATCAAACACTGATGCTTTCATGAAGTCTTCCCTGATTTCCATTTACTCTTCCAGTGTCAAAAACTTTTGCCTGAGGACCCATGCAGCATCTTGTTTCCCAGGTTTCCATTGTCCAAAGGTTATTTTGTATTGCTATCATATCTGTATACATATCATTTCCCTCTACTAGATTACAAGTTGCATTAGGACAAATACGCCCAGTTTTATGTGTCTTCTCCACTATGAATGATCTATTTATTGGGTTCACGGTAAGGTAGATAATCAACACTTGTTAAATTGAATTGAATTGACAGGTGCTTAACTACTGCTCCCTGAGAAATTGATTGCTCCTACTGGTTCTACCAGTATTTCAGTTGTCTTTTTTCTGGGACTGAGGATAACTTCCTTGACCTTCTGTCTGTACAGATTGCCTCAAAAGTCCAAAAGATGTTAGGTTAAACAACATAAATAACACAAAAATAAAAGCAAATGACTTGTTCCTAAAATTGTATTCCATGTAAATGAAACTCTACTTTTTTGCAAATAGTTGAGAGATTTTCAGATGGTAGCCTGAACGTAAGTGAAATACACAAAATTGATAGCCTCACAAAGGCAAAAAATTACAATTAACTAATGAACTCCAATTGGAGAAGCTGCTAAAAAAAGGTTATTTTTTGCCTCCATTCTCCTTAAGATTATCAAAATTACCATGCTCATCAGTCAAATACTGTTCTTACCCCCAGTGTTCACTGGGAAGTCACATGCCCCAAGGACAGAGAAGCGTGGGTATCAGATGGCACAGGATTCAACTCCAAACATAGCCAATCACTGTCTATGAAGGCTTGGGTAAATCCCTTCATCTCTTGCAGCGTCAATTTCCTCACCTGTCAAAGAAGCATAAAATATTTGTTTTGCCTATCTCAAGGGGCTCTGAGGATCGAGTGAGAAAATATATAGCATGTTAGGAACTGTAAAGGGCTGTAAAAGAAGCAGGAGCTACTGATATGATGATGTACAAAGAGATTAGTCATTTCTCATAATCCACTCATTTCAGTGGTTTTATTTTTATGATGATGAATGCAGACACTACACAGCAGTATGATGATCACCCTGAATGGTGAGGGTAGCCAGAAGATGAATTTATGACTGGCCCTGGACAAAATATCTGGGGTAATGTTTCACTAGTAGAATCTTTCCCTTTCTCTCTTACCTGATTTCAAAATGTCCCTGTCTCCAATTCTTTCCTTATTCCACCAAGGGCAAATTAATAAGACAAATAAAGTCATATTGAGGTGATGATGGGTGTTATTGGATTGAAATACTGTACCTTCCATATAATAAATTCACATTGTAATAAAACCCTCCAGAGATATAATGCCTCATCCCAAAGGTTCTGCTCTAATGGCAGAAATTTCAGACATGAATGGTATAGGGAGATATTTTGGGGTGGGAAAGAATCATTCAGTACCCCTAAAAAGCCACTTAAGAAACTACATCCAACCCTGAATCTAATATTTATAGATATAATGTCATTTTTGCCTCTAACAAACTAGCTGATATTATACTTGGATCACCAGGGGCCTTTCTGAATTCCATGGTCTACAGAACTAGGCATATTCTAATTGAGAAATATAATTGAAGGATGTGTGTATACGAATATATGTGTGAAGGGTTTTTTTAGTCAGATTTCATGCCTTTTTTCTTTCAGTGGTTTGAAGTGGTCTTCAAACTGAGGTTGAAAAGTAAATATCTTAGGTTTCAGATTTGATAGAAGGGGGGATGTTAAGGCGAAGTGCTGTGCCTTTAAAAAAAAGAGAGCAGGTAGAATCATGTCCCCAGGCCAGGAAAGTACCAGTCATTTTCAGATAAATTATATCCTCCTCCTCCTCCATGGGAAAAAAAAAAAATCATACTCAGACTTAACTGTCCCTTTGGCACTTTTGTCAAATGAGTTTTAGTAGCAGGAGCTGCTAAAAATATAAGCCAATTTCTTTCTTCATTTAAATCAAGTGCTTAAAAAAAAGTGGAGTTCATAGAACTGGTACAGCGCTCAGCATACCAGCAGTCTGAGCTAACTGAGCCTCTGAATAGGATGACTTACCAGCTCAGCCTCCTTCTTACATCGAAAGTGCTTCTGGGCATTGAGGGAAGGAGCATTACTGGCTCATCAGCACTCCTAACACTTGGGGCAATTGGGAACAGTGGGTAAAGGTACTATACACTCCAATCCAAGTTGATATGACCAGATGGGAGGTGGCAGATGCTGTTGTTGGTTCACCCAGCCCTCTATGACTAAGACCCGTTCCTTCCAGGCCTTGTTGTTGGCTGGCCTAATTAAAAAGCAATGTAAAAAGCTAACATTCCCTCTTTCCATGTAACATGTATCTCTTTCTACGGGATGTTTGATATTTAAGAGGAAATTCTTAAGAATCAAAACATTTTCAAAACCCAAAGTTTTAAATCACTAATGAAGGAAATTTTGGGTATTATAATAGGCAATGGGAGAGAAAGAAAGATTTTTAGATGGGGCAAAACTTTCTGGGACTCCTCCAGTCACTGTATGTGGCTACCCATTCTTCCTGCAAAGAAAACTGGCCTTGCTATGGGCACCAAGCAGGCTTTGTTTTGTGGCTATTTCCATTTCATACTTTGACATTCTTGGACTTCTCTATCATGAATCTCCATCTACTAGGAGGCTCCATTAATGATAAGATTATCATATGTGACATAAATGGTAGGTGGCGCAGTGGATAGACTACCGGCCCAGAGTCAGGTTTTTTGGTAGATAACAAATTTTAATGTTTTGTAACAAATGTTAAAAACTCAGAATTAGGTTGAAAAGCAACAGATCTTTTGGTCCCAATCAGCATAGCAACACAAGGTCAGGTAGCCTCTAAGATCCAAAACAATTGGAGAGAAAAACAGAATACAGAAGGAAGAGATGTGGGTCAGGGAGGAGGAAGGGGAGTAAAAGGAAAAGAGGATTTTAAAAGGGAATGTTCCCCAAAGGAAAGCTTCACCTCCTGGCGTGGAGCCAGAGGAAAAAGGGCACTTCAGTGTTGAACTTAATGAAAAGCAAGAGGGAAACTGCTTCCTGTTAGTCTGTCCCCCAACAATCAAAAAGTACCTGAGTCCAGAGAAATGTTACAAGCATCTTCCCTACATCCTCTTCACTTCTTCTACTACTGCTACCACTACCACCACCACTACTACCTCTTACTACTACCTCCATCACTACCACAACTGTTACTACTACTATTAGCTACATAGCTAGTTAGCATTTATATAGTGCTTTAAGGTTTGCAAAGTGCTTTGCAAACATTATTTTTATAATAATCCTATGAGGTAGATGCTGTTATCATCTTCATTTTTCTAATGAAGAAACTGAGGCAGAGATTAAGTGACTTGCTTGAGAATACACATCTAGTAAGTACCTAAGGCCTCTCTAAATCCAGGTCCAGTGCTCTTTCCACTGTACCAGCTGGCTGCCTCAACCACTGGTTTATTCAGATTATCTATATTTATTTATCTTTCTTTGCATTGAATGATCTATAGTTTACTCTTTCAGTCTCCCCTGAGAATTCAGGACAACATCATAATTTCCTGCATTCCAAAATCTGTACCAAATCTAAGGATCACAGGGAGTGATGCTTATTTATAAAGAACTGATCAATTTTTAATGGATTGGGCCTAACCTCGTTAATAATAGAACATTGCTTCCCTGTTCAGGCTTCTTTTCAGTCATCTTTTCAGAGAACTAGTATTCTGGCTCAAGTTGAGAGAGAGGCAGAAAGTTTATTACTTCTTCCTCCTTTCCAAATAGCCAGAAGGTAATAGGATGACATTTAAAGGCTTTTCAAAATGGTCCTGTAGTCCTTAGAGTTAACCAACCAAAAATTAGTATTAGAACACTCTGCAAGTTCTTATTTGAGTAGCATTATCTCATCAGAGAAGGATTTCCCCCAGGTTAAAATTTTACTTGTCTTTTTGTTTGCTCTGTGATTTTGAAACATTCCGTATTCATCAGATTATTTCATATCTACCGCCCCTTGCATCTAAATAGGCTTGAAGTTTATCTCTGGGGGCCTGTTGATCAAAATGCTAGATTTCTAACATATACTTACTGTGTGGTATTCTTAATCTGGGCCTGAGTTAGGGTTGAAAGAAAGACTATCATCCACCAGAGTTACTGAATTTTGTAAATCCTCTTCCTAAAGGAAAAAGCCAGGTTAGGAGATAGATAGATGGGCATGCCTCCTATATGATAATGTGACTCTTAAGAAAAGCAAACTTACCTCTCTCCAAACTTTCATTTGAAGCACACAGAGCTTTTCTTCCTTTGTGTCTCTCAGAGCTCACTCAAGGACAAAGGTCCCACTAACTTCAAAGATTGGGCCTGTCCACTGTGCCCACAGCAGGAAGCAATAAATCTATGTAGTCTAAATTCACTTCTAAATACCCTACTGAGTCAAGAACATTATCAAATCCCAAACCTAAATTGTATTTTCTTTCCTACAAAGCTTTTCCTGATTACTCTAAACTACATTGGTATATCCTTTCTCTGAACTCTTCCAGCATTGACAATTTAATGCCTGGGGTCCATGATCATGCTAAGGAAGTCTAGGAATAAATTTAAGAGAGTCTATAAATTTGGAAGGAACAAATTACATTTTGATTTTTCCAATCTCTAGGTAGAATTTAGCATTTCCTGAAATTATGAATATAAGCAAGAAACAAACTCCTGAGAAGGGGTGCAGAGGTTTCACCAGATACAGAATAAGGCTAAGAACTCCTGTTTCTACAAAAATCATTTAGCAGATAATTACCATCTTATGTGATAATGTCATAGGGTCATAGGTTGGAAGGGACCTTCTAGTCCAACAGTCTCATTGGGAAAATAAAGAAAATGAAATCCCAGAGAATTCAAGTCACTTTGCTTAGGAACACATGTAAAGGAACTGTAATTTGAACATAGGACTTCAAATACAGAGTTCCATTTCCCCTCAGATATTGTTATTTCATTTGTATGAACATTATCCCTTTCAATGAATGTGAGATCCTTAAGTGTAGAGACTCCTTTTATTTACCTCCTTTCTATTTCAAAAAATTCCTATCCCAGTTCTTCCAATAAATGAAGTAAAAAACACCCCACACATTTATTCATCCTGAAATGACTCATTTTCACTGAATTGACTACCTTCACCAATTTGTCAATTAATTAAATAACTAATCAATCAAAAGCATTGATTAAAAATCTACAGTATACCAAGTACTAGAAATACAGCTATAAAAGAAAATAGCCCCTGCCCTCAAGAAACTTAAATTCTTTTTAAATTTTTTTCATTCAACAGGCATTTATTTTCTTAGGAGCTTACATTCCACTAGGAAGATGCCACATGTTCAAAAATAAAGATAACACAAAATAGATGAAAAGTGATGGGGTTGTGGAGACTGGAATTCATCAGATTCAAGGTGCTCAAACACAGCATTGTTGATATAGCAAGGGAAGGAAAATCAAACCCAGAGGTTTTCCTTTGCAAAATAAGCAACACCTGTGATTTGGGAACAAACGAATTTCTCTGCTGAGGCATTTCTTTCTTTCTGATTGGAGGTCTTTGAGTTTGACATCCATGTGGATTTCTTTAGCCTTCACTTTGTTACTTTTTCATTTTCTCCTATCCCTGATGTGTGTGTGTGTGTGTGTGTGTGTGTGTGTGTGTGTGTGTGTGTGTGTGTGGTTAAATTTCCTAAGGGACAGGGAACTAGTTGCAAAGAATTCACTTGCTTTGGGGATTAGCTAGATGGTGCTAGAGGATATATATGTCCCATGTCAGATATGATTATTAGACTTACAGAACCCTGGTTGGTTAGCAATCCAAACTGGCTCATTCATTAGAGACTAGTTAGCCCTAAACTACTTTCCTAACCTGGTAGATTCCCAAGTATGGTTTAATTCAACCATGGGCAACCTATATTTATTGAATGCTTACAGGTGTTGGGCACCGTGCTTAAAGTTGAAATATAGATTGATGCCATGGAAAGAATGCTGGATGTGGGATCAGAGGACCATGGTTCAACTCCTGGCTCTGCCTATTATGAGCTGTGAGTCTTGGGGCAAGTCACTTCATCTCAATGAATCTCCCATTCATCAACTGTAAGATGAGAGGGTCAGTCTAGATTTGTCCCTTCCAACTCTATGATTCTATGTTCCCATGACTATCAGACTGTCATATAAAAATTCTAGGCTTGCATTGACTTGCTTCCTATGAATTTGGTGTCCAACTTAAAGTATGTTTAATTCAGTTCCTCAAACATTTATTAAGGCACCATGTTGGGCCCTTGGGCCACAGAGATGAATACGAAGTAGAACTCTACACCCAGAAGCCCTAGATAATCACAAGATTTCAGATCTGAGAAGGAGCCTGACAATCTTCTAGCCTTCCCCTCTGTTTTTACAGATGATTTAACTGACATTCTAAGACATCTAATGACTTTTCATTCATTCTGCCTCTTTTTCTCTTTCCATTTGAATTCTTCATGCCTCTGCCTCTAATCCAGAGTAAACTGGCATGTGACCAAGTTGGCATAGCCTAATTTATTGGCATTAACAATGGAGGGTAATACTCTAGGACCCCTGTGCAAAACTGCTTCAAAGTAACAGTGACCAGGGAAGAGATAAACAGGAGTTTGCTGGTACTATCAATGGACAGAAGGATTCCAATCCACATGGAGCTTTGGAGTCATAGAGGAAAGGAGAGGAAATAGATGTATCACATACCTATTCCACAAGACTACTCAACAAGTTCAAGAAATTCTATGTTCTGGTTCAACTTGGCCCTCCAAGGGATACAATTTAGAGAGGAGTTTGGGTTCGGAGAAGATTCACTCTCTATTGGAAGAAAGAGATCTACCCTTACAGCCTACCTTAGCATAATGCCTGGCACATAGTAGGGAAGCCCCTGATAAATAGTTGTTTATTTCCTGACCAATCTGTAATGGGCTGTGAGTAATAACCAAGCTGTGGATTTAGGACAAAGAGTCAGGACTGGAAGTCTTTCATAACCTATCAGTCATGGATGACCCCAATGAGTAGTCTGAAAGGCCAGAAAACCAAACCAAACCATGCAGAGCTGAATTCAGGAGCAGGATTCAGAGCTGATAGGAGCAGTGGAGTATACAGGCCAGCAGCAGGAAGAGGTTACAAGTTGGGAGTCAGTCTCAGAGGTTCTCTAAAACTCAAGTCCAATGGTCAGTATCCAGAGGGGCCAGTGGGAATTTCTGAGACAGGAAAGCGATGATGACACTTGGTTACTGAAACAACCACCTGTTCCTATTTCTGGGCACCCCCTGGTTCCTGAAGGCAAGGACCAAGTCTAGTAGAGCTGCAGGCAGGGGCAAGCACTTGTCAACGCTTGGCAGCTGTGAGGAGTACACTGGCAAGAGATTAGTAGCAGCACCTGGTGAGCATATCATGACACAAACACACCCTCTGACAGTGCCCACCCCACCCCGATCAGAGAACCTTAGAAACTTACAGCCAGCCGCAGAGAACCTTAGAAAACATGGCATCCATTCTGATGCTTTTAGAGATGAAGAGATGGGGCAATGAGAGATTAAATGCCTAGTTCAAAGTGATAGTTGGACAGTAGCAAAGCCAGTATTAGAATTCAGGTTTCCTCATTGCTAGTGCAAAGATTTTTTCCCCCATTGTAACAAAGCTGCCTCTTTATGGATGTCTGACCAATATGCATAAAATACTATGGGCAAGTAAGTCACCTTCTCTTAGACTCAACTTCCTCATCTATAAAAGGGGAAAATAATACTTACCACCATTACCTCCTCACCCCCACACGACCCCGGAAGATTGTGAGTTCAAAGGAGATAATTGATGGAAAGTTCTTCACAAAACCTAAAGCATCATCTAAATGTCAGCTATTAACGTGATGTTGTCAGAGGTAAGATTGGAGCATCCCAGAAAAAAAAATAACAGGCAACATTTATGTAGTGATTTAAAATATGCAAAATGCTTGACCTATCTTGTCTCGTTCAAAAAGAATTATGAATCTCATCTTCGTACACATCTTCTCATACCTGTAAATGTTCAAAAATATGACACAGAATCAGGCTTATTGGATTAAAAAAACGCAGGAGCTGTTGCCTGACAAACACGAAAATGAATGCGTTTTGACCAATAGAATGGCAAGATTTTTTTTTTCATATTTATGGGAACTTCTGCATGTTTTCCTCAAGGCTTCCTGTAAGACACCTTCACCAATCCTCCCCCTCAGGCCTAGTCAAAGTGTAAAAGCTATGGGCTGGGACAGTAACATTTAAGAGAAATAAAGACGCTCCTGAGAAGGGAAATTGACTTTCTTGACCCTCGACTCTTCCCCATAGACTAAATAAGTCATACTCTTACCATCCTGTCTTCCACTTGTAAGGGCCTTAAATGCTTGGTCAGTAATTCCTTTCTTCTTTCTGCCCTCCTAAAAAAACTGGGAAGATGCTCAGTGAAATTGTTTTCACTTACCCCAGACTGTCTTGTAACTGGTTCGTGAGGGATCCTGGTTTTTTCAAACTTGAAAGAACTATGTATAGCTTTGATCTGCAGCATTTACCTATCTCTAGTTAAAAACAACCTTCAAAATGCATGCTAAGACCTGCATTGAGAAAAGAGAATCTATATGTGTTGTATAAGCTACCCCACTGTTGCTAGGAGTAGACGTCACAACTTCTTAGAGGATAGTTACAACTTGCAACCTTTTCTTTCTAGCTCTTCTCCCAAAACACTAGTTTTTTGCCTGGAAGTTTCCAGAACAAGATCTTAAAATTAGTGGACCAGCGCCATCTCTAAGAGATCAGAAGTCAGTATAAGGAAGAAAATCACATTGTGGCTCCCCAAGCTAATTTTTCTTTCATGTTAGGGGGTATATTTTATGTTAGAGAACTGAAGGCAGACTCAGAAATCCCTTCACTTTATTTTTGGGGGTATAAGTGTTAGCTTTTGGGGTTCAGTTTCCCAACCCATACTCAAACTGACAAGAGTGGCTTATATCTCTCAGAGTGAGGCTACCTACATACCCCCTCAGGGATCTGGGGTAAACTCTGAGGAATTATGGGAATATTTCTCTAGCACTGTAGCTCATGAACCCCTCATTCAGGGTATTCCCCACCAATATCAATCACTAATTAATCAAAGTCATTTAACCAATTGACATCAGAGAGATAGATACTGAGAAGGTCCAGCAAGTACTGAAGTAAAACAACATTTGAACTCAGGACCATATACTTTCTTCTTCTACCTTGGTCTTGGGGGAGTGGTTGGTACAAAATATCCCTCCCCTCCAAGTTTACTTTAAAGATTGGCATGGCTGCTTGATGAGTCAATCTCTTGCTTGCTAGACATGATATCATTCCCGGTTGGCCAATTCACTACTAGAGTGGGTCAAGCAACTCACTTCTCAAAGATGGATTCCTACTAGACTCAGCTATCACTGCTATCATTCTTTGGTTGCTGAGGAGGACTTTTGAGGGCTCTTCTGACCTTTTGTAAGAATGCAGCCTGCTCTCTATTAAAGTTTGTCTTCTTGGACTCCACCCCATGTTTTAACCCATCAAGATGTTTTTTTGGATCCTGATTTCTGTCATCTGATGTGTTAGCCATCCCTCCCAACTTTGTGTGATCTGCATATGGGATAGGCACACCATCTATGCCTTTACCTCCATTACCTAGCCTTTATTATTGAATGGAAATCACCTTAGTGATTTAGTTTAGCTTAAAAAGGCCAATATCTCCCACTGCATCCTGGGCCATCTCCAGTTGTCCTGATCTATATCTGACCAGTGGAACCAGATGGCTCGGGAGGAGAGAGTGAACAGCACTTCCCATTTAACTGACTTGCATGTCATGGCATCACCTGTCTGATATCATGGTCCTCTTTGAGAACAAAGGATAAACACCACTACAGGGTAATAACTTGGTTCTCATTCCTAATACTTTCTCACCTAAGATCAGAGAAGAAGAAGCATAACAGGGAGAGAAGAAACACATGACCGTGCATTCATAGACACATAGAGGCTGGATGGGGAGATAAGGCAGCCTGAGGGAGGCTGAACACTGCTGCTGCTTTCTTTGCTAGCTACCAAGAAGAGACAGTGAGAATTTTCTTGTTTGGGCCTGATGTATGCAAACTGAGTTCTAATGGAGCAGCCAGTCTGATCACCATGCAGTACATTGACAGGAAAGTTAGAGGAGGGAGTGAGGAAAAGGGCCTGTCCATCATGCATTTCCAGAAACAGGCTCTCCAAGCCTCCATGTGGATTGACACCAGGCAGAATGTTTTAGCATACTCTAAGGAATAGGCCTTCGTTGTCCACTCTCTTATTACATCCATGTATCTTTTGTCTTTATATATTTTCTATTGCCCTCTTCCAGACGAACCCTCCTTTAGACAAAGAAAAAACAATTAAACCATATCTAACAATGTTTGCAATATTCTGTCCTAGAGTCTTTCCCCCCTCTGCCATTAGGGGAATCGCAGAGTTGATTATTTATCTTCTAGGGTCTATGCTGATTTTGTCAGGTACTCAGAACACCACATCCTTCTAGTGATCATTTCATTTACACAGCTGTCAATAGCATGTACATTATTCTCTTCTACTTATTTCAGTCCGCATCAGTTAGTATAAATATCCCTCTTTCCTTGAATTCTTCATAGTCATCATTTTTTATAGTACAGGAATATTCCTTTACAGCTAGGCATGGTAGCACATGACTATAATTCCTGCTGCTGGGAAAGCAGGGATTAGTGCAGGGGTAGGGAACCTGCAGCCTTAAGACTGCATATGGCCTTCTAAGTCCTTAAGTGAGAACTTTTGATAGAATCCAAATTTTACAGAATGACTCATGCAACCTTCTAGGTCCTTAAGTGCAACCTTTTGACTGTAAAATTTGGATTCAGTCAAAAGGCCACATTTAAAGACCTAGAAGGTCATGAGTTCTGTAAAATTTGGATTCTATCAAAAGGCCACACTTAAGGACCTAAAAGCCTTAAGGCTGCAGGTTCCCCACCCCTGACTAGTAGATTGCTTGAGTTCAGGAGTTCTGACTTTCGGTGGGGCTAAAAATGATGAAGCATCCGTAGCAATCATGAGACTGGCACCAATATGGCAAGCTTTCAGGAGTGGAGAACCATGAGGCTGCTTAAAAAGGGGGAGAATGGCCCAGGTCAGAAAAATGGAGCACAGTAAAGCCTCCAAATCAATCAGTGTTGGAGTCAAGCCTACTGTCTCTTGGGAGTGACTGTTATCCTTTCAGCCTGGGTGGGATAGGGTCAGTCTCCAATACATATAGACATACATACACATATACATATGTGTCTGCATTACCATACAGTCATATATCACAACTTCTCTTAAACATCCCCAAAGGATGTGTATTCACATTGTTTATAGTTCTCGGCTCCCACAAAGAGTGCTGATGTGACTATTTCAATAAGTCTTAGATTTGATTTTGCCTTTGACTTCCTTGGGATATGTGCCTAATAATGGAACTGCTGCTTTAAAAGGTTTGGATAATTTAGTCAATATTTTAAAAATATTCCAAATTGAAATGCCAAATGGCTGGGATTCTTCAATGCTCCAGCAGTGGTACATTTCTGTGCCTGTCTGTTTCCAGTCTGTCCAACATTGACTATTGCCATTTCATGTCAGAAGCATTGGACGGGGACAGAAATATTACATGTACATGGTTAAGTAGTTACAAAGTCAATTGAGAAGGGACAAAGTAAGAACCAAGGGAGCTTTCCTATGTGAAGTGATCCTTGAGCTAAGTCTTAAAAAGAAGGCCATGAGGAGAGATGAGGAAGGAGATCTCAAGGACCACAACTTGAACTAGGAAACTCTTCAACTTTGCCCCCCCCCCAATTGTTGTATTCATTTGAGAAATAGATCCCCAGTCATTTTATATCTTCTTGGTAGTTTCTCATATTTACTAAGCATTTATTAAGTGCATATGGCTTGAAGTGTCATTGGGAAACTCTAACCCAATCCCCAAAGCAGCAAAGGGAGGGCCTCCCTGAGAAGACATCTCACCTTTCTATACCCTAGGAATTTGCCTCCCCTTCCCTTCTGCTTCACTGGAAAAACTAAATTAGTTTCCTTGCTTTTAGGCTGAGAGCAGCTTCCAGTCATGGCCAAAGCTTCAATGAGCATGGACCCACCATGGGCTGCTTTTTCTGTTGGCTTTCACTTTGGATCTTATTAACAGAATAATATGACCCTGGCTGGTTAAGCAAAAAAGCAATAGGAAATCCATTACCTCAAGCAGCTTAGGACCCTTTCAGGTGTAGAAATCAAATTAAGATCCTGCCTGTGCAACTGGAAGACTTCAGTTCCATGGAAGATGCCCACTGACAAAGGGGAAGACCCAGTTGTGAAGAACTGGCTGCCTTCTATTTCACATAAAAAGGCCCTTACTCAGTAGGGCACATTGATGCTGAGACGCTGTAGAAATTTCTCAAGGGAAATCTCATAGATCTGTAAGAAACTTGACCTGATTTGCATTTTCTGATTGAATCACTGTCAGGTTTTTAGTCCTTTTCTTCCCCAACCCCCCTCCAGTAGAAGGAAGTGATGGAATAATTGTTTGCCTGGTACTTTCAGAGTGAGTGGTGTTATTGTTTATGGAAAACTTAAGCCTTAACACATGGTGTTTATCTGACTCGGCCAATTCCATAGTGGATTTGTGTCTGTGTCATCTTACTTTAAAAAGACTTCTTTCCCATGTAACAGCACAGTTTAATGAAAAGTTCATCAACATCAGAGCACAGCCCTCAAGGATTTGTTAGTTAACTAAACCTTTACCCTCATTATGGCTACAAGGGTATTTCTTTCGAGGACTGCAGCTCAAGAAGTAGCATAAATCAAAAGGATATACCATTGGTTTGCTCCATGAAAGAACCCCTTTCCCCTTTGTAAACCCTATCCTGCAACAGGAGCAGAAATCTAGATATGGAAAAGTGGAGTGCGAAATCAAGATATTTAGATGCCAAGTAATGGTATGTACTTACAGGAAGAAAGGTAACTATTCATCCTTTGAGTTCACAGATTTCCTTATTAAAAAACAAGGAAAGAAGAAAGTGTGTGTGTGTGTGCTCAAATGTAGTAGATGGAATTTAAGGAGGGACAGATATGTACCTTATATACCTTAGCATAGTTACTAGACTTGGTTCTACAGTTATTTATGTAGATCTCCCACTGAGGTAAACTATCTTGTTATAGATATGTGTTGCTAGGACAGATCATTAGCTACATTCTTCCTATAAATGTATGTTTATTTGTAGGCATCTAAATAATGGGAGACCAAAACTAGGAATAAAGGTAATTTAATCCAAATGTCTTTTTTTCTATCTCTCATGAAAGAAAATCAGGGAAGCTTTTTTTCCCCACCTCTAAGCAAAAGTCCATTCTACAAAGTGCAGCATTTAACACCGACTTGGTGCTAAGGGGAGCTCTTTCCCGATGCTTCTAGGGTACCCCTAACAAGGAAGGTCTTGAATAATGCAAAAAGAAGGACATTCAGTAGAAGTGAATGCCCCCCAAATTTCTAATGATGAAGAGGAATCTCTCTGGAAGTCATGGCACCTGAAACAAAGACTCAAAACTTCCTTTTCCTCCTTCCTTATGATTTGAAGGCACATCTGTGAATTCTGTGGCATATGGCTGATTTTGGGATAGCTGGTGAAAAAATGTTTGTCTTTAATGTTTCACCCTCTTCGCCTTTTCCTTCCACCCCTTCCCTCCCTCCTCCTTTACCATTCAGGTTTTGAAAACAAAATAAATCAACAAAAATACTTGCAACACATTTCCCTATTGTCAGTATTTTAACAGAGAAGTCTGCAGAGCTGTAATAACTAGGTACAGCTAAGTAAAGCCTGCTTCCTTTGCCTTTCTCCATTCTTTTCTTCACCCTCTTTCTTTCTTCCTCCCTCCTTTTGCCTCCTTTTTTGTTCCCTGCCTGCTTCTCTCTAACCCACCTCATTCTTCCCTCCCTCCTTTCTAAGGCAAGTTAATTCAACAAAGATCTATTAAACACCTTTATATGAAAGGCACTAAAGATTGAAAAACAAAATGGAAACAATCTTCTACTAAAGATGGTTACGTTCTACTCAAAAGATGGAGCATGTACACAGATAAGAAAATACAAATTATACACTTAGTAATTACAATGTCATTTCCCTCCTTCATTCCTTCCTTCCTTCCTTCCTTCCCGCCTTCCTTCCTTCCTTCTTTCAAGGCATTATGGGGGGGGCGGGGAGGATGGAGAGTGAGGCATGTTCACCGTTCACCTTCCAATATTTCTTCCAGAGTGACTAGACAGGTAAACCCTCTCATTATACTGCCTTCCAGAATCATATCATTGCAAGGGACTTTAAAGGTTATCTAATCCAACCTATAAGAATCATCCCTGCGTTCATTACCAAGCAATCATTTAGCTCTTTACTATGTGCCAGGCATTGTGCTAAGTGCTGAGGATGCAAAGACAAAGGAATTTACAGTCTAATGGAGGAGCCAAGAAGAGCATACAGAAGTATATGCAAAATGTATAGAAAATTCATACAATAGAGTTTTAGGAAGGAGGACACTGGTAGCTTGGGGGTTGGGTGCAGCAAGAAAGGGTTCCTGTATAAAAGTGGCACTGGGAGTTAAAGCTTGAAGGAAATGCAAGCATTCTAAGAGGGAGAGACAAGGAGATAATTCATTAAATCATGGGAGGGCAGCCATGGCAAAAACACAGGCAGTCAGGATCTGGAGCATGCTGTGTGCATACCAGCAAGCAGGCTATTATGACCGAAAGAGGATAGGCAAGAGAAGAAGTAGAATGTGAAAGAAGACAGGCTAAGTAGGAAGGCCAGGTTGTGAAAAGATTTCAGTTTCAAAGGAGTTTTATTTGATCCTAGAGAAAACATACCCAACAAGTCCGCCAGCCTTTGCTCAAAGGCCTTCAGTGAAGTGAACCTTCTACTTCCCAAGGCAACCTATTCTATTTTGGGATAGTTCTAATTCTTAAGAAACCTTTCCTTACTCAAGCCTAAATCTGCCTATTCACAACTTCCACCCATCGCTCCTAGTTCTGCCCGAGGCAGTCAACTAGTGTTATTTCACCACGATGGCCTTAATACTTTGCATCCAAGCCCCGCCCTGGTGTTAGGGTAAGTCCACACAGCCAAGCGATCCAGAAAGCTGGGTCCAGTTCCTAAGTGTCCAGTTTGAGTCTTGCTTTGTCCTCTCAGTGTGTACTTTATAGAGACAGTTCACTGATAAGCAGCCTGCTTCACAACAAGGACAATCAAGTTAATTGTTCCAGCTAGCTATTTGGGGAACACATAAAAAAAGAGAAGAGAAAAGAAATTAATATTTTAGCCCATTTTTCACCCAACTTGGGCAACTGTGAAACCTTTGTGCCAGTAGTTGTTCCAAGATAACAATAGCTAACATTCATATAGTTCTTTAAGGCTTGTGAAGAGCTTTTCATGTTAACTCATTCAATCCTCACCACACACCTTTGAGGTAGGTTGCATTATTGCCATTTTACAGATAAGGAAACTGAGGCAGAGAGAGGTTAAGTGATTAACCCAGGTTAAGGGAGCCAGGTTAAGAGGGTAAGTAACTCACAAAAACAGTATCTAAGGAAGGGATTCAAATTCAGGTAGTAACCAAGACACACGTAGTATTTACCATGTGGGAGGCACTGTGCTAAGCACTTTACAATCATTATCTCCTTTGATTCCCCACAACAACCCTGGGAGGTAGATGCTATTATAATGCCCATTTTATAGATGAAGAAACTGAGGTAAACAAAAGCTAAGTGACTTGCCCAGAGACACACAGGTACTAAGTGTCTGACGGCAAATTTGAACTCACTTCTTCCTAACTCCACTCCTACCGCTCTCTCCAATATACTACCTAAAGTCCAACCACCTTTTTTGACAGATGAAGGAATTGAGGTGATAGTTAAGTGAGTTGCCTAAGAAAACACAAGTACTTGTGTTAGGGGTGGAGGTGAGGGAAGAACCTGAAACCAGGATGTCAAGGAGATTGCCTTCCTGAATCACCAGGTTCTTTTCACTCACTCTCCTCCTCCTCCATATTGGAGTAGGACTGAGGACTTTTCCATCATTCTGCTCCTTTGGGGAGATGGATTGCACCTTCCCTAGACACGGTCAATAGATGTTGCTTTTGCATGGGTTGTGTTGTCCTGGGTTTGGTCAAATACATCTGAGAGTTGTCACCAGTAGGTAGATCTTACACTTAGACGTTTGGGAGGGAGGAGAGAGCCTTTCTTTCCCAGACACTCCTTCCCTTCCAGGATGCCATGCCACTCTTTGCTTCTCATACTGCAGTAAGCCTGTGGAACTCCAATACTCATTGGGATTGCGGCTGCAGACTTCTGGGGTCCCTGTGCTATTTTGGCATGTCAAGGCTCCACACTTTGGGTCTGTTAGCATATCCAAGCAGCCCAGCCCAGATCTATTATAGTTTCAGAAGCCCCACCTAGCCCGATCTTGGTGTCATTTCAGGACTCTGCAGACTGATTTTAAGTTTTTATAATAGTCTACTTTGTGTCTGTCCAACTGCATGTCCTCCATTTGTAACACCGTGCCATGGTGTTAACTGCCCCACACAACATCGTTTCACCGCATGTTCTATTTTTGTGGGGCCAAGTAACCTTAGGTGGATTATGCCTGGGTTATTTTATTTAATGGATAAATGATAGATAGATCAATAGATAGGTAGATATTTACCTAATTTACAAACTGGGGGGTAAAGACAAAAAAATTAAAGTTTGCGGGAAGGCAAGACAGGCCAGAGAAAAAGGAAAGTAGATAGAAATGAGTCTCTGTTGAGGAGGAAGATGGAGAGAAAGCATCTTTGCTGTCAAGACTGCCAAATTCTGCAGTGCATAGCAAGCTTCACACCACCATTAAAGTATGTCTTTCATGGCTGAGCCTCTACTGCTTTGGCTGTAGCCAGGGTGCCTAGGGCCAGGCAGTATCACAATCACAGGGAGGGGGGAGGTCCTCTCTTTTCCCTACAAGAAAACATTTTTCATTCTGTGTCTCATTCCATCAAGACTTTGCTCACTTGTTCCTCGAAGAGAATAACTAGTCATCTGATTAAATAATTAATAATAGTAATTATATTTATACAACATTAATTTTTTTGCTCATATTTATTTTAAAAATCTAATTCTGACATAATATACAAATTCAATTTACCCAGAAAACTTATCCAATATAAAACCAAAACTCAATGTAGCTTCACATTGCAGCACTTGACATATATTATCACAATTGATCCTTAGGTCAGACAGATGTTGGAATGTCAGATAGATGCTGTGATTGTGCCCATTTTATTGATAAAAAATAAAAACTGAGGTTGAAAGGGGTTAGATGACTTGCCCAGAGTCACACAGTTAGTAAATGTCTCATGCAGATTAAAACTCAGGATTTTGTGACACTAAGTTACCCCATTGCCTCAGTGTGTTAGCCAACTAATAGTGGTGATAACAGCGTATATTTCATCAGCCTTTTTAAGATTTTTGAAATGTGTTGTCCATATAACCTCCCCAGAGCCTCACAACAACCCTGTGAGTTTGATGATGTTATTGTATCCATTTTCTAGATAAGGAAGCTGAGGTTGAGAAATGTTGAGTGCCTTGCTGAGGGTCACACAGTCAGTAGGTGTCTGAAGCAGCACAGCAACCCAAGTCTTCTTGACGCCAAGTCCAAGGCTGTATCCACTATGCCATGAGATTAAAACAAAGCAAAACAAAACAACCTCCTAGAAGTCATTCATCAAATGAGTATGTCCCTTTCAAAGACACCTTGGGAAACTTTACACTGCTGCCACCACTCAAAGTAATCTTGGAATTTCTCCTCTGGAATGGCCTTCAGAGATCATTTTCCAGGAGATCAAAAAGATAGTGATATTACCTCATAGGCACATTTCACATTTGAAAATGCAGGTATTTTATTCATTACCTCCTCAAAAAGTATTCTCTGGCTTGGACAACCACCTGATTCACCAGGCTTGCCTCCAAATGACTTTTGGGTATTTCCAAAATTCAAATCCACCGTTGAAGGACCAAGATTTGCCACCATGGAGCATATTTAAAAGCACGTGTCATCAGTTTGGAAGGCAGCTCCCAAAAAGGAGTTTCACAAATACTATCATCAATGACAGCATCTTTGGATTAAGTATTTAGCCTCCCAAGGTGGCCTTTGAGAGAACAAGTCTCATTTGGATGGATTAGCTTTGGTATGTATATTTTTTAAACCATCAATCAAATTATCTTTAAGTCACACCTAATATTAATAGGATAGGCCTACAGAGGACAGCCAGTACTCCTAAGGTACTCTCTTACCTTCCACATGACATATCTCTTTCCTAAAGTAACTTAGATTGACTTTAAATGTAAATTTTTGAAAGAAAATGAGTGACATCCTTTTGTTATTAAGGGAAATGGAAATTTGGAGCCACATAAAAAGATCACAGGTTTAGAAGAGACTATGGAGGTATTCTGGTCCAACCCCTTCATTTCCTAAGTAAGAAAATGGAGATCTAAAAAGATTACTTGACTTGCCTGAAGTCACACAACAAGCGAGTGGCATGGCTGGAATTTAAACCTAGGTCCTTTGCCTCTTTTAACCCCTTTGACCATGCTTTGTCTTCCATGTCTGCATCACACATGACTGAGGCCAGTTCTACTTTCCCTAAAATTCTTAAAGGACCACACTCTGTCTGAGGATGTGACACTGAAGTGTACTTAGCTTTAAGGTCATAGAGAAGCTACTTGCTGAACATAGTAGTTATCAGGAAAAGCAGCCAGGCTAGGGTTAACCATGTTCAGTGGCCGAGTCTTGAAGGCAAACCCAAAGAAATCCCCTTTGGTAGGACACTGTTTTTAGGAATCCAGCAGAGGGTTTAAACTAACTAGTTTTGGATTGTAAGACAAGCTATAATCACCCAGCACTGCGCCCTTGTTTTACCAGAGAGAGACATTTATAGCTATTAAACTAGATCCAAAAGGCCCCCAATACAGTTGCTTACATGCAATAATAAGACCGAATTATTAGGGGAAACTCTTATTATTATTCTAAGTAATAACGTAATTTTGTTCTTATGGAGGACATCCAAAGGCCTGCAAGAAATGAACACTGGTTAATTAAGTTTCACCTCTCCCCCATGAGGCAGGGTAAGTGTTATTAAACTCATTTTGTAGCAGAGGAAACTGAGGTGCTCTTTGGTGAGGAGTACTACTCCATGGCGGATAATGAGGAAAGTCTGCCTCCCCACCCAGAATTTTTACAGTCCCTTGCCTCAGCTGCATACATGTTCCTTTGTGTGGTCACTGAGGCAGACCGGTCCACTGTCTGTCCTCTGTGCACCATGACACGATGAAAATCGGGAGTCGCCTTGGAGTGGACAAGGAAGGAAGATAACATGAAATGCAACTACAGCCTGAAAAGACTGATTTTAAGAGGAAAGGTGTGTTGTTACCAAGGTTTTCCAATGTGCATTATTGTACAAATGTACAATACAAAAATACATTGTGTACTTTCTCAGCATCAGTCATCATAATCAATCCCTTCCTATCTACCATGACACTAAAGGCTGCTTCAGATGCTTGCTGTCCCCAGAAGCACCTCCACCCCCATTTAGCCAAACAGAGGCTGCCCTGAAGGCAAGACAGCTACCTTTCAAAATAGTAAATCCTCCAGGCACTAGGAGAGGTTTCTTTTATTTGACAAATAGAGGAACAGAGATTTGGGTTGAAAGAGAATTTGAACTCCCTTTAGAAGGAATTCAACACCCCCATTTTATAGATCAGAAAATAGAGACCCAGAAATATGAAGTGATTTACCCAGGATCCCACAACTAGTAGAAAATATATGGGTAAGGATTTGAACCCACACTTTCCAGATTCCAAGTCCAATGCATTATCCTCTTCACCCTGTTGTTTCTTGATGAATAGTTCAGCCATGTTGAGGGCCTCTTGTTGACTTGAAAAATTAATTTAGCATTCATGTCATGTTAAAGAAACTAGAGGAGGAAGATCCTCAGGACTTTAGTGGACAAGAATCTCTCTCAGTATGAGACAGCATGGATGACCATTCTTTAAAATTATTGAAGTATGTACACAAGCAGATTGTAGATCTAGAACCATAACTAGCTATTCTGGTTGCCAGGGCTAGGACCACATTTAATTGGGAGGAGGGACCTCAGAGATCCTATGTAGAAAGCCACCATTGGGGTGGTAAAGAAGTGGATCTATATGGTAACTTCCTATTCTAACCAAGTATTCATGCTAACTATGTGCACAATTCTGTTATTTCTACCTCCTGAAGAATATCCGTGCAATCAGCATCTTTAAAATCTCAGTTTCCTACAGCAAAGCCCCAGTTTCCTCACTCTTGTTAAAGTTCTGTGCAGAACCCTCAAAGGATCGGAGCATTTAGGACAAGAAGGAATATGAGTAGTCTGACACCTTCATTTTACAGATATAGAAACTGAGGCCAAGAGAAATGTTTTGTCCAAACTGTTCAGTGTTAGAGTCTAGTTTTCAACCATAATCCTCTGAATCCAGTATTCGGTCCACAGTACCACATTGCCTCATTTCTCAGTATCAAGCTCTCCACAACTATCTTCTTCACTAGTTGTTTCCCATGGATTAGTCTCATCTCCCCAACTAGATTGTAAGCTCCTTGAGAACAGGGATGCCCTCAATATCTGTCTATATCAGAAAAGTCTCCTATATATCTCCTCTATTTCCCTAAGTGCTTGGTAGATAGAGTACTATCTCACAGTACTGTGGCTATTGTAAATGTCTGCAAAGGCACTGGACTTATTCCCAGGGAGTAGTTGCTGGGGAAGTTTTGATTAATGAATTTCAAAGTACGTTATGTAATTCCTTCTCTTTCCATTCCTCCAAAACTATCCCATGAAATTCTAACATCAAGGCCACATGTAAAGTGTGTAGCACAGTGCTCACTAGACTAGGTAGTAGATGCCCAATACAAATTAAATTGAAGATTTGACACTGTAGAATTTTTAAAAGTTGAGGGGACCTTAGATATCATCTCATTGTATTCCAAAAACTTGTCCACTATACCCCACTGTTTTCTTTTGCTGAATTGAATACACATTTAAAAACAAATTTGAGATAGTCTTTTGAACTTAGTGTTTAATAATAAATGCTTTTTTAAAAAATGAGTCATAAATATATCTACTTATAGTATTTCGGAAAATGAAACTACTCTTTCATTTGCTTCCATTTTTTCAGTTTAAAAAAAATAAAAGCAATACTAATATGTATTTATTAAAATGATTTATTTAAAAATTATTCCCCTTGGGTTGTTTGAGCTCCATGGCACTAAGCGAATCATCCTGATGCTGAGGGAGTAGATGAGAGAGTTCAGCGAAGACTTTGCAGCACAAACCATAAGGTAGGGATATAACCAGTTTTAAGCAAGCAGAAATCGTGGTTGGTGGCCAAGGAGGGAACACAATTTTGGCACTGGAAGAGCCAGGTGGTATAGATGCCTGATCTAAAGCCAAGCTTGGTTGTCCCCATTGAGTTGGTGAATGGGCTACAGGCAGCAGTGGTATGCAAAGAGGAAATCAGGAGAAAACTAGAAGCACAAGCAAGTTGGGGTGGTGGGGATCAGACATGGGAAGAGGGTAGAGAGACTAGAGAATATAAGAAGGCAAGATCTGAGTCCCAGAAATCAAGGGACTGGTACCGTATAAGCAATGGCTTGTTGGTTTAGAGAAGAGTAGTTCTAGATCCCTCACTCACTAATCTATGGGTGTATGTGAATTTTTAATCCTGACTGGGCCAGCCTGGGCCCTACCTTCCATCTTCTCCAGCATTCGTTTCAGCTGGAGAGCTCCCACCCGGCCCCCCTGCCACCCTCATTAACTTCCATAGCAACCCTGGCCCCTACCCAGCAGCAGATACCAATCCAGAGAGCAGTGAGTGAAATCAGCATTCTTTACTACTCCTCTGCTAGAATACCACCTTACTCAACCTGAATTAGTAGGTGAGTGGCTATTTGCAAGGTTGTTTATATGATAAATCCACTGGGCAGGACCAGACCTAGAAACACATACATATATCCTGGGCAGGACTGAGTATTCAGTTTAAGCAGAGTTAGTTGTCAAATCTGAACTGTCCATTTCAAGTTGGCTCATTTTTTTTTTCCAGCCAGTTACTGCATAATTGGTTCAAGCCTAACCTGGCTATTTTGGTGATGATAAAAACTAAGGTGTTCACTGAGTTAACTATCACATAGGCTGCTTAACCTTGGGGTTTCATTAACACCAAACACTTCAAAAATATTGCCATTTCAAATAGCTTAAACCAGAAGAGTCAAACATGACGTGAGGCAAGAGGCAACCCACAGCACTCCTGGGTACGACTAAGCCAGGTTGAATGTAATTGGAAAATATCTTTTTTTAAAATACTATAGGACATAGATAATGTTAATATGTGGTTTTCTAAGTAAATTTGCAGTCATCAGGAATCTTTATGTATGGTCTAATGGCCCTGTTTTTATTTGTTTGATACCAATAGTTTAAATCATAGATTTGTGGAGTTGGAAGTTTCCAAAGAGATCACACACACCCACATACACACACACACACACACACACACACACACACACACGTGGCAGAGTCACAGTAAATCACAGTTCTTGGTTTTCAGTTCAGTTAACTTGTTGATTGTCTAATATTCTTGAAGAGGATCATGATATCAGGAGGGTGTTGCTGTGACTTGCGTGTGAATTGGATTTTAAGTGAGGGAGGACTGCGCAAAGACTCCAGGCTCACTTTCTCCTCCAGAGTCATCTGGATTCAGTGGAAAGATATAGATCAGGGAGTGCTTAGATCCTAAATAATACATAATGACCATAGAGAATAGTAATCCCTCTATCAGAAAATCCATTTTAATCCCTTCTTACCTTTCTGCAATCTCCGTCTTACCTTTCCAGCTTCCACCTACTTCCACTCCAGACTCCTTGCCTTTTCAGTGGTTCCCTGGATTCCTTGACATCTTTCAAGTTTTAGCTCAAATTCCACATCCACTCCACTCATCCACCACTACTACTCCCTTGCTTTGAGATTACTCTCCATCCACTCCACTCATCCACCACTACTACTCCCTTGCTTTGAGATTACTCTCCATCCACTCCATACGAATCATTCCTGTGTCCAGTTGCTTGCATGACAACATTCCCATTAAAATGTGAACTCCCTGAGGACAGGGAGCATGTTTTGGTCTTTCTTTATATCCCTAACATTTAGCATAAGGCCTGACAGAGTAAGTGCTTAATAATAATAAAGAGAATGTACCTCAGATGCCAGCAAGACATTCACCTCCCTTCTCTTCTCCACCCCACCCTTACTGGAGTAAGGCTGAGGTACTAGAGGAAGAGGGATGGTGAGGAATAGATATATGGGCTCTAGGGGACTGGAAATAAAAATCTGTGGAAAGGCCAGGACTTCTAAAAGGGTAAATGACCCTTACCAGCCTCCATTCACCACCATGATTTCTTTCTGGGGAGTTCAGGGGTTAGCCATTACTACTTCTACTCTCTATTACTTCTAACCAAGGTTCCCTATTTACCCTGCTTGATGGCATCACTAGATCTCAGTCGAGTAGTCATATCTGCCTCTTCATGACCTCCTTTAGGGTTTTCTTGGCAAAGATACTGGAGTGGTTTGCCATTTCCTTCTCTGGATTATTTTACAGATGAGGAACTAAGGCAGCAGGGTTAAGTGACCTGCCCAGGGTCACTGGGCTAGTAGGTACCTGTCTGATGCTGGATTTGAACTCAGTTTCCCCTGACTCTAGGACTGTCACTCTATCTCCTGCACCACCAACTTATACATAGTGCTTTGCTGATTTTCTAATAAAGAACTCTCTCCCATATTCTCTTATGTATGTATCCTTTTCACTAAGAACCCTTTCCAAGGGAAAGACAAAATTACACATAGGTGTGAATTAGGGAGATTTGTTAAGGCAAATGACTGAGTGATATTCACCAACTTTAATAAAAACAAAAAACCAGGTGCATCCTGCCCTGGGCATTTCATGAAGAGGATTGGAGTGAGACAGAAGTTCTGGAAGATTAAAGATAAAGACTAGCCTAATAATACAGGAATGGCTGGTAACCATAGTTGGGGAGTTTACCAATGGACAAAGTCACTGACTGCTGAAGAGGAGAATAGGAGAAATAACCCCAGGTTCTATCCTCCCATCCTCCTCTACTTCTGACAAAATTTCTTCCAGAGGTCCCTGGAAGGCAAGGTAAGAATGAGGAGGGCAGTGAGGATATATCAATAAGTTTAAGGGAAGGGGAAGCAAATCCTACTAGAGAGAGGAAAAAAGTTCCTATTATGACTGTTCTCATGTAAGGGATATATGTAAATGTATAAATGTCAGGAACCAGAGAGATAGTGTAGCATAATGGATAAGGTGCTGGACCTTAAGTCAGGGAAGATCTGAGTTCAAATACTGCCTCGGATACTTCCTAACTTCCATGACTCTAGGCAAGTGACTTAACCTCTCTATGCCTTACTTTCTTCATCTGTAAAATGAGGGAGTTGAACTCAATGACCTTTAAGAAGCAAAATCTATGAAATACCTATTATTTCAATATGAATTTGTATTCAACAGTTAAAGAATGACATTCTCAAAGCATGGACTTACTGTGACCAAAAGCTATGTTAACTCTTCTTTCAATTATTAGACTCCATCTCTCCTTGTTGCACTTGGACTTGAATGGGTCTGGCTGCACCTTCACACAGAGGAAAATAAATATTCAGAATGTGCATCATTGCAGGTGTATGCACTCAAGTACATCAACTAGGATATGCATTTTTCTTCTGCTTGAGGCTTTTTCTCTTGTATTTTTTCCCCTGTTGGGTTCTTACCAAGAAATCAAAAGCAAAAAAGAGTTAGACTTCTCATGACAGTTCTGACTTTCCTACAGAAAGGAAGCGTTTCAAAGCAGCACATCACTGACGAAAATGCTTATTAAAGATTCAGTAGAATCAATTGGGAGACTTGAGAGGAAAGCTTCCAAACAGTGCTAGGAATAGGTGTGTCCCCTGCCCATTCTGCCCCATGATTGCAGGAAAGGGCTCCTCTCCATTGAAACTCTGTTCATTGTACACCTGACCAACGGTAAGGGAGCCCCAAATTTAAATGCATGCCACTAGTGTCAGGCATGTAGCATTGAACAATGGCCTACAGGGATAGCTTGTCCTTGATCTTTTTGATGGTGGGTTGTTAAGGTTTCCACAGAGATAGCAGAGTGGACTTTCTTTAATTCTCACCCATGTAGAAAGAAGAGAACTCAACTGTAGACTCTTACTGTCCATTTCTTTCCCATGTTCAATAATCTGTGTGTGCTCATCCATGGCTCTGATGTGAGGTAAAACATCCCATTTGAGTGGTATTTGAAGTTGAAATGACATGGCTTTATTTAGACTGTTGTCAACGTTACTGTGTATAGTGAAGTCATTCCTTGGCAGATGTCCTTTTACCCATTAGAGGGAAACTTAAGAGTCATGGGGCAAGGGGATCGTTGCACTGAAAAAAATGAGGAGCTAGGGATGACTTGAAGTGCATAATACGGAAGTGACTGTTGGAAGCAATGATTCATCATTTGGGATGTACTCACAGTTGGAGATATGTGTATCTCACTATTTTCATGCCCAAAGAAAAACTGGTGTATGTAAAAACTCTAGTTAGGTAGAAAGTTTACTCTTCTTGATTATTTTTTTTCTACTTTCAGTTGTGTTGACTCTTTGTGATTCCATTTGAGGTTTTCTTGACAAAGGTATTGGAGTGGTTTAGCGTGTCCTCCTCCAATTCATTTTATAGATGAGGAAACTGAGGCAAACAGGGTTAAGTGACTTGCCCAGGTTCACACAACTAGTAAGTGCTTGAAGACAGATTTGAACTTAGGAAGCTGACTCTTCCTGACTCCAGGTGCTGTACTCTGTTTATTTGTGCCACCTTCTTAATTGCTTGGTACTAATGAGAAGCAGTTTAAACTTAAGAAAATAAATATCTTCTTATATATGTATCTATATACATATGTATTTATGTATGCATATATGTATGTATTATAGCTAAAGAGGGAATATTGATTAATGTCTATATCAGGAAGGAACAATTGGTAAATTTATATGGAGAGTTCTGTTTACACATATACCATGCCTTGAAGAATTGTGTTTTTTTAAACTTAAATTAAACCCTATAAGTCAATAATAAATATGTGAAAATTTAACTAGACTTGGTTCTTCATTGTAAAATGTGATGTTTATCATTTAAACACATAAGATATGGCTTAAAAGGATAGTTATTCATAACTTGTGGAACCATTCTCATTATTTCACAATTAATCCCCACTCTCTGTGGAACTCCAGACATAGTTTCATTTATTCCTGAGTACTCATGAGCTGAACTGAACTAGAACACTTTAGTTGTCAAGTTTCTAAGCAACAAATGACCAAATGACGTACTCTGGTAACAAAAAATTGTAAACAAACCCTAACTTATGAATTTGTTAACTACTGTTGCCTGCTATAGGTACTAGCGAATGGTAGATCTTCATCATGATAAGACAAGAGTGTATTGTCTGTGAGAGAGCCAGACAAGTAAATTGGGTATCAGGAGATTTAGGAAGAGATGGGAAAACCCTTTCTTTGAAGTAGATTTCCCTCTATGGAGGGAATCTATCTCCATTCTCTAGTCTTAAGGTCAAAAGATTGAATTCATTTTGCCTGTTTTCACACAACTCCTAGAAGGAAGGGACAGGTCCCCATGTTGCCAGTTTTGGATTAAGAAACAAAGAGGATGAGGCCATTTTGTTTTTGTTGATTTGTTTGTTAGTTTAGGGGTTTTCTGAGGGATAATTTAAGGTACAATAAATGCCTGATCAAGAAAATAATTCAATAACCTTGACTGCTATGCTATACTATGTTCTCAGCAGCTTGCCATTTCTCTAAAGACTTAAACTATGAAAAATGGACACATGTTTAATGAATGTTCATCCATGATCTTGCTACTTTGGGAGAGAACTGTTAAGTAATTTCATATACAGTGTCTTCTCTGGCAGCTATCTGGAGAGGACGTATAACTGGTTCTGAGGCAGACAGATTAAGTGGCTCCATCAGGGTCACACAGCTAGTAAGTGTCTGAGGCTGGATTTGAACTCACATCTTCTTGACTCGAGATCTAGCTCTCTATCCACTGCACCACCTAGAGCTGGTGGTAGGCAGCTAAGTGGTACAGTGGATAGAGCACCAGTGCAAGGAGTCAGGAGGACCTGAGTTCAAATCTCACCTCAGACACTCACTAGCTGTGTGACCTTGGGCAAGTCACTTAACCCCACCTGCCTCATCCTGGGTCATCTCTAGTCATCCTGATGAATATCTGGTCACTGGATTCAGATGGCTCTGGAGGAGAAGTGAGCTGGTGACCTGCACAGCCCTCCCTCATTCAAAACCAAGTCAAGCACAAGTCATATCATTATTTCTCTGATGGCGTGGTCTTCTTCAGCAACAAGGATGAACACACAGAACTGGTTCTAAAAGGACTGAAGAGAAGTGGATAATGAAGAATAGATCCTCTCTTTGCCCAAGTTTGCATAGTTGGTTTTAAGTGGGTGGTGTTTGGAATATGGGGATAAAGAAGAGATTTCTACCTCACCAAAGTTCTAATTTGAGGCCTGAATGAATGCATACCTGAACAGGTGACATTATCCAAATGATAAATGACTATAGGCACGGGTCATTGTATTCATAAGGTGATTTATGACTCAGGTTTGGGAACGAACATGGAAAGAGATATTTAAATGTAACCATTTAAAAGATAAGGTACTCGGTTTGGTGCTATATTTAAAGAATTGAGGTGTATCCTCTTGTCACACTAGTCAAAATAGATTAGCTCAGCTTTTAAATTTCTAAGTAGGCAATTAAACCAAATGTACATTATAAATAAGACAGATAATACCTTTTCAGTCTCTTCCTTCTTCCTTTATTTAAAAACACATGAATACAAGCAACACTCAACAAAACCTTAGTGATCCGTATGTACGATCTTGAGGAAGGCCTGTTAAAATTTTTTGACACTAAGTTAAGAAAGGAAACTCTCATTGATTTCCTTCCCTATTGAAACAGGGTGCAAAATTTTCAGACCCTAGAATAGTCTGGAAAACACAAATATGTCTTGTCTACAACAGGTTAATTAAATATAATTTCAAAATTTAATGGAGAGGAGAAACAATGGACTGACAGGTTCATAAAATGAGCATTGGGTATTTAATAAGAATGGATGTGTAGAACCTATGTAAGATGGCACGCCATCTCGGGGAAGGAGTGGAAAGGAAGGGGGAGGAAGGGGTAAAAATCTAAGATATATGAAAGTGATTATAGAAAAATGAAAACAAGTAAAATGATTAATAAAAATAAATAAATAAAATGAGCATTTATTTTTCTATGACAGTTGTATAGTTTTTTCTTTCTGAACATGAAAAGTTATACATTTAAGTTATTGAGAATTACTGTGAATGAAAAGTGCTGTACTTGGACTAAGGAGAGAATTTAGGTTTGACACTGACTGACTGTCAGATCAAGGGTTGTCATGTCACTGAGCCTTAGTTTCCTCACTTGTAAGATAAGAAAGCTCCTTGTAATGCCTTAACCAGAGGATCGTTCTGAGGAGCAAAGGATGATAGATGGAAACAGCTTGGCAGTCTATAATATTGTATAAAAATTCCAGCTATTTTAATTAACCATCTTTGGAGTATGTTCTACTCATACTCTACCATTCATTAAGTATGCAAAAGAATAAAGAAAAGAGGTAGATGTTGTAGAATGCTTTATAGAATTCTTGTCCAACAGAAGGAAGAGGAAAACTGGCTTAGGGCTTTCTGGGGGATGTCTCTAAAGAGAAAAGTTAAAAAAGGAAAAGATTCTCCCCTCTTCTTTTTCTTCTCCTTTCTTGCATGAACCTTCCCCAAAAAACTGCCACAAAACTTAACCCATTTGCCCATGGCTTTGATCACTTTAGTTATGAATCAAGATAAATAATTTAAAAACTCAGTACTTGTCAGTTATAAAGTATGGGGTATTTGTATGTGAGACTTCTGAAGACTAGGTAGTCTTCCACATCTAAAGAAATGAATCTCTAATGATGAATTTTCAGCTAGTGGGTTATTTTTCAGAGGGGTGTGAAGGACCCTCTCACAGAGGACAAAATGAGAGAAAAATGCCTATTCCTGACGCTAGCCTTGTCTAGAATCAGGGCATTCATGGGCAGTTTCCATTTTATACTATTACACATTCATTGGGAGTATGCTGGAGCTCTTATCAGTTCTAGAGAGCTGATTCTAAAATTTTCAGTGAAGGGAGCTAGTGCCTGCTGGAGTCAGGAAGACCTGAATTCAAATTCAGCCTCAGACACTGACTAGCTGTGTGACCCTGGACAAGTCACTTAACCCTGTTTGCCTCAGTTTCCTCATCTATAAAATAAGCTAGAGAAGGAAATGGAAAACCAGTTTTTGTGCCAAGAAAACCCCAAAAGGGGATCACGAAGAGTCAGACATAACTAAAATCACTGAAAAACAACAATAAATTTACATGTTGGAAATTGGCAAATTGAAGTTTGATTTTTTTTGTTGATTGTCTAGAAAGTGATAGGGAAAATGTTAATTGTTCAGATCAAACTTAAAATTATGCCTTGCCTATAATTTTTTTTTCCAGAGAGCCAGTTGTCAAACATTTTGTCAAACATCACACCCCTGATTAAAATCACCCATAAAAATGAAGAGAAGTTCCAAACAGGCCTTAGGTTTTTAATCGTTGCATTTTGGCAGGGAGTCTGGGAACAATTAAATATTTTAAACAGAAAAACAATGTTGGTATGGGAGGGGGTGCAATTTCAAGATGGCATTACACTGTTTCTGGTTGCCTAATCAAGGGTGGAGAACCTGTAGCCTCGAGGCCATATATGGCCCTCCAGGTCCTCAAGTGTGGCCCTTTGGATTCATTCTCTGAAGTTTGTATTTGATCAAAGGGCCATGCTTGAGCACCTAGAGACCACATGTGGACTTGAGGCCGCAGGTTCCCCACCCCTGGCCTAGATCATCCAGAAACACATAAGCCACTGAAACTTTGAATTTTTTTTAATCAAGTGTTTTTTTATCTAAAACAAAAGAGCGTGGCATTCTGCTCTTATATAAAGTTCTTTCCTATAAGCCCTACAGGCAGGGTAGGGTCTAAATGCTAAGGTATGGGACACTGCTTTGAATAATACTTTGTGCTGTATAGTATTTAGCTGATCCTTCTTCATTCAAAGCTCCCAGAACATTATCTAGAGGCAATATGATTAATCTTTTTCTTTTTTTTGAGGGAGAGAGGGAGGGAATGAGGTAGTTGGCTTGGATTGCCCTGACTGCTCATACAATGAGAGTAAGCCAAGCCTGCGTTTGAGTTCCAGGCACCTAGCTTAATGGGCTGTGTCTTAGATAATCTTCCTCTTAATGATTAAAAGACTTAGTGCCTTACTTGAAAACCTTGAAGCCTCCTTCACTTTACCCTGGGTTTATAGAATTGACATTTTCCACTAGACCCTTTGGGTTAAGAACCCCCTCCACTTGAGGAGTAGATTAGCTGCTACAACGACCTGGTCAGTGAGGGTCTGGCTCTCAGAGAAAGTATAGGCAGGTCTGCCTCCTGCCAGTCTAGCACATGGGTAACAGGCTTTCAGAAATCCGTGATGGAGGTCTGGAATATAGAATGGAGGTTCCCCAAGGCAGCAGACAGAGCCTCCTGGGAATTCCATAAGAACTGGATTCTCATTGATCAGACTTTCCATCCACCTTCCTCCCTCTATGCTTACACACAGAAGAAAGTGAAAGTAGTAACTTGCCTTTCTGTAGTCTTAAGTTTGCAAAGCACCTTCCTCACAGTAAGGCAGGGAGACTGGAAGTGCAACTGAGGAAACCAAAGGTTCAGAGTGGCTAAAGGACTTCAGGATCATGTGGGTGGAAAGTGGATTTGAATTCTAGGTCTTTTAACTAGGATCAGGATTTCTGTGACCAGCATAGAATCTCAGAGTTGGAGGAAACCTCTGAAGACATCTAGCCCACTGCCTAAACAGATATCACCCCTCTAACAACTTGTACAATGCAAAAGACACTACTTCTGAAATCAGACCTGTGTTCAAATGCTGCTTCTGCCTTTTACTATCTGTGTATTCTTAAGCAATTTACTTACTTTCTAGGACTTGTTTCCTCATTTGTAAAATGAGGAAGGTTAGACTTAGTGACCACTGAGGTCAAGATCTATGGTCTTGTAACTCTCACTTCAAAGCTAAATCCTAAGAGTTTGGATTTGTTTACCTGGCTATCTATCTATCCATGTCTTTATCTCTCTATCCCATTCATCTATCTATCTATCTATCTATCTATCTATCTATCTATCTATCTTTTGACCCTGCTATTGCCAAGAACATATGGAGAGAGTTGACTCTTGACTAGGACTGGAGAAATATTAACCAGTCTAAGACTGTTGATCCTGAATGCTGTTAAATTTTGTGATAAATAAGAAAGTCCCACCTCCCCTGATTCTTAGAGGGTTCTAGAAAAATACGCAATTTGCAATGGTAACAGCCAGGGTTCTGATCCTGTTTCTTGTCCCAAGGCTTCCTGTGATCATTCTTAGGACTGACTGGTCATAAGTAGACGAGTGTACTTTCTATGGGGTATGATTTGAGGAATCCAATTCAATCCAACAAGCATTTATTAAGTGGCTTCCATTTTTAAGACACCAAAGATGCCCAAACGAAAACATGAGCAGTTTCTATCCTTCAAGGAGTTTGCATTCTGCTGGGAATATTCAATATGTAAACAGAGAAGTGAATTCATGGTCATTTGAGATGCAAGGGAGTATTCACAGCTCAAGGGATAGGAGGCAGGAGGAGGTAGGAGGTAAGGAGGCTCTGTCTTATCGTGATCCTATTCTCCTATACTCCTTACAGATAAATCAAGAGGAGAAGGTGACTTGTTTTCATTTCTAGGACTGTTTCTCTTTTTCAAATGGTTCACCTTACACAGGAATGCCTGGCAGCCTCCTTGCCTCCCTCCCAATCCAACTTTGCAAATATACTCCCTACTGACCTGCCATGTCTGCTTGAGATGCCACCATGGCAGATTTAACCCTTTGGAGGAAGACATTGCCTCTGTTCAACTGCAAATATCCTGTATTCCTGGGAGGGAGAATACAGGAGAACATCATCAGTCATTACATTCTATAAGTTCTGCAAATTTTGTAAGTTCCTTTCCAGTATGATACCTAACCAAGAGCATATTGTGACAGGGAAAGTAGAGAGAGTTTCTGAGCTCAGGCGTTATTTACACAGGATCCTGTGCAAAGGTGTAGGTAGTCAAAGGGACAAAATAAAGGTATCTGGAAGACATAGTGTGGCATGAGGGAGTAGAAGGGCACAAAAGAAGCCTACAGCAGGCTCATGTGGTACTTTTAGTTATTATTACACAGTAGAACTTTAACTGTCCAGAACCCAGGTTAATTGTGGATATTTGAGGGCTTACCTCTATAAGTACATTTTAAAAAATACTTCCACCTGAATGGAAGATTCTTTTTCTCTAAAATGTTCTATATATTTCCTGTCTTCTTAAAAAGGGAGCATATTTATTGATTTATTGAGGTCCAGACCTGTGATTTCATCAGAGTGGGGAAGAACTTGGAAACCTCTTCCAGTAATACAGATCAATAATTCCTCTATAGTTAATTGTTTTACAGAGCTACTTAAGGCAATCCATCAATCAATAAACATTTTGTTTAGGCACTCTGCTAAGCACTAGGGTTCAAAAAGAGGCGAAAGATAGGAAGATACCTTTAAGGCGCTTACAATCAATCTAATGAGAGAGACAATGTGCAAACAAATATACACAAAGCAAGCTATATGCATATATAGATATAGATATATAAATATAGAGATAAATAGAAAATAATTAAGAAAGGGAAGACACTGGAATTGAGAGGGCTTGAGGAAGGCTTCCTGTGCAAGGTAGGATTTTATCTGGGACTTGAAGAAAGTCAAGCAGTGGAGGAGAGAGAGCATTCCAGGCATGGGGGACAACCAGAGAAAATGCCTAAAGCTGAGAGATAGAGTATCTTGCTCATGAAACATCTAGGAGGTCAGTGTCACTGGATCAAAGGGTACATGTTGGGGAGTGATGTATAGGAACACTTTAGGGGGTTAGATGATGAATGCCAAGCACAGCTTTTTGTTCCGATGCTGGAGTGAAAAGGAAACCATTGGAGTTTATTGATTCAGGGGTGGGGAAGGGGTGACGTAATTGAATCTGTTTTTTAAGGCAATGAGGTTCTGCCATCTCTTAGGGACAACACAGCTAGTATGGGGTCAGAGGCAGCCCATGAACCCAGGTCTTCCTGACTCCAGAGCTGACCCAGTTCTTCTTTCCCAAATAGTGGAGACTGAATAAAAGTTGACCTATTCTAAATAACCCAAGGTCATCATTATAATCAAATATAATCAAAATAAATTATTTTTTTGCTGGGCTACCCTTAAATGCTATTAAAGTACATCAAGCTATTCCCCACCCCACTCCAAAATTTTCCCAAATTTGCATATTTTTCTGTCTTTGTGCTTGCTTTTTATAACATTTCTATATTATCAAAAGATTTAACACTTGTAAAGCACTTTGCAAACATTAAAGTGTCTATAAATAACTAGCTATTAGTATATTATTAATGTCTGTATTACAGCAAGAATGGGGACCCCATGAGAAATTTTCTGGGGTGTTTCTTTGGTGCTAGGGTTCTAAGGAATAGTTAATTGAGGGGAGATTGTACTATCGATAGTAAGAGAATGGGGTGCTGCTGGGGCTTTGATTTTCTATGAGACGGAAACTATAGGGAAGAGGGCTGAGCCTGTGATTTCCCTGGTATAGGTAATAATTGTCTCACCTGATAAGTAGTAGAATAGGTGAGCATCTGCTGCGGTACAGGGGGCTTCCACACTGGAAGTTTAGAATATCAATGAAATCATAAGTTTGGTTCCCCCCTCTCCCAAAATGCAGGTGGATAGCAAGATTCTTCTGATCAGTTTACCCATAGATGTGTGCTGGATAGACCTGTGGGTTCACTGTTTTTCAATTGGTGTCCTTGGCTGGGCCAGGAAGAGTTAACATCTCATGTGCAGGGTGTGAGAAACATTACATAACGCGTTCAGTCTCATCTCATGGGTGTTTTTATGGACACTCTGCCAGAACTAATTTCACGGTTTTAAAACAACTCGTGGTACCAAAAGAATTTATAATGAACAACCACAAGATATGATTGTTTCCCATATTCAAGGAAAAACCTGTAGCTCCCTGGGACTTATTAAGAATCATTTCTTAATTAAGCCCATAACGTAAGCCTGAAAGAAAGAAAACTTGCTAGTGGTATCGCCCTCACAGTTGTGTATAAAGGACTGCAGAAAGTTCACTTTTCCTTAGAGCCTTGTGGACTTGCCCCCATCCCTTCTCTTTCCCCTTCCTCCCAGTCCAGCCTCTTCACCTGTCTTTCTCCTGGAGTCCATTGACCCAAAGAAACTAAAAGTCTGTAGGCCAAACTAGCATTCTAACCCAGCCTCATCCTATACGTATTACCTTTGTCGTGTCTCAGAAGGGGAAATGAGTCAGGATTATGTTCTGGTGCTGACCAATGGGTCTTCTCTGAGGAGGAGAGCAACCATCAAACTGGTGAGATCTGCACTTGCTTTACGCAACTTGGGCTGTTGTGTAGAAATACTGGATTGTGAGTTAGAAAGAAACTTTACACTCCAGTATTCTTAGGGTCATAGATTTAGAGTTGAAACAGATCTCAGAAATCATCAAGGAAAGTCTGTACTCAGAGAAGAAGCAAACGCTTCCCCCTGCAAAAAGAAATAAAGTTATTTGGTCAAGATTTTTCTTATAAACCAGAATTAGGTGGCTCCTCCTGACTTTTAGTCACTACCCAACTTCCATATAATACACATACATGTGTTCCTGTACACACAAACACCCACACACACACACACACACACACACACACACACACTATGCACAGGCACATATAAACACCCATCTATCTTTAGGGAATCAAAGCAGATTTATTTTGCCATCCCAGCGAGGTGCAATATACTAAGCAAAGAGCCTCAGTACCTGTCCAGGTGAATGGAATGGGTTCCCCTTCATGACAAAAGTCTACATCCTATGATTCCATCAAGTGATTGGCGGCAGGGGTGGCCTCAGTTTAGTAGATTTCTCTCCCCTAACCTCCATCATCTCCAAAGAAGTTCCCAGTATTTTCCAGTTCCCAGACTAATATCGCTCCTAGTACACCATATAGTGATCATGTGAGCAACTAGGTGGCATCATGGTTAAAGACCTGAACTTGGAATGGAATGAAGGCTGAGCCAAGTTCAGATTTTACCTCAGACATTTACCAGCTGTAAGTCACAGCCTCATTTTCTTCATCTGTAAAATTAGGCTAATATTAGAACCCACCTTATAGGATTGCTGTGGAAATCCAGGGAGATGACATATAAAATGCTTTCAATTTTTCAAAACACTACATAAATTAGGAATTGCTAGCCATGTAAACATGCATTATCTGGTTTCCTTTCTCAGAACACACAAGATCAAGCAGGAGAGTAGGGAAGAAGGGAAACCAGGGAGACATGGGGAAGGTTGGGACAGGATGTATGAGAAGCCAGAGCCAAGAGGAAGGGAAAGGAATGGGTGCTATGAGGATGGAGAAGATAATTATGTTTGAATACGTAGAGTAATTTCCTGGATGGTTTAACTTGAAGGGAATGAAATGGGAGAGACAATGTACTTGCATCTATCTGTGGTCCCAGATCCTCCTACCATCGTGGCAAAACAGTATTCATGTCATGATCTATTACTAGGTTTCTTAGATTACGTTCTCTGGGAAGTTTTCTCTCATCCTTCAGTGTGTAACAACCTTCCCCTTCAGACCTCACATATTTTTTGTAATTTTTCAAGGTACTTACCATGTAATGTTGTATATTCTTGCAAACTATGATACTATCTTATCCCTATATTTAACTGTAAGCTACGTGAAAGTAGGGACTGTATTCTGCCACAAATGTGTATCTTACCTACTGTCTAGAATAGTACTCTACTTGCACTTAAATGAGTGCTTATTGATTCAAATTGATCTAAGGAACTTGATATCCTTGTATCTTTCCAGGGTTTAGTATGATGCCTAGCATATAGTAAGTGCTTAATAAATGCTTATTCACTGTCTGGCTTGTTCCTGCTGGCTAGGAGTTTACAATCTAAATTAGGGCTTCTTAGACCTTTTCCACTCTAGTCCCCTGTTCATTGCATGGCCTGAGGGCATGCACAGTGCAAAGTGCACATGGTTTGTGTTCAGAACCAAGGCTGCAGTGAAGTTGTGAAATGCAACATGGGCCAGAAACACCTCGGATGCATTATACATTTGTTTTTTAATTAATTTTTGGTCCTTGCATATTCAGAAATCTTGTACTGTTGCCAAATTTTTTGCAACCCTATATAGGGTCATGACTCACAGTTTAAGAAACGCTGAAAATAATCAACAAGTCTTTAACATTGAATGAGAAATAAGGAACTCTTTGGAGATTTGGTTATCACTGCTGAAGAAAGTCACTCCAAATCAAAACAGGAAGCAGAAGCCACTATATGGGGTGTGTGTGTGTGTGTGTGTGTGTGTGTGTGTGTGTGTGTGTGTGTGTGTATGTAGAGAAAGACAGAGACAGAAAAGGAAAGAGAATGGGAGGGAGGGAAAGAGAAAGGAGGGGGGCAGGAGAGGGGGAAGGAGGAAGAGAGAGAAAC